>JAJOZX010002126.1:252500-719190 GCA_023014485.1 Bathynomus jamesi | reverse complement strand
ACCAAAAATCGCTTAACGCGAGTTTGGATAATAATTTTACTTGTAGCTTCCTATTTTGTTCGTGTCACAACCCTACGATATCTACCATATCTATGGTTTAGTCGTATCCATTTTCCATTTGTTATAGAAGTTATTATAATTAATTATGAATTGTCTTGCATCTCACCCTCGACCCTAGATTATGCATACACATTGCATGTAACAGGATTGGACTCGTAGTTGTACTTCTTAGTCATTACTACCCACTCTTTGTCTCTAATTCGTTCTTGTGAATATCCTAATAATGATTTGTACTATACGTAAAAATTCAATAACTATGACGTCACATTTTCCCTTCATCATATATCTAGTATTCAATGTATGAAAATTCTTTAACATCATACTAAAGACGAAACACTCTATATAAGTCATTATTTATTTATATGTAGTATAAAATATAACTATTATTCGACATATCTCCCGCCCCCATACGTCCATATCTTATCTTGATCATTATCCTATATAAATTTTATAAATATTTATTTTTTTCTCATTCGTTCGAAAACGCAAAAATACGTTCTCTTATTGTTTTTATTATTTTTTTTCAAGTGCGTTCACCCCTCAAGATATTCAAAAATGCTGAGGTTAAGTGATCGAATTCCGCTGACTAGCAGATTCGAACGCTCAAAGATAAAATACCTCCTTTCATCTGATTTCAAATTTATAACATATATAACATATTATGTTATATCATGTGTGTCATGTCTCATGTACTTGTGTTGTACTAGTATAACCATCTAGTATAACCATCTAGTATAACCATATATAAATATATAAAAAACACTGTAAGAATGGTAAAGGACGTAATGTACTTCATTGAAACTGTAATTAAATGTAATGATTTAATATACACGGTAATGTAAGAATGTACTTTAAAATGGAAGTGTAATTAAACAATAAGTGAATATGAAGTAATCCATAATTGTAATCGTAATTGTAATGAACCAAAATTAATACGTACTCAGTCGTGTACTTAATTTGTACTTATGTGTACTATTACGAAATGATATCGCCTTCAGAAATGAAGATTCGGCAAAAATATACGATTAGTTTTTATTTGATCATGTGTTAAAAGGGGGAACTTAACCTTCAACTGTCGTCCCCCAACATTTAGGTTTATATTATACATGTACTTGTAAAATTAAAGCACTTCTTCATTAGACTTCTTTAATTAGTCTTCATAGCGGTACTTCAAGATAGCACTTCATACGAGGACTCTTCTTTGGACTGCAGCCTTGCTGCGGGGGAGGGGGCAGAGCCCCCTTGCCCCTTAACCAAGAACGCCTCGTCGATACGAGACACCATAGGGACATAGAAGAGGAAGGATCTTAAACTGGCGACCCTATAGCCAGGATAAGAAGAAGATATGGGTCTAACATTGTGGCGACCCTTTACCAGGATCTTAACAGATTTTAAGAAGATTATTTTAAGAAGATTATTTTAAGAAGAAGATTATTTTAAGAAGAAGATTTTTTAAGAAGAAGATTTTAACAAGAAGATTTTAACAAGAAGATTTTAACAAGAAGATTTTAACAAGAAGATTTTAACAAGAGGCCACTCTTTGGCCAAGATAGAAATTACCTGCATCAGGATAAAAACCATTTGACCGGCGTGTCACGACTTCTAGTTCGTAACATCCACCCTTGAACCGGTGTGTCACGACTCCAAGTCTCCACGCCTAGTTTCATCCAAGAAGAAGTAGCCAGCAAGACGTCTTCAGGACACGTCTCAAGGAAATTTTGTTAAGTACAGAGTTTGTTTGTTTTTAAGAAATTTATAAACACTTGAAAAGTCAGCATTATTAACAGTTAATATTTAGTATGGAGCCAGAATTTAACACAAAACACAGTGAACATTCCATACACCAGTGATACATTTGTTTTATTGAAACAGTAATTTTAACAGAGAGTTAATTGTAACAGAGAGTTAATTGTAACAGAGAGTTAAATGTAACAGAGAGTTAATTGTAACAGAGAGTTAATTTCAAAGAGAGTTAATTTCAAAGAGAGTTAATTTCAAAGAGAGTTATTTCAAGAGAGTTAATTTCAAGAGAGTTAATTTCAAGAGTTTAATTTCAAGAGAGTTAATTTCAAGAGAGTTATTTTCACTCTTATATTCAGTATAGACTAATTTTATTTTATGTACATTCCCGTACATTAGAATGAAATATTGTTTACATTTTTTTAATTTTTTGTTTGCAAATTTTTTTCAATTACTGAATTGAATTGACTTGCAAATTAAGAGAGAGAGAGTTTACAGAGAGTTTACAGAGAGTTTACGAGAGTTTATATTTAGAGAGATACTTGAAGTCAGTTTTTGAAGTCAGTTTTTGAAGTCATTTTTGAAGTCATTTTTGAAGTCAGTTTTTTAAGTCAGAAGTTGCACCAAGAGGGTCAACCAAACAGAGGTTAATCGTCTCCACTTGAATCGAGATCAAGTGCAGTCATTTTCCATTTTCAGTTAATTTCAAGTTAGGTTCAGAATACCTGAAAGAGTTCAAGTTAGGTTCAGAATACTTGATAGAGTTCAAGTTAGGTTCAGAATACTTGACAGAGTCCAAGTCAGAGTTTAAGTTCCAAGTCAGAGTTTAAGTTCCAAGTCAGAGTTTAAGTCCCAAGTCATTTCAATGCAGTCAATTGAATTCAACTTTTTCTTGGTAAGTTAAGAGAATTTAATTTAAGAAAATGTAATTTAAGAATTTAATTCAACCTTTTTTTGTGTTGTAAAAGAGAATTAAATTCAACCTGAATTGACCGGGTTGCGTCTTTAGTTTAACCTTTTTTTTGTTTGTGAGAAGGAAATTGACCGATTTGTCTTTTCTTTTCATGCCAGTTTTGCGTATATAAATATATAGTTATGTAATTCATTATTTGTAACAAAACCGTTTTTACAATTGGTTGTAACGATTTTGGTAATTATTGTAATGTATATGAGGAACATGCCGTCCCTCCGTTTGTTGAACTCTTTTAATTTTTTGTTCTAAGTAGTGTGACAAGCAATCTTTTTTTTAAAGAGCAAAGTGCTCACGAAAGACGTATTGTCAATTTCAAACTTATACCCCCTGCTTAGTCACTCAATTCCCCCGTATGATCGCACATACCCTAAAATTCAGTTGTTTGTTCTTTTTTGTCATTTAATTTTAATAAAACTTCTACACAATAAAACGTATGTATTTATCATATGCAAACAAGTTTTCAGACTAAAATATCAAATAATTCAAAATTCTATCAACATTTAACGAAAGAGTATGATTTTTCCACTTAACATGCAAAAATTATTAAACCTTTTTAATATATTATTTATTATATAAAAATAATTTTTAATGTAAAATTTAATTGAAATTATTAAAAGAAAAGATTGTTCGAAATGCTTCCCTTCCATTTCAATAACTTTTTTATTCTTGGTCGAAATTCATCTATGGTTCGATTTACTTTTACTTTTAAGAATATTATAAAATTAAGTTAGCTCATTAAAATTCATAATTGATCTCTATTCTTAATTTGTATTTTAATTTTCTTTTGTTCAATTAATCGTGAGTAACTGTCCTTAAATTGTTATTGTACCATTTGTAAGGTATCAAACGAAAATTATAGTCAAATTGACATACTACTACAGTATATGGTTATGAATTTTAGTAGTCGAATTTAATTGTGTGTCGAAATTCAATTTTAAAACCGTGAGAGTTACTGTCATTACTCGTAAGGTCTTCTAAGTACGTCTTTTTTATTACCTTAATTCGTGTAACTGATTTAATTAAATACTTAAATACTGCCTTGAACTTAAAGGATTTTATAATAATAATAATAATAATAATAATAATAATAACAATGATTGACTTAAACTTAAAATATTTTATAACCCTAAACCCATCTTAAATTATTATACACTATTTTTAAACTTTGTTCATTCAAAAACCTTCCAAATCCCTACACATACACACGCATGTATGCACACTATATATACTATATACATACAACACATTATGCTAAAATCATTGAATATCACAATAAAACTATTTCATTACGTAAGTGCAAACTATGCTATTTAGTCTTAATCATTTTTGCTTTCTAATATATCTTGCTCATGCATTTATTCAGTTACTTGAACAATCCTATCAGCTAATCTGTCCCTCGAAATTGTAAAATACACACTTTGCACCTAATACACCCAAATACACACTAGACCACAGGTCTATACATCATCGATTACGTAATTCTATTTTTATCTACAATAGTCAATAAAATTAGTTATCAATTGTACTATCATGGAAGCCTCGAAAAATCCATGAACTTTAAAATTTATATGTTTCCCTTTTACTCTATTCATTATGTACATAATTTTTCCCACAGAAAAATAAAAATTTTGTTGTAAAAAAAATTTAACTATCATTCTTTGTCTAGCTTAATTGTTTGTCTAAAATTAAAGTATTAATCTTTGAATTCTTTTATATTATATAATAACTCACTTGTTCTGTATAAAAATTTGTAATGTAAAGAAAAATTCGTCATCTAACTTGAAGTAGTTAGGATGTTATTTTCTCATTGTATTGTATTAATGGTACCCTGTTAGGATGTTATTTTCTCATTTGTATTGTATTAATTGTATTATATTATTGTATTAATACCATTTTAGGGGGGAAATACTGTAAAAAGTGAACAATGAACAATTCCTATACCATCATTATATGGATTCATTGTCTTCATGCAGTACTTAAGTTCGTATAGTTTTTATGTTCGAATGTCCATTTTTACATAAGAACCAAAATCGCTTAACGCGAGTTTGGATAATAATTTTACTTGTAGCTTCCTATTTTTGTTCGTGTCACAACCCTACGATCTACCATATCTATGGTTTAGTCGTATCCATTTTCCATTTGTTATAGAAGTTATTATAATTAATTATGAATTGTCTTGCATCTCACCCTCGACCCTAGATTATGCATACACATTGCATGTAACAGGATTGGAACCCGTAGTTGTACTTCTTAGTCATTACTACCCACTCTTTGTCTCTAATTCGTTCTTGTGAATCTTCCTAATAATGATTTGTACTATACGTAAAAATTCAATAACTATGACGTCACATTTCCCTTCATCATATATCTAGTATTCAATGTATGAAAATTCTTTAACATCATACTAAAGACGAAACACTCTATATAAGTCATTATTTATATGTTATGTAGTATAAATATAACTATTATTCGACCATATCTCCCGCCCCCATACGTCCATATCTTATCTTGATCTTATCCTATATAAATTTTATTAAATATTTATTTTTTTCTCATTCGTTCGAAAACGCAAAAATACGTTCTCGTATTGTTTTTTTTATTATTTTTTTTCAAGTGCGTTCACCCCTCAAGATATTCAAAAATGCTGAGGTTAAGTATCGAATTCCGCTGACTAGCAGATTCGAACGCTCAAAGATAAAATACCTCCTTTCGCTCTGATTTCAAATTTATAACATATTATAACATATTATGTTATATCATGTGTGTCATGTCTCATGTACTTGTGTTGTACTAGTATAACCATCTAGTATAACCATCTAGTATAACCATCTAGTATAACCATATATAAATATATAAAAACACTGTAAGAATGGTAAACGACGTAATGTACTTCATTGAAACTGTAATTAAATGTAATGATTTAATATACACGGTAATGTAAGAATGTACTTTAAAATGGAAGTGTAATTAAACAATAAGTGAATATGAAGTAATCCATAATTGTAATCGTAATTGTAATGAACCAAAATTAATACGTACTCAGTCGTGTACTTAATTTGTACTTATGTGTACTATTACGAAATGATATCGCCTTCAGAAATGAAGATTCGGCAAAAATATACGATTAGTTTTTATTTTGATCATGTGTTTAAAAGGGGGGGAACTTAACCTTCAACTGTCGTCCCCCAACATTTAGGTTTATATTATACATGTACTTGTAAAATTAAAGCACTTCTTCATTAGACTTCTTTAATTAGTCTTCATAGCGGTACTTCAAGCTAGCACTTCATTACGAGACTCTTCTTTGGACTGCAGCCTTGCTGCGGGGGAGGGGCAGAGCCCCCTTGCCCCTTAACCAAGAACGCTTCGTCGATACGAGACACCATAGGGACATAGAAGAGGAAGGATCTTAAACTGGCGACCCTATAGCCAGGATAAGAAGAAGATATGGGGTCTAACATTGTGGCGACCCTTTACCAGGATCTTAACAGATTTTAAGAAGATTATTTTAAGAAGATTATTTTAAGAAGAAGATTATTTTAAGAAGAAGATTATTTTAAGAAGATTATTTTAAGAAGAATTTTAACAAGAAGATTTTAACAAGAAGATTTTAACAAGAAGATTTTAACAAGAAGATTTTAACAAGAGGCCACTCTTTGGCCAAGATAGAAATTACCTGCATCAGGATAAAACCATTTGACCGGCGTGTCACGACTTCTAGTTCGTAACATCCACCCTTGAACCGGTGTGTCACGACTCCAAGTTCTCCACGCCTAGTTTCATCCAAGAAGAAGTAGCCAGCAAGACGTCTTCAGGACACGTCTCAAGGAAATTTTGTTAAGTACAGAGTTTGTTTGTTTTTAAGAAATTTATAAACACTTGAAAAGTCAGCATTATTAACAGTTAATATTTAGTATGGAGCCAGAATTTAACACAAAACACAGTGAACATTCCATACACCAGTGATACATTTGTTTTTATTGAAACAGTAATTTTAACAGAGAGTTAATTGTAACAGAGAGTTAATTGTAACAGAGTTAATTGTAACAGAGAGTTAATTGTAACAGAGAGTTAATTGTAACAGAGAGTTAATTTCAAAGAGAGTTAATTTCAAGAGAGTTAATTTCAAGAGAGTTAATTTCAAGAGAGTTAATTTCAAGAGAGTTAATTTCAAGAGAGTTATTTTCACTCTTATATTCAGTATAGACTAATTTTATTTTATGTACCTTCCCGTACATTAGAATGAAATATTGTTTACATTTTTTTTATTTTTTGTTTGCAAATTTTTTTCAATTACTGAATTGAATTGACTTGCAAATTAAGAGAGAGAGAGTTTTTTACAGAGAGTTTACAGAGAGTTTATAGATTTAGAGAGATACTTGAAGTCATTTTTTGAAGTCAGTTTTTGAAGTCATTTTTTGAAGTCATTTTTGAAGTCAGTTTTTGAAGTCAGAAGGTTGCACCAAGAGGGTCAGCCAAAACAGAGGTTAATCGTCTCCACTTGAATCGAGATCAAGTGCAGTCATTTTCCATTTTCAGTTAATTTCAAGTTAGACAGTTTAAGTTATAGAGATACTTGATTGCATTTCAAGTAAGTCGGTTGCACCAAGAGGGTCAACCAAAACAGAGGTTAATCGTCTCCACTTGAATAGAGATCAAGTGCAGTCATTTTCCATTTTCAGTTAATTTCAAGTTAGGTTCAGAATACCTGAAAGAGTTCAAGTTAGGTTCAGAATACTTGATAGAGTTCAAGTTAGGTTCAGAATACTTGACAGAGTCCAAGTCAGAGTTTAAGTTCCAAGTCAGAGTTTAAGTTCCAAGTCAGAGTTTAAGTTCCAAGTCAGAGTTTAAGTTCCAAGTCAGAGTTTAAGTCCCAAGTCATTTCAATGCAGTCAATTGAATTCAACTTTTTCTTGGTAAGTTAAGAGAATTTAATTTAAGAAAATGTAATTTAAGAATTTAATTCAACCTTTTTTTGTGTTGTAAAAGAGAATTAAATTCAACCTGAATTGACCGGGTTGCGTCTTTAGTTTAACCTTTTTTTTGTTTGTGAGAAGGAAATTGACCGATTTGTCTTTTCTTTTCATGCCAGTTTTGCGTATATAAATATATAGTTATGTAATTCATTATTTGTAACAAAACCGTTTTTACAATTGGTTGTAACGATTTTGGTAATTATTGTAATGTATATGAGGAACATGCCGTCCCTCCGTTTGTTGAACTCTTTTAATTTTTTGTTCTAAGTAGTGTGACAAGCAATCTTTTTTTTAAAGAGCAAAGTGCTCACGAAAGACGTATTGTCAATTTCAAACTTATACCCCCTGCTTAGTCACTCAATTCCCCCGTATGATCGCACATACCCTAAAATTCAGTTGTTTGTTCTTTTTTGTCATTTAATTTTAATAAAACTTCTACACAATAAAACGTATGTATTTATCATATGCAAACAAGTTTTCAGACTAAAATATCAAATAATTCAAAATTCTATCAACATTTAACGAAAGAGTATGATTTTTCCACTTAACATGCAAAAATTATTAAACCTTTTTAATATATTATTTTTATTATATAAAAATAATTTTTAATGTAAAATTTAATTGAAATTATTAAAAGAAAAGATTGTTCGAAATGCTTCCCTTCCATTTCAATAACTTTTTTATTCTTGGTCGAAATTCATCTATGGTTCGATTTACTTTTACTTTTAAGAATATTATAAAATTAAGTTAGCTCATTAAAATTCATAATTGATCTCTATTCTTAATTTGTATTTTAATTTTCTTTTGTTCAATTAATCGTGAGTAACTGTCCTTAAATTGTTATTGTACCATTTGTAAGGTATCAAACGAAAATTATAGTCAAATTGACATACTACTACAGTATATGGTTATGAATTTTAGTAGTCGAATTTAATTGTGTGTCGAAATTCAATTTTAAAACCGTGAGAGTTACTGTCATTACTCGTAAGGTCTTCTAAGTACGTCTTTTTTATTACCTTAATTCGTGTAACTGATTTAATTAAATACTTAAATACTGCCTTGAACTTAAAGGATTTTATAATAATAATAATAATAATAATAATAATAATAACAATGATTGACTTAAACTTAAAATATTTTATAACCCTAAACCCATCTTAAATTATTATACACTATTTTTAAACTTTGTTCATTCAAAAACCTTCCAAATCCCTACACATACACACGCATGTATGCACACTATATATACTATATACATACAAACATTATGCTAAAATCATTGAATATCACAATAAAACTATTTCATTACGTAAGTGCAAACTATGCTATTTAGTCTTAATCATTTTTGCTTTCTAATATATCTTGCTCATGCATTTATTCAGTTACTTGAACAATCCTATCAGCTAATCTGTCCCTCGAAATTGTAAAATACACACTTTGCACCTAATACACCCAAATACACACTAGACCACAGGTCTATACATCATCGATTACGTAATTCTATTTTTATCTACAATAGTCAATAAAATTAGTTATCAATTGTACTATCATGGAAGCCTCGAAAAATCCATGAACTTTAAAATTTATATGTTTCCCTTTTACTCTATTCATTATGTACATAATTTTTCCCACAGAAAAATAAAAATTTTTTGTAAAAAAAATTTAACTATCATTCTTTGTCTAGCTTAATTGTTTGTCTAAAATTAAAGTATTAATCTTTGAATTCTTTTATATTATATAATAACTCACTTGTTCTGTATAAAAATTTGTAATGTAAAGAAAAATTCGTCATCTAACTTGAAGTAGTTAGGATGTTATTTTCTCATTGTATTGTATTAATGGTACCCTGTTAGGATGTTATTTTCTCATTTGTATTGTATTAATTGTATTATATTATTGTATTAATACCATTTTAGGGGGGAAATACTGTAAAAAGTGAACAATGAACAATTCCTATACCATCATTATATGGATTCATTGTCTTCATGCAGTACTTAAGTTCGTATAGTTTTTATGTTCGAATGTCCATTTTTACATAAGAACCAAAATCGCTTAACGCGAGTTTGGATAATAATTTTACTTGTAGCTTCCTATTTTTGTTCGTGTCACAACCCTACGATCTACCATATCTATGGTTTAGTCGTATCCATTTTCCATTTGTTATAGAAGTTATTATAATTAATTATGAATTGTCTTGCATCTCACCCTCGACCCTAGATTATGCATACACATTGCATGTAACAGGATTGGAACCCGTAGTTGTACTTCTTAGTCATTACTACCCACTCTTTGTCTCTAATTCGTTCTTGTGAATCTTCCTAATAATGATTTGTACTATACGTAAAAATTCAATAACTATGACGTCACATTTTTCCCTTCATCATATATCTAGTATTCAATGTATGAAAAATTCTTTAACATCATACTAAAGACGAACACTCTATATCATCATTATTTATATATTATGTAGTAATAAATATAACATTATTCGACCATATCTCCCGCCCCCATACGTCCATATCTTATCTTGATCATTATCCTATATAAATTTTTTAAATATTTATTTTTTTCTCATCGTTCGAAAACGCAAAAATACGTTCTTATTGTTTTTTTTATTATTTTTTTTCAAGTGCGTTCACCCCTCAAGATTTCAAAAATGCTGAGGTTAAGTGATCGATTCCGCTGACTACAGATTCGAACGCTCAAAGATAAATACCTCCTTTCACTCTGATTTCAAATTTTATAACATATTATAACATATTATGTTATATCATTTGTGTCATGTCTCATGTACTTGTGTTGTACTAGTATAACCATCTAGTATAACCATCTAGTATAACCATATATAAATATATAAAAACACTGTAAGATGGTAAGGACGTAATGTACTTCATTGAAACTGTAATTAAATGTAATGATTAATATACACGTAATGTAAGAATTTAAAATGGAAGTGTAATTAAACAATAAGTGAATATGAAGTAATCCATAATTGTAATCGTAATTGTAATGAACCAAAATTAATACGTACTCAGTCGTGTACTTAATTTGTACTTATGTGTACTATTACGAAATGATATCGCCTTCAGAAATGAAGATTCGGCAAAAATATACGATTAGTTTTTATTTTGATCATGTGTTTAAAAGGGGAACTTAACCTTCAACTGTCGTCCCCCAACATTTAGGTTTATATTATACATGTACTTGTAAAATTAAAGCACTTCTTTCATTAGACTTCTTTAATTAGTCTTCATAGCGGTACTTCAAGATAGCACTTCATTACGAGCTCTTCTTTGGACTGCAGCCTTGCTGCGGGGGAGGGGCAGAGCCCCCTTGCCCTTAACCAAGACGCCTCGTCGATACGAGACACCATAAGGGACATAGAAGAGGAAGGATCTTAAACTGGCGACCCTATAGCCAGGATAGAAGAAGATATGGGTCTAACTTGTGGCGACCCTTTACCAGGATCTTAACAGATTTTAAAGAAGATTATTTTAAGAGATTATTTTAAGAATAAGATATTTTAAGAAGAAGATTATTTTAAGAAGATTATTTTAAGAAGAAGATTTTAACAAGAAGATTTTAACAAGAATTTTAACAAGAAGATTTTAACAAGAAGATTTAACAGAGGCCACTCTTTGGCCAAGATAGAAATTACCCTGCATCAGATAAAACCATTTTGACCGGCGTGTCACGACTTCTAGTTCGTAACATCCACCCTTGAACCGTGTGTCACGACTCCAAGTTCTCCACGCCTAGTTTTTCATCCAAGAAGAATAGCCAGCAAGACGTCTTCAGGACACGTCTCTTGGAAATTTGTTAATACAGAGTTTGTTTGTTTTTAAGAATTTATAAACACTTGAAAAGTCAGCATTATTAACAGTTTAATATTTAGTATGGAGCCAGAATTTTAACACAAACCAGGAACATTCCATACACCAGTGATACATTTGTTTTTTATTGAAACAGTAATTTTAACAGAGAGTTAATTGTAACAGAGAGTTAATTGTAACAGAGAGTTAATTGTAACAGAGAGTTAATTGTAACAGAGAGTTAATTTCAAAGAGAGTTAATTTCAAAGAGAGTTAATTTCAAAGAGAGTTAATTTTCAGAGAGTTAATTTCAAGAGAGTTAATTTCAAGAGAGTTAATTTCAGAGAGTTATTTCAAGAGAGTTATTTTCACTCTTATATTCAGTATAGACTAATTTTATTTTATACATTCCCGTACATTAGAATGAATATTGTTTACATTTTTTTAATTTTTTTGTTTGCAAATTTTTTTTCATTACTGAATTGAATTGACTTGCAAATTAAGAGAGAGAGTTTACAGAGAGTTTACAGAGAGTTTACAGAGAGTTTATATATTTAGAGAGATACTTGAAAGTCAGTTTTTGAAGTCAGTTTTTGAGTCATTTTTGAAGTCTTTTTGAAGTCAGTTTTTTAAGTCAGAGGTTGCACCAGAGGGTCAGCCAAAACAGAGGTTAATCGTCTCCACTTGAATCGAGATCAAGTGCAGTCATTTTCCATTTTCAGTTAATTTCAAGTTAGGTTCAGAATACCTGAAAGAGTTCAAGTTAGGTTCAGAATACTTGATAGAGTTCAAGTTAGGTTCAAAATACTTGACAGAGTACAAGTCAGAGTTAAGTTTTCCAAGTCTGAGTTTAAGTTCCAAGTCAGTTTAAGTTCCAAGTCAGAGTTTAAGTTCCAAGTCAGAGTTTTAAGTCCCAAGTCATTTTCAATGCAGTCAATTGAATCAACTTTTTCTTGGTAAGTTAAGAGAATTTAATTTAAGAAATGTAATTTAAGAATTAATTCAACCTTTTTTTTTGTGTTGTAAAAGAGAATTAAATTCAACCTGAATTGACCGGGTTGCGTCTTTAGTTTAACCTTTTTTTTGTTGTGAGAAGGAAATTGACCGATTTGTCTTTTCTTTTCATGCCAGTTTTGCGTATATAAATATATAGTTATGTAATTCATTATTTGTAACAAACCGTTTTTACAATTGGTTGTAACGATTTTGGTAATTATTGTAATGTATATGAGGAACATGCCGTCCATCCGTTTGTGAACTCTTTTAATTTTTTGTTCTAAGTAGTGTGACAAGCAATCTTTTTTTAAAGAGCAAAGTGCTCACGAAAGACGTATTGTCAATTTCAAACTTATACCCCCTGCTTATCACTCAATTCCCCCGTGTGATCGACATACCCTAAAATTCAGTTGTTGTTCTTTTTTGTCATTTAATTTTAATAAAACTTCTACACAATAAAAACGTATGTATTTATCATATGCAAACAGTTTCAGACTAAAATATCAAATAATTCAAAATTCTATCAACATTTAACGAAAGAGTATGATTTTTCTACTTAACATGCAAAATTATTAAACTTTTTAATATATTATTTTTATTATATAAAATAATTTTTTTATGTAAAATTTAATTGAAATTATAAAAGAAAAGATTGTTTGAAATGCTTCCCTTCCATTTCAATAACTTTTTTATTCTTGGTCGAAATTCATCTATGGTTCGATTTACTTTTATTTTTAAGAATATTAAAAATTAAGTTAGCTCATTAAAATTCATAATTGATCTCTATTCTTAATTTGTATTTTAATTTTCTTTTGGTTCAATTAATCGTGAGTAACTGTCCTTAAATTGTTATTGTACCATTTGTAAAGTATCAAACGAAAATTATAGTCAATTGACATACTACTACAGTATATGGTTATGATTTTAGTAGTCGAAATTTAATTGTGTGTCGAAATTCAATTTAAAACCGTGAGAGTTACTGTCTTACTCGTAAGGTCTTCTAAGTACGTCTTTTTTATTACCTTAATTCGTGTAAACTGATTTAATTAAATACTTAAATACAGCCTTGAACTTAAAGGATTTTATAATAATAATAATAATAATAATAATAATAATAATAATAATAACAATGATTGCTTAAACTTAAAATATTTTATAAACCCTAACCCATCTTAATATTATACACTATTTTAAACTTGTTCATTCAAAACCTTCCAAATCCCTACACATACACCACACATGTATGCACACTATATATACTATATACATACAAACATTCTGCTAAAATCATTGAATATCACAATAAAACTATATTTCATTACGTAAGTGCAAACTATGCTATTTAGTCTTAATCATTTTTGCTTTCTAATATATCTTGCTCATGCATTTATTCAGTTTACTTGAACAATCCTATCAGCTAATCTGTCACTCGAAATTGTAAAATACACACTTTGCACCTAATACACCCAAACACACTAGACCACAGGTCTCTACATCATCGATTACGTAATTCTATTTTTATCTACAATAGTCAATAAAATTAGTTATCAATTGTACTATCATGGAAGCCTCGAAAAATCCATGAACTTTAAAATTTATATGTTTCCCTTTTACTCTATTCATTATGTACATAATTTTTCGCACAGAAAATAAAAATTTTGTAAAAAAAATTTAACTATCATTCTTTGTCTAGCTTAATTGTTTGTCTAAAATTAAGTATAATCTTTGAATTCTTTTATATTATATAATAACTCACTTGTTCTGTATAAAAATTTGTATGTAAAGAAAAATTCGTCATCTAACTTGAAGTAGTAGGATGTTATTTTCTCATTGTATTGTATTAATGGTACCCTGTTAGGATGTATTTTCTCATTTGTATTGTATTAATTGTATTATATTATTGTATTAATACCATTTTAGGGGGAAATACTGTAAAAAGTGAACAATGAACAATTCCTATACCATCATTATATGGATTCATTGTCTTCATGCAGTACTTAAGTTCGTATAGTTTTTATGTTCGAATGTCCATTTTTTACATAAGACCAAAATCGCTTAACGCGAGTTTGGATAATAATTTTACTTGTAGCTTCCTATTTTTGTTCGTGTCACAACCCTACGATCTACCATATCTATGGTTTAGTGTATCCATTTTCCATTTGTTATAGAAGTTATTATAATTAATTATGATTGTCTTGCATCTCACCCTCGACCCTAGATTATGCATACACATTGCATGTAACAGGATTGGAACCCGTAGTTGTACTTCTTAGTCATTACTACCCACTCTTGTCTCTAATTCTTTCTGTGAATCTTCCTAATAATGATTTGTAACTATACGTAAAAATTCAATAACTATGACGTCACATTTTCCCTTCATCATATATCTAGTATTCAATGTATGAAATTCTTTAACATCATACTAAAGACGAAACACTCTATATAAGTCATATTTATATGTTATGTAGTATAAATATAACTATTATTCGACCATATCTCCCGCCCCCATACGTCCATATCTTATCTTGATCTTTATCCTATATAAATTTTATTAAATATTTATTTTTTTCTCATTCGTTCGAAAACGCAAAAATACGTTCTCGTATTGTTTTTTTTTATTATTTTTTTCAAGTGCGTTCACCACCCTCAAGATATTCAAAAATGCTGAGGTTAAGTGATCGAATTCCGCTGACTAGCAGATTCGAACGCTCAAAGATAAAATACCTCCTTCACTCTGATTTCAAATTTATACATATTATAACATATTATGTTATATCATGTGTGTCATGTCTCATGTACTTGTGTTGTACTAGTATAACCATCTAGTATAACCATCTGGTATAACCATATATAATATATAAAAACACTGTAAGAATGGTAAAGGACGTAATGTACTTCATTGAACTGTAATTAAATGTAATGATTTAATATACACGGTAATGTAAGAATGTACTTTAAAATGGAAGTGTAATTAAACAATAAGTGAATATGAAGTAATCCATAATTGTAATCGTAATTGTAATGAACCAAAATTAATACGTACTCAGTCGTTACTTAATTTGTACTTATGTGTACTATTACGAATGATATCGCCTTCAGAATGAGATTCGGCAAAATATACGATTATTTTTATTTTGATCATGTGTTTAAAAGGGGGGAACTTAACCTTCACTGTCGTCCCCCAACATTTAGGTTTATATTATACATGTACTTGTAAAATTAAGCACTTCTTCATTAGACTTCTTTAATTAGTCTTCATAGCGGTACTTCAAGATAGCACTTCATTACGAGACTCTTCTTTGGACTGCAGCCTTGCTGCGGGGGAGGGGGCAGAGCCCCCTTGCCCCTTAACCAAGACGCCTCGTCGATACGAGACACCATAGGGACATAGAAGAGGAAGGATCTTAAACTGGCGACCCTATAGCCAGGATAAGAAGAAGATATGGGGTCTACATTGTGGCGACCCTTTACCAGGATCTTAACAGATTTTAAGAAGATATTTTAAGAAGATTATTTTAAGAAGAAGATTATTTTAAGAAGAAGATTATTTTAAGAAGATTATTTTAAGAAGAAGATTTTACAAGAAGATTTTAACAAGAAGATTTTAACAAAATTTTAACAAGAGGCCACTCTTTGGCCAAGATAGAAATTACCCTGCATCAGGATAAAACCATTTGACCGGCGTGTCACGACTTCTAGTTCGTAACATCCACCCTTGAACCGGTGTGTCACGACTCCAAGTTCTCCACGCCTAGTTTCATCCAAGAAGAAGTAGCCAGCAAGACGTCTTCAGGACCGTCTCAAGGAATTTGTTAAGTACAGAGTTTGTTTGTTTTTAAGAAATTTATAAACACTTGAAAAGTCAGCATTATTAACAGTTAATATTTAGTATGGAGCCAGAATTTAACACAAAACACAGTGAACATTCCATACACCAGTGATACATTTGTTTTTATTGAAACAGTAATTTTAACAGAGAGTTAATTGTAACAGAGTTAATTGTAACAGAGAGTTAATTGTAACAGAGAGTTAATTGTAACAGAGAGTTAATTTCAAAGAGAGTTAATTTCAAAGAGAGTTAATTTCAAAGAGAGTTAATTTCAAGAGAGTTAATTTCAAGAGAGTTAATTTCAAGAGAGTTAATTTCAAGAGTTAATTTCAAGAGAGTTATTTTCACTCTTATATTCAGTATAGACTAATTTTATTTTATGTACATTCCCGTACATTAGAATGAAATATTGTTTACATTTTTTTAATTTTTTTGTTTGCAAATTTTTTTCAATTACTGAATTGAATTGACTTGCAAATTAAGAGAGAGAGAGTTTACAGAGAGTTTACAGAGAGTTTACAGAGAGTTTATATATTTAGAGAGATACTTGAAGTCAGTTTTTGAAGTCAGTTTTTGAAGTCATTTTTTGAAGTCATTTTTGAAGTCAGTTTTTTAAGTCAGAAGGTTGCACCAAGAGGGTCAGCCAAAACAGAGGTTAATCGTCTCCACTTGAATCGAGATCAAGTGCAGTCATTTTCCATTTTCAGTTAATTTCAAGTTAGGTTCAGAATACCTGAAAGAGTTCAAGTTAGGTTCAGAATACTTGATAGAGTTCAAGTTAGGTTCAAAATACTTGACAGAGTACAAGTCAGAGTTTAAGTTCCAAGTCAGAGTTTAAGTTCCAAGTCAGAGTTTAAGTTCCAAGTCAGAGTTTAAGTTCCAAGTCAGAGTTTAAGTCCCAAGTCATTTCAATGCAGTCAATTGAATTCAACTTTTTCTTGGTAAGTTAAGAGAATTTAATTTAAGAAAATGTAATTTAAGAATTTAATTCAACCTTTTTTGTGTTGTAAAAGAGAATTAAATTCAACCTGAATTGACCGGGTTGCGTCTTTAGTTTAACCTTTTTTTTGTTTGTGAGAAGGAAATTGACCGATTTGTCTTTTCTTTTCATGCCAGTTTTGCGTATATAAATATTAGTTATGTAATTCATTATTTGTAACAAAACCGTTTTTTACAATTGGTTGTAAACGATTTTGGTAATTATTGTAATGTATATGAGGAACATGCCGTCCATCCGTTTGTTGAACTCTTTTAATTTTTTGTTCTAAGTAGTGTGACAAGCAATCTTTTTTTTAAAGAGCAAAGTGCTCACGAAAGACGTATTGTCAATTTCAAACTTATACCCCCTGCTTAGTCACTCAATTCCCCCGTGTGATCGCACATACCCTAAAATTCAGTTGTTTGTTCTTTTTTGTCATTTAATTTTAATAAAACTTCTACACAATAAAACGTATGTATTTATCATATGCAAACAAGTTTTCAGACTAAAATATCAAATAATTCAAAATTCTATCAACATTTAACGAAAGAGTATGATTTTTCTACTTAACATGCAAAAATTATTAAACCTTTTTAATATATTATTTTTATTATATAAAAATAATTTTTTATGTAAAATTTAATTGAAATTATTAAAAGAAAAGATTGTTTGAAATGCTTCCCTTCCATTTCAATAACTTTTTTATTCTTGGTCGAAATTCATCTATGGTTCGATTTACTTTTATTTTTAAGAATATTATAAAATTAAGTTAGCTCATTAAAATTCATAATTGATCTCTATTCTTAATTTGTATTTTAATTTTCTTTTGTTCAATTAATCGTGAGTAACTGTCCTTAAATTGTTATTGTACCATTTGTAAAGTATCAAACGAAAATTATAGTCCAATTGACATACTACTACAGTATATGGTTATGAATTTTAGTAGTCGAATTTAATTGTGTGTCGAAATTCAATTTTAAAACCGTGAGAGTTACTGTCATTACTCGTAAGGTCTTCTAAGTACGTCTTTTTTATTACCTTAATTCGTGTAACTGATTTAATTAAATACTTAAATACTGCCTTGAACTTAAAGGATTTTATAATAATAATAATAATAATAATAATAATAATAATAATAATAACAATGATTGACTTAAACTTAAAATATTTTATAACCCTAAACCCATCTTAAATTATTATACACTATTTTTAAACTTTGTTCATTCAAAAACCTTCCAAATCCCTACACATACACACACATGTATGCACACTATATACTATATACATACAAACATTATGCTAAAATCATTGAATATCACAATAAAACTATTTCATTACGTAAGTGCAAACTATGCTATTTAGTCTTAATCATTTTTGCTTTCTAATATATCTTGCTCATGCATTTATTCAGTTACTTGAACAATCCTATCAGCTAATCTGTCACTCGAAATTGTAAAATACACACTTTGCACCTAATACACCCAAATACACACTAGACCACAGTCTATACATCATCGATTACGTAATTCTATTTTTATCTACAATAGTCAATAAAATTAGTTATCAATTGTACTATCATGGAAGCCTCGAAAAATCCATGAACTTTAAATTTATATGTTTCCCTTTTACTCTATTCATTATGTACATAATTTTCGCACAGAAAATAAAATTTTGTAAAAAAAATTTAACTATCATTCTTTGTCTAGCTTAATTGTTTGTCTAAAATTAAAGTATTAATCTTTGAATTCTTTTATATTATATAATAACTCACTTGTTCTGTATAAAAATTTGTAATGTAAAGAAAAATTCGTCATCTAACTTGAAGTAGTTAGGATGTTATTTTCTCATTGTATTGTATTAATGGTACCCTGTTAGGATGTTATTTTCTCATTTGTATTGTATTAATTGTATTATATTATTGTATTAATACCATTTTAGGGGGAAATACTGTAAAAAGTGAACAATGAACAATTCCTATACCATCATTATATGGATTCATTGTCTTCATGCAGTACTTAAGTTCGTATAGTTTTTATGTTCGAATGTCCATTTTTACATAAGAACCAAAATCGCTTAACGCGAGTTTGGATAATAATTTTACTTGTAGCTTCCTATTTTTGTTCGTGTCACAACCCTACGATCTACCATATCTATGGTTTAGTCGTATCCATTTTCCATTTGTTATAGAAGTTATTATAATTAATTATGAATTGTCTTGCATCTCACCCTCGACCCTAGATTATGCATACACATTGCATGTAACAGGATTGGAACCCGTAGTTGTACTTCTTAGTCATTACTACCCACTCTTTGTCTCTAATTCGTTCTTGTGAATCTTCCTAATAATGATTTGTACTATACGTAAAAATTCAATAACTATGACGTCACATTTTCCCTTCATCATATATCTAGTATTCAATGTATGAAAATTCTTTAACATCATACTAAAGACGAAACACTCTATATAAGTCATTATTTATATGTTATGTAGTATAAATATAACTATTATTCGACCATATCTCCCGCCCCCATACGTCCATATCTTATCTTGATCTTTATCCTATATAAATTTTATTCAATATTTATTTTTTTCTCATTCGTTCGAAAACGCAAAATACGTTCTCGTATTGTTTTTTTTTATTATTTTTTTTCAAGTGCGTTCACCCTCAAGATATTCAAAAATGCTGAGGTTAAGTAATCGAATTCTGCTGACTAGCAGATTCGAACGCTCAAAGAAAAATATACCTCCTTTCGCTCTGATTTCAAATTTATAACATATTATAACATATTATGTTATATCATGTGTGTCATGTCTCATGTACTTGTGTTGTACTAGTATAACCATCTAGTATAATCATCTAGTATAACTATCTAGTATAACCATATATAAATACAGGGTGGGCCGTAAGTTTCCATACATAGGAAAAATTAAACGTTTGTTTTTATGTTTCAGATACCCTAAGAATATGCGTTTGACGTAAGATCTTCTTTACTGATGAAGCAAATTTTTACGTCAATGGAGAGGTTAATCGGCAAAACATACGTTATTGGAGTAATGCTAACCCTAACTGGCTGAGTCCGACGAAGATGCAAGGTGCCGGTAAAGTGATGGTGTGGGCCGCGATATGGGGTGACAGAATTGTTGGACCAATTTTTGTCAGTGGAAATCTTAATGCCGAAAGGTATCTTAACATGTTGCAAGAAGAGATTTTCCCATCCCTGCTAAACGAGGAAGGTAACTTCTCAGTTTACTTCCAGCAAGATGGAGCTCCACCTCATTATGGTCTTCACGTGCGTCGGTATTTGGATCAGCAGTTTCCGGATGCTTGGATTGGTCGGCGTGGTCCTGTGGAGTGGCCTCCCAGATCCCCAGATCTCACCCCCCTTGATTTCTATCTTTGGGGGCACTTGAAGGCCATGGTGTATCAGGAAAAGATACGAGACATAAATCATCTAAAGGAACGTATCACCAACGCCATTACAAGCATAACGTCAACTGTGCTAATGCGTGTTCATCAACAGTGGGGAATACGTATTGAAATGTGTTTTCAAAACAATGGCAACCATGTAGAGCATATTATATAAATAAAAATGGTTGTCCATAACAAAATGTTTATTTTTCCTATGTATGGAAACTTACGGCCCACCCTGTATATAAAAACACTGTAAGAATGGTAAACGACGTAATGTACTTCATTGAAACTGTAATTAAATGTAATGATTTAATATACACGGTAATGTAAGAATGTACTTTAAAATGGAAGTGTAATTAAACAATAAGTGAATATGAAGTAATCCATAATTGTAATCGTAATTGTAATGAACCAAAATTAATACGTACTCAGTCGTGTACTTAATTTGTACTTATGTGTACTATTACGAAATGATATCGCCTTCAGAAATGAAGATTCGGCAAAAATATACGATTAGTTTTTATTTTTATTTTTTTTATTATTTTTAGTTGAAATTTTTCAAACCATCTGATCATGTGTTTAAAAGGGGGGGAACTTAACCTTCAACTGTCGTCCCCCAACATTTAGGTTTATATTATACATGTACTTGTAAAATTAAAGCACTTCTTCATTAGACTTCTTCATCAAGTCACTTCATTTTATAGCACTTCATTTTATAGCACTTCATTAGGACTCCCTTGTTAGCAGCCTTGCTGCGGGGAGGGGGCAGAGGCCCCTTGCCTTCTTAATATTTTTTGATTCCGGCCTGAGCCATGGTCGAAAGAGGTCGAACCTCTACCCCTGTAAATTCAGAGCAGTACCTGTATATTTTTAAGAAGTAAATTACCGTAAGAGAAACTTTTTATTTTTTCCCTTCGAGCCTTGCTCTCTTCAGAACTTAGTCAGAAAAGTCGATAATTTTAGTATCAGAGAAAGTATCAGAGTATTATAAAAAGAGAAGAATTAAAAATTGGCGACCCTTTGCCCAAATTAAGAGACAACCCAAGCACCATAGAAGATATTGGCATAACAGTCTGGCGAGTCTGTAGCCAAGACGGAGGGGTTAACATATATATATATATATATATATAATATGTGTGTGTGTGTGTATATATATATGTTTATATATATATATATATATATATGTGTGTGTATATATATATATATATATATATATATATATATATATCTATATATATATTATATATATTATTTATTATATATATTGCTCCTCGAAAACAACAACACTCGGTGCGAAACGGACCGACGAGAGTCGTCGCGTTGCGTCGAGTCGAGTAAGTAAGGGGAAGGATGTTTTGGCCAGAGGTACCCACCCAAATAAATAAAATCAGGGCGTGGCAAGCGGCCCCTTTTCGGCTCGGTCGGTGTAGTAGTACGCCGGCTGGATGGAAAGAAACTGCGCCGATCTTTTAACAACGTTAAGACGACGACGAGACGACTTCGTCAAGGGGGTTCGGGGAAACAAGCATGAAAGGTCGATGACCGAGTGTTTTTCCTTCTTCTTCTTCTTCATCTTCTTCTTCGTTGTTGTTGTCGTCGTCTTCGTAACCCAAAAATATAAAAAAATAATGCGTCTCGGTGGTGTAGTGGTTAGCGTCGCTGACTACGAATCCATCGGCCCCTGGTTCGAGACCCGACGGCAGCCGGCGCGCAGCAAAACCCAGTTATTAATCCTTCCACACAATAAAAAAAGTGGTTGGTAGATAAATTGGTACCCTAGGTGGCCTAGTGGCTAAGACACTAGGCTACTGATGTGGCGAGGTTCGGATTCCACGTTAAACTGTAGGTCTTTGGTGGAGTGAAAAGCTTGACCTTCATCAGAATGAACAATTCGGGAGGAACCTAACCAAAGGTTTATATATATATATATATATTATAATATATATATATATATATATATATATATATATATATATGATTAAAGGAATATTGTTTATAATAAGATTTAAAGATATATTTGAATATTAAGAGGGAAATTGTTTAAAATTACTCGTTGTTTGGAATAAATCCTTGTAAAGAATGCTGTTTGAAATGTAGAAATCATTTGGTATGGGGTAAACAAAGTTATTTCACATATTTATTTAACCTTGCCAATAAATATACATAAAAAGACATAAAAAATAACTAAGAAGATTGGTCTGACAAAATTAAGGTGGGTAATACGTACATAATAAAGAACTTCAAAATACGGTGAGCATCTCCTCTCCATTAAATATATGCAAATTAAAAAAATAGCACGATCTGGCAACTAATCTTGTCCATTGCCACGGCTAAATAAATAAATATATATATATATACATATATACATATACACAAACTCAGAATATATATATATATGTACAGTATATATATATATATATATATATATATATATGTGTGTGTGTATGTGTGTGTGTGTGTGTGTGTGTGTGTGTACATATATATACTTATATATATATATATATATATATATATGGGATGAATTTCACAATAAAACACGTGAAATGAATGAATGCTGCAAACCCACAAGGAAAAAGAAAAACGATTCCAAGGCCTTTCGTGTATTCAAAGCTACACCTCGTCATTCCCTGACGAGGTGTAGCTTTGAATACACGAAAGGCCTTGGAATCGTTTTTCTTTTTCCTTGTGGGTTTGCAGCATATATATATATATATATATAGTACATATATATATGTGTATATATATACAGTATATATACATACAGTATATGTATATATAAGGGGTTCCAGAAAACCTTAGCCCCCCCCATTTGTAGCTTACATGTTTACTTATATCGAAATAGTTTTTAGTGATTATAAAAATATAAAAAAAATCTTTATTTATTGCAGGTATTAAAATTACTCTAGCTGATAAAGTGATAATATAATGGCTTCTCAATTAATTGGTGATTCGGAGAGGCAACGTGTGATAGATCGCATACGAGCAATAACATTTCGGGAAGCTCGTGATGCTGGAGCCACCTTCATAACACGTTCATAGGTTGCCAAAAAGTTGTGAAGAAGTGAGGACTTCGTCAAAAGAAATTGGAAAAAAACTTTCGATGAATGTGAAATGGATACAACCAAATCTGGGCGCCCAAATTTGCCACTCTCTCAGGAAACAAAGGACATTATTGAAAGCGGTAGGCGTAAGCGGAAAAACAGCTGTGCTAAACTTTCTAGAGAGATCGAAATGTTGAGAGGAAATATCGTTAGTGGTGAGATCATTCGACTGTACCGTCATAGACAAGGTTTAAAGCCTTGGCACGAACTTCCAAAGCCAAGAAAAACTCAACTTAACATCGATGACAGAATGTGGTTTGCCCATTATCTTGAAGATTGGGATGTGGATGATTTCATGCATTTAGCTGTCTGTGATGAATTTTTTGTTTACGTAACACGTCGGCCTAACTACCAAAATGATCGAGTGTGGGCCACAACACCAGATGAAATCGATGACAATGAACATTATCGCGAATTATTAAAAAGTCCAGACTGTGTTGATGTGTTTGTTTTGTTCACTGCAAAGAAGCTCATGTGGGTGCTGAAGCAAAATGGTCAGAGTTGGGATGGACAGCATTTTCGTGATATTATTCTATCCCAGCATGTCATTCCTTTTCTAAGAAACCCAAACACTGTTATGGATGTCGATCAGGTCAGACTTCTGCACGATAAGGCCCCCTGCTTTAAGGCATTAGCCACTCAACAGTTGTTGCGGAACCATGAGATCGATTTCTTTGGAAATGAAGAATGGCCAGGAAATTCTCCTGACCTGAACGTCTGTGAACACATTGGATCAGTTATAAAGGACAAGGTTGAATGTCTCTTGTTTCAAGAACCTGCAGCAAATCGATTTTCGAAGGATACAATGACGCAACACACTGAAACTGTTTTAGCAAATTTGCGTAACGATCAAGATCTATTCACGTCACTTTTGGCAAGCTACCCAAAGCGAATTCAGGCTGTCTTGGAAGCCAATGGTGGGAACACCAAGTTTTAAATGTTTCTCATTAAATGCAGGATTAAATTCTCTTTTGTAAGGTATGTTTAGTTTTACTGTACCTCTAATGGTTTAGGCCATGGGCAGGGGGCTAAGGTTTATTGGAGCCCTGTATATATATATATATATATATATATAATATTATATATATATATATAATATACATATATATATATATATATATATATATATATATATATATAATATATTATATATATATATATATACACATATATATATATATATATATATATATATATATATATATATATATATATATATATATATTTATACGTACTGCTTCTAAACACTATATCATAACATTACTGTGGAAAATAAAATATTTTAACGGTATGCGCTGTTTTAAATTACTATTTTGTGATATGATTAAAAGTTAAATTTATATATTAAGACGGAATTTGATTTAAATAACTCGTTGGTTTGAATAATTCCCGAATTGTAAAATGCGAAAAATGAATAAGTTAGCCCTAAATTAAAATCTATTTTAATATAAAGTTTGATGAATATTGTTTATAATAAGAATTAAAGATATATTTGCATCTTAAGACAAAAAATATTGTTTTTGCATTAAATTTACTTTATCATATTTGAGCTATTCTTTAAAAGAGCGCCTAGCTCAGAACACATTGGCCTCGTGGTGGTTTTCTGCTACGAAACGCTCAATAGATTAAACTATTGGGGTTGCCGTTTTTTCAGATCTTGTCGGTCTATCCTGGCTCCGTAAATGTCGTTATTTATGCTTAATAGCTTTGTCTATTAATTGGATCGTTTATTAAGACCTTATCGGTCTAATCGGGTTGGTGGTATCGTTGTGCTGATGGTTGTCGGGTTATGCGAGGTAGTCTAAGGATGGCATATGTATTTTGCTATTGGAAATATTTTAAGTTGTATACGAAGTGTGTGTGTGTGTGTGTGTGTGTGGTGTGTGTGTGTGTGCTTTTAATTAAATAATATATAATTTTTTTGTGGGCCTCAAGCCAGCACGAGCATCTATTCTCTCCATTAATATATATATTATATATATATATAATATATATATATATATATATATATATATATATATATATATATAATATATATATATATATATATATATATAATATATATATATATACACGAGTGTGTATATATATATATATATGTTTGTGTGTGTGTGTGTGTGTGTGTATATACACTCCTCATTAACCCTTTACTGGCCAAATATTTTGTAGGGTTAAGTTATGAATGCGTGTATTTGAAAGGTTCAAAATTTGTCCTTTTGGGCAGTAAAGGGTTAAACATTCTAAGACAGATTAAGCCAAATGGTTGATTAAGATTTCCAAGCCAACTTAGGCTGTGAAGAGCCCCAGTATGCGTCGAGATATGCCAGCGAAAAGATCTTCTCCTTTCCTCTCTTTTCTCTCTCTCTCTTAGGTTGCCTTCCTAGGTCAGGTTAGGGTGCCCCTTTTTGGGGGAGGTCATTCTCCCGGGCCTCCATTCAACCTCCTCTCCTCCCTTCATGCAGCCGATTGGAGCTGTCAAGAACTTCATTATACGGAGAACATCTCTCCATTAAATATATACAAATTAAATAAATAGTGCAATCTGACAACTATTCATATGGACTGCCTTTGATATATATATATCAGTGGCGACTGGCGTATAGGAGCGATGGAGCGGTCGCTCCCCCTTGCTTGAAACGATAAATATTAATTTAACAGATAAAAAATATATTAATTTTAAGATATTAAAATAAATATTCTTGAAATATATTTTAAAAATTCATGTGGCATATCATGATTCATGAGGCATTTTGAGTAAGCCTTCATACAGTAAATAATATTCTAAACTTATAGCATAGCTTCAAACAGCGTACCGCTGTTTGAATACAAAATAATATTGCAACCGAATGGAGCGATAGATTTTTCGCTCAAGTAAATATAAATTATATTTTACTGTTGTAATGAAAATATAAGTACAATCGCGAATTTTTTTTATAATAACAACTTTATTTTTACTAATAGTTACTTCAGTAATAATGATATAAGCCATTTATATGTATTTTATTGAAATTATTACTTATTTGTAATTAACTAGAATTGTACGTCTGGCATAGCCGCATATGTTAATACAAGTACTCTTGTGAGCGGCAGTTGGATTCGCGCTAGCCTATTGTGAGTCCGTGTTGTCGTACAATTTTATGAAATCGCACCCCTATACATTTATACCGCGAGTCGCCACTGATATATATATATATATATATATATATATCGCCTCCTAAAGACACCAACTGTTTGCTTAAGCCAGCTCGGATAAATAAATAAATATATATATACTGTATATATATATATACTGTATATATATATATATACTGTATATATATATACTATATATATATATATGACCTTAGGCTACCTTCCTAGGTCAGGTTAGGATACCCCTTTTGGTGGAAGGTCATTCTTCCGTACCAACCCCCTCTCCCCCTTCATGCAACTTGGGGCTAAACCCCCTCCCTCTTGCTTGCAAACCCCTCCACCTTGCTTGCAAACCATCCCCCATGTGGTCCAAACCCCTCCCCCTTTTGCAACAATTGATCAACTTTTCAATGCAGTTTCCACTCTAGTCCTGTCAACACACTCATTTCTGCCTGATGAATTATTATTATGTTTATTATTTAAGCTTGTACAATTAATTACTAGTTTTAGTTTACATATAAAGTCGTTAAAGTCTTAAAAGGTTTTCATACGTGGCGAAAAAGTACGTTTGATCTTAATTTCATACAGGGTGTGTGTAGATATATATATGTATATATACACACAGGGTGATTCAAAAGTCAGGTTACTTAGGGCTTTTCTGTTTCTTTGCGGGTAAATGAGTTATGAGATGTTATCGAAGGAGGAGCGCATTGATGTGATATTCCTAGCTGGCTGCACAAGTGCATTGCCGTTAACGGTGGCCATATCGAATCGAACATGTGATGTGATTATTCCCCTGTATCATTACATAATACAGTATTTCCCTATATAACCTGACTTTTGAATCACCCTGTGTGTGTGTGTGTGTGTGTGTGTGTGTGTATATATATATATCAGTGGCGACTGGCGTATAGGAGCGATGGAGCGGTCGCTCCCCCTTGCTTGAAACGACAAATATTAATTTAACAGATAAAAAATATATTAATTTTAAGATATTAAAATAAATATTCTTGAAATATATTTTAAAAATTCATGTGGCATATCATGATTCATGAGGCATTTTGAGTAAGCCTTCATACAGTACATAATATTCTAAACTTATAGCATAGCTTCAAACAGCGTACCCTGTTTGAATACAAAATAATATTGCAGCCGAATGGAGCGATAGATTTTTCCCTCAAGTAAATATAAATTATATTTTACTGTTGTAATGAAAATATAAGTAGAATCGCGAATTTTTTTTATAATAACAACTTTATTTTTACTAATAGTTACTTCAGTAATAATGATGTAAACCATTTATATGTATTTTATTGAAATTATTACTTATTTGTAATTAACTAGAATTGTACGTCTGGCATAGCCGCATATGTTAATACAAGTACTCTTGTGAGCGGCAGTTGGATTCGCGCTAGCCTATTGTGAGTCCGTGTTGTCGTACAATTTTATGAAATCGCACCCCCATACATTTATACCACGAGTCGCCACTGATATATATATATATATATATATATACATATATACACACACAAATTTGGAATTTCCGTTTCTGTAAACGTTACAGCAGTGGTTCCCAACGTGGGCGCCACAGCCCCACAGGGGGCAGTTGAGAATCTTAGGGGGGCGCTAGGAAACTGTAAAATTGTTACCTTGTACTAATAAATCACTTATCACTTATCCCTATTATCTTTATGAAGGAGCATCAACAAATATTGATGGACATAAGGGGGCGTTGGCCTAAAAAAAGTTGGGAACCACTGCGTTACAGTGTTTATGCAGCGAATC
This sequence comes from Bathynomus jamesi, assembly GCA_023014485.1. Lineage (NCBI taxonomy): Eukaryota > Metazoa > Arthropoda > Malacostraca > Isopoda > Cirolanidae > Bathynomus > Bathynomus jamesi. Next base: position 690,394 of record JAJOZX010002126.1, on the reverse strand, counting down.
ATTTTTTTCTTTGTTTTCAGGCACGAAAATGATGAGTCAAATTCTTCCATGTCTAAAGCTGTTAAATTGCTATAATATTTCTCCTGCTGTAGCCGGTATTTTTTGTAATAGTTATTTGAAATTTTTCGAAATTTAACATGTAATTTTCTTTCTCTACCTTACTGCTAGAATGAATGGACATTCTGTATAAATCTCTTTAAAGAAGAAACTTATAAATTTCTTCTGAAGGAAGGACATTTCATAGCTTGAACGCGGCCATTTTTTTCCCCTCCCGTTCAAATGTGTTTCGTTGCGTTCAAGTGTGTTTCGTTTGCATGATCAAATCCGGTTTAACTAACCTTAATTAACCTTATTACATTCCCCATACATCACAATATATATATACACAAAACACGCGATACCAAAGGACAACGAACTTAAAATACACAAGGGGCAATGCAAAACAAAGAACATAAACATTGTCCTGGCAAATATTCAAGGAATAAAACCGAACAATTCACTAAAAGTTTCTTACCAGAAAGTTTTATGGACGAAACAAGGGCGGACATCGCATGCCTGACAGAAACACATCTTAAAGATTGCCAAGGAAACTGCGATAACTGCGAACACTATCGATAAGAAAGAATTGCATATCAGTGGATTCAACTTACTAAGAGAGGATAGAACAGCGAGACTTAAAGGTGGCTGTGCTATTTACTGTATTTACATGAGTGGCATATGACAGAGACGGTAATAAGTAAATCCAACAGCTTCGTGGAAACCCTTGCAGTGAAAATAGAGAAACTAAACGTAGTACTGATAGTCATCTATAGACCTCCAAACTCTCCAAATGAAAAATTTTCGGATGCCATTGATGATATCAGAATCAGAACCCTAATAAAGTCCGTAACCTCTCTATCCCCTAATATGATATAATAATACTCTGCGGCGATTTTAATTTCCAATTAGTAGTATGGGCGCAAAAGGGTAGCGTGCAATGCAATGTTGAAAATGTTGATCAAGGTTGTAAAGAGGAAAGGGGGATGTTGTAAGGGGTTATGCAACAAAGGGGTTTTTTGAAAAGGGGGAGGAGTTATACAACAAAGAGGAGGAGTTATCCCCCAAGTTGCAATGAAGGGGAGAGGGAGATTTTGGGGGAAATGGGAGGATGGCCTACCCCAAAGGGGTAACCTTAACCTAAGAGAGAGAGAGAGAAAGGAGGAGGAGCGTCTTTGGGGGAGAAAATGGGATGTCCTCACCCCCAAAAGGGAGACCCTAACCTAAGCCTTAAACTAAGGAGAGAGGAGAGATTCTTTATTCCACCGGTGTCCGTCGCATAATGAGCGTCCAGGGGCCCAGCATCTGTTATATAGAGACTCTGGAGTTGCCAGATACCACTTTTTATTATAAGGAGGGTTACCAGATACCACCGTTTTAATTATTTATATATAGATGAGTTGCCAGGGAGCACTATTTATTTTAATTATTTATTTATATAGATCAATTGCCACTTATTTATTTATTAAAGGTAAGAGAGACGTTCTCCTTAATTTGCTCGAATTAATTCAATATATTTAAATGATCCCCAATATTAACAACAAAAGAAATACACTTGACAATTAATCCATGGCTTAGCAAAATAATTAAATAAAACACCAATATTAATAAAAAAGAAATACACAGGACTCTTTATATTGTACATTATTCCAATAACATATTCTATAAGAATAACACTGGTATGCATCAATTTTGCTGTCAAGGGTTTTGTAAGTGATTCTTATAGAGTTTTCCTGCTGATTTCGAATCTGCAATCCGTTTTTCTCAATCAGCTCAGGTTATCCGGTTATGGCCTCATAAGTAAAATAGAATTTTTCGTGATTTTGTCAAAGCGGAATTGGAACAGTAACATCTATCATCACTTGTTTCACTTGTATAATATCTTTTTTTACTTTTCAGGCATATAGATAAAATATTTCATAATGAATAGAGCGTGTAAAAATGATCCCAATAGATTCTGCTACATATGTGGGACGGTTACCATGCCAAATAACCAGTCCCAAATCACTAAATTTGTGAAGACAATGTATAGAGCATACTTTGGAATTAAGCTAGGGGACCAGGACAAAAATTTCGCCCCTCATATGTGCTGCAAGACGTGCATTGAAAATTTGAGAAGATGGAGCAAAGGCAGAGCGAAATCTTTGCCTTTTGGAATTCCCATGATTTGGAGAGAAGGAAAGGATCACGTGACAGATTGCTATTTCTGCATGACAAACCTCCAAGGTGGGCTTATAAATGTATTTTTCTTAAATATTTTGAAATCCTCGTATGAAACTTGACATAATATTCACCATAATGTAATATTCACCATATATAGCATAATATTCACCATAATGGTAATCATATATTTACATATACATATTGTTATAGAAAATACATTTACACATACATATTGTTATACAAGTCACATTTACATATACAATGATTGTATATTTTCTTTCTTTTTCATTCATATTGTCCCCGAAGGAACAATATGAATGAAAAAGAAAGAAAATATATAGACTCCATCGACCTATTTCATATCTTACAGACCGCAGCCTTCCCTCACGAGCCGCCACTGTCTGGATGCTTCTTCTATTTCAAATGCAAGTTTTATATCCATGTTTCTGTGTTTCTATTTTCAGGAGTTAACAAGAAGAATAAACACATTGTTTTATACCCTGACATTCCTTCTGCTATGAGACCTGTACCCCATGGTCCTGGAATTCCAATACCCGACCCACCTCAAACCTGGACTTCGATGATTCTGATGATGAATCAATGACCAATACCAATGACCAGTCCCAGTCGTATATACCTCAAAATACCGCTTCAAATGAGCCGAGGCCTCTCAACCAGGCCAAAACTTAATGATCTTACCAGGGATTTAGGACTTTCCAAATTAGCTGCGAGATCTTGGGCTCACGACTTCGAGAGGACAACTTGCTGGCTCCGGGAACAACATTCTCCTGGTATAGGAAACGAGAGGAAGAATTCCGCAAGTTTTTTGCAGTGCACGAAAATACCTCTTCCTTAGTGTATTGCTGCAATGTTGAGGGGCTAATCGAATCCTTGGGCCTGCCATATAACGCATCAGAATGGAGGCTATTTATAGACTCGTCTAAACGAAGTTTGAAAGCAGTACTTCTCAACATTGGGAATAGGGTTGCATCAGTCCCTGTAGCACATTCCGTACAACTTACTGAGAGCTACGATAACATGAAAATTTTACTGGATGCTCTCGTATACGACCAACATAACGAGGATCTGTGGAGATTTGAAGGTAATACTAATATCATAAGTAAACTATTGCTATTGACTATGTTGTTTTTCCAAAGGTTATTTGAGAGCGTATAAGAACACTTAACTTCCCCACAGAAGTGATACAGTCCAATGCATAGATTTTTTTTATCTGATAGAACAAATTCTCTAAATTCTTTAAATATTTTCATTTTATTTCAGATTGTGGCATTTGTATTGGGAATGCAAGGGGGATACACGAAATACCCATGTTTCCTCTGCAAATGGGATAGCCGAGCGGATGAGAAGCACTATGCACAGCGTGAATGGGCATCCAGAGAGAATTTTGAACCTGGGTCGCATAATGTCGTTTCAGTGCCCCTTGTACCACCAACAAAAATTTTGCTCCCACCACTTCATATTAAGCTGGGCTTGATGAAAAATTTCATCAAATCAATGAATAAGGAGGGTTCAGCATTCCGATATCTCGAGAGTAAATTTCCTCATATATCTGATGCTAAACTAAATGTTGGGGTTTTTGATGGTCCTCAAATTCGAACTTTGATCAAGGATACTCAGTTCGAAAACGCAATGACTCCAACTGAGAAGAATGCCTGGCAGGCATTCAAATCAGTTGTCACTGATTTTCTTGGCAAGCGTAGAAGTCCAGAATACGAGTCCGTTGTCGAAAACTTGATGGAAGCTTTCAAAGCTCATGGGTCGCGCATGTCCATAAAAATGCACTTTTTTTGGTCCCACTTAGACTATTTTCCTGAAAATTGCGGGGATTATAGTGAGGAACAGGGTGAACGATTTCACCAAGATATCAAAATAATGGAAGAGAGGTACCAGGGAAACTGGGATATCAATATGCTGGCAGACTATTGCTGGTGTTTAAAGCGAGACGTGCCCGAAGAAAAACACAGACGGAAAGCCAAAAAAACTTCATTCCTTCCTCAATAAACTTTTTTCCATATTCATTGTATGAATAAAAGTATTTATTCACACAATGTTTTCATTTTTCACGAGTGTTCTTATAATATTACTCGTATCTACAGTGTTTAAGCTAAAAAAATCAATAAATTTGGGGATAAAATTGGACGTATAATAAATGGCCAATAGAGAAAAAACCTGACATGATTGAGGAAAACCAATGTCATTTTCGAATTCAGCATGGTCGAATTATATAATATGAGTTGAAAAAACCCTCACAGCAGACAAAAAAAATTCATATGCATACCAGTGTAATATTTAATTTAGCTATAATTCGAGAGACCTGAATCGCTTTCATTTACTCTAAAGCCAAACGAAAGTGTCTATTTTCTTTTGACAATCCTTTCCATATCTGTTCTATATTTTTTTTATAAAGAAAGTTCTGCGAAATCAAAGACGAGGAATCCTTTATTCATTTATTTTCGAACTAATTTCAATTAAAATTAATTCGTAAATTCATGCTAGTGTATTTAATTAACAATAAAAGAAAAATGAGAGCAAAATAGCATCATATACTTCATATATATATATATATATTATATATATATATTAAAATACCATCTAAATTTATTCAAGAAGATACATGTACTCTATGGCAACACGAATAAAATAAAAATTTTAGTGACGTATTTCGTACTGTTTCGGATTCCATGTTATACTGTAGGTCTAAGGTGGAGTGAAAAACATAGATTACATTGAAACATACGCTCCCCGTGTGCCTATTGTGTATACTGTAGGTCTAAGGTGGAGTGAAAAAATAGATTACATTTAAACACACGCCTCTTGTTGCATGACTGTGTCTTATTCATGATGTGATGAACTTGTACATTTAAAATAAAAATCTTACAATCACACTGAATAATTATTTAAAAACTAAAAATTTTAATGCATACATTTTAAATCCCCAATCTTGTCCGCGATCTTTTCTTTGAAAACAACTTTTTTTTTTATTCCAAGAAAGGCAGAAGAATCTAACGGTATAAACTCGTTACACAGCACCTGTTTTACCCAAGACCCCAAAACCGCAGATCGGCTAGACCACCTACGATGAACCTCCGTTCACACCATATATTGTTTTCATCATCATTATTATTATTGGTTGTGAAGGTAAACTGAATTTAAATTATATTTATACAGAGAGAGAGAGAGAGTCGAAAAACTGAAGACCACACACACACACACACACACACACAGAAAGAAAGCCTTGTTTATTTTATATGGATATAATATTCATAGCTTCAATTTTTCATAAGTATATTGGAACTCATTTACCGAGTTTGTTTATGATGGTCGTAGTCACAGCAAAATTTAAAAAATATAAAAAAGGATCGAAAAGAAAAGCAAAAATATTTATAATTTCTTTAATATAAATATGAATGCGCCTCGGTGGTGTAGTGGTTAGCGTCGCTGACCCGGTGAGATACGGTGACGGCAGCCTGCGCGCGGTAAACGATCATCCTTCCGCACAATTGATTGGTAGATAAATGGGTACTCTGGGTGACCTAGTGGTAAAGACCTGTGTTGCTGGTGTTTCAGATTCCACGTTAAACTGTAGGTCTAAGGCGGAGTAAAAAAAGCTTGACCTTCGTCAAAATGAACAATTCGGGCGGAAGCTACCAAAGATTAAAATCCTTTTGTATATGCAAAGGGGGGATGTTGCAAAGGGGGGATGGAATATTGCATGAAGGGGTGGGTTCCGAGAAGGGAAAGCTGAGAATAGTATGGGCGCAAATATTAATGCAAAATATTTTCGTGACAGAGAGTGCAAGTGAGCTTACACACCTTGAGATGTGAGCATTGAAAATAAATCTACGGAGAGAATGAACCGAAAAAGACACCATTAGTCGTGAAAGTGACCAATCAGGACTTCCAAAGCGTGGGTCCGTTATATCGGTGCTACGATTGGTACACAAATTTAACATAGTTCCGCCCAGTTACATTGACAATCAATCAGCAAACCTACGAATCGCCTATTAATCTTTTGCGGGTGGTGCTTGGGGATCATGCACATAAAAGTGAGTATTTTCAGCTGGAACTCACAGCAGTTATTTTCACCAGTGAATAAACAAACACATTCCCTCCGTCATGAATCGACAACTTTACAGTTTACCGGATTTATATAAAGATGGAGACACTGTCGCGTTGTCTACAATTAATCTTTTTAACGCAGCCGACCGAGACAGATTATTTCCAACACAAACCGTTGATGATATTTGCAATGACGCTCCTTAAGATCCGACGCAAGGGACTGCCGTACAAATGTAAGTAATTATGTGCCTGTAATTTCATTTTTTATAGCCAATTATTCGCGAACTTGTTATTTATTTTAGTGTGCCTGTCACAAGGAGAAAGCACTGTTCTAGATTATTTCATCATATATATATTATATATATATATATATATATATATATATATACATGGAGGGTTGTAGTAATTTATCTCATCACATTTAAAATGCTTCATTTAAATAGTACGTATCCGCAATTATAGATTAGTTTGCAATTAATATTATACTAAAGTACTGTTTTGATTCATTGAATTTTTTTATAGCATTCCTTTGCAAGTTTTAAATAATTTTATAAATTCCATAATAAATGAAATGTTATTCGGCATTTTCTCTTAAAGGAACTTCTCTGAGCGGTTCGAAGATATCTTCACATTGTAATACGCTGCATATGTTTTAAGTAATTGGGTTTTTATTAAAAAAGATTCAGTATGAACTAGTTAATTATTCTTTCTCCTTTAAGGTCCGATGAGGATATGACTCGTGTTATACAATCTTTTCGTTTTGAAGAAACGCATGTCGTGGACCTGAATACGGAGGTAGAAGTTTTACCGCCCAGTCAACCCAGCGATTGCCACATTAACGAAATAATGTAAGTTTTTCTTTTTCTAATGTTTCGACCTTTTTTTTTCGGGTAAGAAGAAGCAATGTATTTTTATCAATTTATTAAATGAAAGAATTCATGTTTTTAGTAAAATAACCATCATAAATAAGGTACAGAATACACAAACTAATATTATTGGATGCAATTATATATAAATACGAACAAAATATCATACTATACAACGAGTGCGCACAATCGGAAAACGGCTTTTTATCTGTCTACATACCATTTCGTCATTTCGTTGAGTTTGACACGGGTCGAATAATTTTTTAAAATTTATAAATTCCTTACCACGCGATATATGCATGAGCAATGAAAGGCAGTACATCCTGCAAGTATTACTAAAATATCCTTGTAGCCGGAAGGGATTCCATACAACTTCGGGGATGTGCAACTGATCGAGAAATTTTACAATAACAGGGTCACTCCAGGGCTGAGTCCCGAGTGAATCAAAACAGTACATGCAGTCCCTATTTTTAAAATAGACTGCAAACCAATGAATCCCTTCACTACCAATAACATCTGTATTCAAAATAAGACTACCGCAATCTCGCGTAGTTCAATTTCAATGTTTCATTCTCCGCAAACACACCGATAAATTTGGAACGTGTGATGCGATCACTATTCATTACTCTCTGAAGTGTATTCGCATCCATTTTAAAAGTCAGTGACAACACTCCTCAATCTGTCAAATTCTATTAGGGCTTGTGACTCAAGGTATACTAATACACTAATAGGCGTGTCTATTGGCTTGGCGAATTCCAGTCTGACTAAGATTTTTCCACGTTGTTGTGGACTTAAGTGTGTATTTACACTAGCAGATAAGTCAGGTGTGATGTCAAACGGTTAAAGGTTAAATTGATCGATGAATTCTTTCTGCGTTACCCCAAACCCGAGTTCATCACAAGCACCTGCAATATGGGCCAAATTACTATATGCTCTCGCGCAAAGCGAGAACACAGCGTCTGATGAATGATCCATATCCATAGCCCCGTCCAACGTAACGAAATTGACGTGTAGAGTTATATTCTTAAGGCTGAAATTCTCGAATTTAAAGGTACTCTTTTTATATTTTCCATTCACCGAAACATGGTCCTGCATTCCAATTAATATCCTTTTAGGTAGATTTCCCAGAGCGATGTTTTCTATCTGTTTCGAGGCCAGCCCTGCTGGCACCGTGTATAGTTTGATCTGTGCTCTATTAATTGGGTATTTTACTGTGGTATGTAGTGAGTTTTTCTCAATTTGTTTAGACGAACTTAATTTCACTCGCCATACACGGAAGTATGTCTCCATAATGTGGATCACAACGGGCTTTGCTCCCTCTTCTTGATCAGCTCACAGATTTAAACAGATCTCAGGATTCGTCGGGGTGAGCTTTATTTTCATATCCACCTCATTCACAAGCAACTTCTCCTCGAATGTGAAATCTGTATGCAAGCGTCCAAAACATTCATAGACCTTCCTTTTAGAATTAATTTTTAAATTTGTCCTTTATACTACTTTCGTCTTTAGCTTGATAATAGCCCTCGACACTTAAAAAGGTATCCTTCGCTTCTTCGGAAAAGTTCAGCACATTTTTCAGATAGGCTTGTAAGTGATAGTACCCCGTTCCTACCGATATGTTGACCTGAATTAAATATACATCACAATGGTTGAATATGGAGTGCAGAAAGTTTGTTTCAAGGTAGTTTAGCGTACATGTGCATACAGCTTGGGTCAATAAAGTAAAGGCCTGAGCTGGGTATCACGAATTCTATTGGAGCACTCGGGGAACTAATTGTGTTTAACGGGTTAATCGTAATAAAGTCACTGTGCTCAATAGAAACTTGAGTTGGAGGCATATCAAAGAGGGACAACTCCGATTTACAACATTGTGAACTACACGGATGGATGAAGCGTGCCATGACGAGTCAGAAGTAGTAACACCTCTCTCGACAAGTAGTAAACAGTCTATGATTCATGAGATCAATGTCCTTAGCTTATATCAGTCAAAAAAATGGTCAACCATAGGTTTCATTCGCTTAGAACACTTCTTTTCTGATATCCTTTTACGTTTAACGCCACGTGGTGTTAATCCCTTTTTCCGGACAGCCTTCTTTCCACCACCACGCATTTTTCTCTTTGCATCTTTGACGATTTCGTCCCGTGTACACTTTAAGTGTTTTTTTAGAGCTTCTTTAGGTTTAGCCGCAGCAAATATGTCTTCTGCCGTGTTAAGACCTGATTACAGCGCTTTCCTCCCAAGGTATCTGGCTCCCTTCTGCAGCAAGGTGATAGCCGTACGTAGTATGGTTGAAAAAATGGATCCAAGTCCACTACCACGCTGGTATCTCACACCTCGATAGACTGTGAAAGCCTTTCTGCCCATTATAACTCAGTGCGTCGAAAGTGCAGCTTCAGTGTTAAGTTCCCATCACCGAATGGGAAATTTTTTCCTTCAATCGTCCTTATATATATTGAGATGTTGGTTATTAGATTAGTCGCGACATTCACATAATGGGGCCTGTCATATGTAATACTCATGCTCTTCCCTCTATTGTTGGGAATGTGTGCAGTGCGCAGAAGGCGTGCCAAGGTATCCCCAACAATCTGGTGCTCCGCTATATTGCTGTAAATATAGCACATGTCTGGGGGTATATCCATCACTCAATTTCTCCAATTTCATCTGATACATTACGCTGGACAAGTCATGTTGTGCCTCGTGAAAGGTATCTCTTTGGAAGGCTGATCGATATCGCCCCTAGGTTATAATTTTGAACAGTCCTTTGTCTTTAATATTTCTGTCAGCCTGTGATTTTAGGGTCAGTATGTGCAGGGTTTTTTTGTTTACGATTTCGTATACTAAATCATCCGTAAGATTTGAGTTTTTTAAACTTGCGTTTAAGTCTCTCACAACATCCTCAGCCGCACCATAGCAGCCCGGACCTAGTGTTACTACTGTACTGTAATACCGTGCATCCCCAGTCCGGGCGATACGTATGGTTTCATCCCGAGTTACCCCGGCTTTTTCACACTCATTACAGTCTCTAAGAATCGTAAAAACGGGTTCTTTGTAATTAACATTTAAAAAGAGGGTGGCCAGCTGAATCTCGTATATCCCCACCTCACACAAATCACGACACAATTCAATGGGGCCATGGAGTTCTGCTACAAAGTTGACCAGGGTGTTGTGAGGATGTACAGATAGGGACAAGGAGGACGGTAGTGTGACAGAAATGGTTAGGCGCCATGTTGCATATTATTTAAGCTTCATTATTGCAGCAACTTTTATATAGGTGTTGAAGCTTTCTGGGTAACCTAGCTATTTCACCAGGTACATTTTTCTCTTTCCTGAACCTTTGCTTCCTAAAATTCTTTCAATTTTAAACACATTTTTTTCCTAAATTAAATATCACTTTCTGCAACTCCTCTCGGTAAAAGCCTCCTGTGATTTATTCCCCATTCAAATCTTCAACGTAATACAGCATTATATCGTCTTTAGGTCTCATAGCACTAACTTTAAAAATCTCACGTGTTCAGTCTTGCTCAAATCCCTTCGCGAATTTATTCCCCGAACGCGATAACCTTACATAATCAGTGATTTTGAAAAGCGCAGTGTGGTGGTGGTGTTCCATCTCTTCTTACATCAGGCTCTGGGCGCGTATGTCTTTCTAAAATCTCGTTAGGTGTTGTCCCAATCGTGCGATGGTGTGAGCGGTTGCAAGATGACGCCAATTATTCCAGAATGTCTATAAATCTGTATGTGATTTTATGTGTAAAATAGCGGTGCATGCGCTCCTTTATGGTACGTTGAACTCTTTCAGCTAAAGAGGCCTTATGTATAGAATTGTTAGTGTAGTAACTGATATTAAACTCTGCCAACATGTTCTGAAAAGCTCGGCCTATAAATTCTTTCCACAGATCCGTACAAAAATAGTCAGGAACCCTGTTTCCTTTCAACATCAACGTTTTGGTAGCTTTAGCAACTGTTTCAGGCGATTTATTTTTCAGAGTAATTAGCCACAGATATCTAGAGAATACATCTATTATGAATAGGATGTAGCGGTAACCATCGTTATGCACTGAATATCTTTGCATGTCTGTTAAATCTGCTTGCCAAATAGAGTCAATCGATGCCGCTGTTGTCTTCGCTGTTTTAAACCTTTTTCTCATAGGCTTTTGAAGTGTATAAGCATCCTGCTCCTGCAAAAACCTCTCAACATCTTTTTTCCCTACTCCATCATTGTAAACACTTCTGTACAGTCTATCTACGCCTCCGTAAGAGACTCTGCTAGAAATGTCATATAACGTCTTCTTAATATGTTAGCCATTTGCGTATTTTAGAGGCACATGGGTAGGGATGACCATTGTTTAGCCTCTTCTTTCTCCTCTCCAAAGTTGCTACCGCTGGGGGTGATGGCGATCTCAATTGTGGCACATGCGATGTATGTTCCAAGTCTTTTAACCTGTTCAGATTTCCTATCATTTTTTTGGGGACATTTATTTGTTGTAGTCTTCCTTTAATATGCTTCCATCCTGATGGTGAGGAACTATCCCACTTTCTTACCAGATCATGGACGATGTCTACGATGTTCGATTCCTGTACCTTTGCTCCTTCCACAATGATCTCACCTGTATCGGTCCACTCTATGTTGGGATCCTCATTCAATAGATTATAGGTATGTGGGAGGGTGCTTTTTAATACATGCTCGATATGTTGTTTGGCCGACCCGTTAATCGTTGGTTGGTCAGCTCTATCGTCAGACACAGGCCCTATGTCACCATGCCCATTGTTGTCCGTGCTGTGCCTAATAACCACGGGGATCTCTGTCGGATTCTTATAATTTTCGTACTCATGAAGAAATTTCTGCAGAGCTTCTTGGTATACGATTCTTTTCTCATCAGGTGTTTTTTCACTGTTTAAAAGGGCTAACAATTCGCTCTCCATTCTTTTAAGCCTGCTTTTACGGGGTTCTAGAACCGTGTCTGAATTTTTTTGAACTTTGCAGTGAAGCATACATGTCGTGTGGAATCACTACCACTTTCTTCATTATATTAATCTAGTCAGTAAAGGAACCAAAACTGAAAATAAGATGGGGAGGAATGACCCGCCTCTTTGTGCAATAATTCGTTTTTTCTTTCCTACAGTCTGACTTTTACGAGCGAGTGTACGTATTATGTTCTTGTAACGGCGTAGGCGAGCCTTCTGCTGGGGTTTCATTGATACATTGCAATTTATAACGTTAAGACAGATTTCACAGATGCATTTTTAAAAATCGGAGTCGATATGTTTAGCAAACATCTGTTGCATTGCCCGGGGCAGTCGATAATAGATTTTTATTAATTCATGGTATTTCTTTAGCCTCTTTGTCATTCTGGAATATACACTGTTTCAGGCTCGTTTGGAAATATATTCGTTCTTAGAAGCACCCTAAACGTGTTTCGCGGATGAAGGTCGCAAAGCAAATATCCGTATCGCTGGCTTGTAGCTTCTTTATAAACTTCCAAAAACTCCTTACGCTGATTCGGAAACATTTGATTGGCTAATACCCCAATTTGTGATACATCTCTACGTTGCGCGAATAAGACTAGATATTGTGTATTTAACGACACATCGCGCATGTATCTATTTTTGAAAAATAGATTCTGATTGATGAAGAACACGCTTATGTTAAGATGGTGGAGAATACTGTAAATGTCTCGGCAAACGTTTTATCCATCTCCAACATGAGATCGTCAATTACAATGACTGTATGTTCATTTCCCTTTAACGAATTAACGTCATATACACCTTTGTGGAACAAAATATCATCTTGGTACTCGTTGAACACTGATTGATACGTCGAATAGCACCATATAACTTTATGCACAAATTTTGAGAACATCTCTCCCTTTTCTTTAATGATTTTAAGCATAAACACCGTTTTACCACATCCTGTAGGCCAGATATAATACATGTGAATGGCTCGTGAACCTGAATTTTTCTACAGAATCTATCTCTAACACGTCACACTCCTAAGTGGGTCATTTACAAAATATAATAAAAATTTAAGTGGTGATCCTTATATTCTACAGTCTTGTTTTTCCTCTTCTTCCACAGAACCGTGAATGACGATGAGGTACAGCACCCCATCATCGATATTACAGATGACCCCGATGACAGTGTAGTTGTTGTCACAGAATCCACCCCCGCTAACACGCACACACCAGCGATACCTATAGCACCCGACAATTCAAAGCGGAGGCATAATGAAGCGCCCTCCAGGTCAGGTATACCAACACTCCACGTCCTACAACACGACCCCCTCCCCCCAATAGTACCTTCCTCAAATATACCCCCTTTTCAATTCCGGGTACATCCTCCAAAGCAGCAGCAACTTCTCGTGCTGTAGAGGATGGTATAACATTTGAGTTGGTGCGCACCTCCACCCCCACCCCAGCACTGACTAGAAATCGGTATATAGTCAGGGTTGATCCTAGATCCATGTATAGCAACGGTGTTGAACACGGACTACGGCGCGTTGTTGAACGTATTGGGGAGTTTGCCCTTTAGAACCGCGAAGAATATGAAGTCAGGACGAGGCTGTTCTTCTGATTCGGGTCAGATGACGGGGATGAGGATGATTTTTGGGTAGTAATACCATTCAGACGCTTCGCAGTTGTAGATATAGAGTGTATATATTAGGCTGTATAATGCAGGCCTCTCAAAGTAGTACAGCCTTCAATATGGACAACTTTACGGTAAATATTGACCGTGTATTCCGTGTTGCGGGTCATAGTGCCACACCTTATACTCTTAACTTCAATACTCCGGTTATTTACAGGCGGCATATAAACGCCGATCGTGGTTGCGGCTTTATAGCAGTAGTCTTAGCTCATATGTTCACTGTGCTAAATACACGGGCCAAAAAATTTGGCTGCCTAAGCTAGTCGAGCGTGCCGTAAACGAGCTATAGACTGTAAACTTGAGTTTGAGTGTAATATGGGTCCTGAAGAATTGAGAAGGCTAGAACAGGAAATGAATGTTAGTATAGTTGTATTTGGAATGAATGATCGTCGTAGAACTGTGTATGTTTTTAAAAGCTGTGTGCGGGATCGTACAAAACCCCTACTCATCTTAGGGCTATCAGGGACAATGTATCTCCCCATCCGTAATGTAAGGACTCTTTACGCGAGTTATGATAAAAGTCGAAAATATGGACGGCATCATGATTTGTGTAAGGGATGTCTCGCGTTTGCGGAAGATATAGTGAAACATTGTAAGGATTGCCACATGGTATGTGCGCAGTGTAAATGTTCCAAATGTGAAAGCCGTGTGGTTGAAGCTGAGAAGAGGGACTGTGATGTATGCAGACACACATTTTTCAATAATAACTGTTTTGAGCTCCATAAGCAGTGCTGTGCTCGTTACTTTATAAATGTAATGCCGTTACGGTTACCGTTACTACAGTCTAAATGTAACGCCGTTATCGTTACAGTTACCAGTTTTAAAAAGTAACGAGTAACGGCAACGTTACTCGTTACCGTTACTTTTAATGAAATGTAAATATATTATATATATGCATAGGTATATTTATATATATATAAAATATTATATTATATAAACATTCTCTTGTGCGAGTATGCGTTGGTTTGTATCCACTGGTTAATGCATAGGCTACGAAATCTGTGCATGCCTTCATTGCGTTGTTATGACCTATAAGGCATAATATTTTCAAATAAAGTGAAACAAAATTACTGCAAGATTTATTACTAGGAATTGCAACATAACAGAAGATGGAGCATACTATTGATGCTAATTTACTAATGCTAGAATATACCAGGAAAGTTTAGTTTTGCAAAACAATAATACGAAATACTAAAGAAATGAATCAAATGAGTTATTGTGCATGGCAATGACAATTGAAATTTATTAGCTAAATATACAAACTTAAGAACTATTATTCAAAAGAGCTTTATTGGCCTTTAAGAAAACAAGCTTCTTAAAAGTTGCATCTAAGAGCGAGCCTCGTTTCGGACGCAGTATATCCTTCCCTACTGAAAAAAACCCGCTCAACAGCGGCACTAGATGGTATAGGAGTGTTAAGTTTAATAAACATATTTTTAAAGTTAGTGGATGGGAAGGATGCAGAGCTAACGTGCCGTAAAGGCCCAGATGAGAGGAATGACCAAACCTCTGTTGAACTTAGGTCCCTCCCTGCTCCAGGGTTCTTCGCCTTTTTATTTTAACAGTGCTCTCAGTATAGGGGGAGAGGGTGAATAGGGGTAGGTTGCAAGCATGCCAACATGCACACTTCGCTCATAGTGAAGGGACAAATTTTTAACGGTTAATGAATAATGAGTGAGGATCGAAAGAAACTAATTGCGAGCTACGATAAAAAAGTAACGAGTAAGACTAACGAATGTATTTCCCTGAAAAAGGAACGTCGTTACTGCAAGAGTTACTTGATTTGAAATGTAACGCCGTTCCCGCTACCGTTACTAAAAAAGTACCGCGTTACGTAACGGCCGTTACTTGTAACGCGTTACTGCCCAGCTCTGTCCATAAGTTAATTGGCACGTGCGGAAAATGAGAATCTGTGAATGTGGTATGTTTCATATGATGGATAATTGGGGAATTTCAAGCATAAATGTGATGAAATTCACTGTTCAACATGCCATGAGAAATATAAGACGGTTGGAGTAAAGCATATATGTTATATGAAAGACGCTAAGCCTAAAAATAGACCTTGTATGACTGCGTACTACGATATAGAAACATACACGAACGCTGAAACCAAAGAGGTTATCCCACATCTACTTGTAAGCCAGACTATCTGTGATGAGTGCATGAAGGTCGAGTGTGATGAGTGTCACAAATGTGGTAAGCGGACAAACGTTTTTAAAACGATTGCACACGACAGTCCCGTGAAACGAGTCATCTGAGATATTTACAGGTGATCCCTTGAAAAGAGGCAACAAACTTATACAGATACAAATAACAGGTAGTGTACAGTTTAAAGACACTTTATTATTCACACCTTGTAAATTAGCAAAGCTACCCAAGGTCATGGGTGTAGCCGCCGAAGTTTCATAATGATATTTCCTTTACACATTCCTCACTAGCGAAACTTTAAGTTACTTAGGAGTACCTCCACCCAAGCATTACTTTAACTATGAATGTATGAGTACAGGTAAACGTGAAGATTTTGACCGCTACTACAACAGTTTTAATGAAGATGATGAATATAGCTGATGAATGTGAGCGTTATTGCGTGAATGATGTGCACGTGCTTAGAGTATGTTTCCAGACCTTTAGAAGTATGTCCATAGATAGGCTGACCATACGTACCGTTTTGAACGGGACAGTACCGTTTGTTTTATATTTCCTGGCCGTCCCGTCGTTTTAATAAAAATGTCAATTTTGTCCCGGTTTATATACTTACTTTTTCATGAATACAGAATATTACATAACCCCGTCCCTTTTTTGCCATCCCAATGTCCCGTTTTTGTCTTAAGGAAATATGGTCAGCCTATCCATAGATCGTTTCAAATGCGATCCGTTGCAAGTCGCAACCACGATTGCCTCATTATGTTTTACGGTGTTCAAAAACAATTTCATTCACAGACACAATCCCCGAAGTTATGGGCACAAGGCTATTTACTGGCTCATACATATACAGCAGGAGACAGGTGTATATATAAAGCATGCCCGCAACATGGGAGAGAAGTACCAATTAAGGTTAATGCTCGTGTTTTTTGGGTTGATGGTCTAAGCGAAAACCGTGCCACTGGTGAGAAGACTGTGTACTCCTTTAACGGTTGCTGATGGCACGGATGCTCACGTCCAGAGTGTGGAATCGTAGGAGATATCCATGGTAGATCTCCTACCGACAGTCTTGCATGGACCCGCACCCGCGATCAGCTTATAGGCGCCCAGTTCACTCACAAAATCTTGTGGGAGCATGAGTATGATGCACGGATGGAAACAGATAGACAGTGCCGTGAAGAAATAAACACGATCAAGCGTTCAATGGTGCTGGATCCTCTCAAATGCGGTGATAGCTTGTTCGGAGGGCGTACAAATCCCTTCAAGCTATACTTTCCGCCAACGGAGGGCGTGAAACTCCATTACTACGACTTCTGTTCTTTATATCCCTACGTGATGAAGAACAATCCGTACCCTCTAGGTCAGTGGTCGGCGAACTTTTTTGGGTATTACCCCAAAATATATTTGAGGACGTAATCAGGACGTAAATTCGTAATATTCTAAAATTTAGAATAACGCCACATTTATGTAACAAAATAAAATAAAAATATACGAAAAAAATATCAGCACAAAGTGTCTCTCATACTGCACGCATTACCCCCAAAAGTTTTAAATTTACCCCATTTGGGTAATTTACCCCTGTTCCCCGACCACTGCTCTAGGTGCACCTGAAAAATTGGTGGGATCTGACCTACCCACCATCGAGGTGTTCTCAACAAATTTGAACGGGTACTATTTCGGCCTTTCTTTCGTAGATGTGCTCCCCCCTCGCGATTTATGGATGCCGATTTTACCCGTCGTTATAGATCACAAACTCATGTTTCCCCTGTGCGTGAAGTGCGCAGAGGAGAACAATGGGGAATGTAATCACACAACCAACCAGCGTCAGATCAGAGGTGTATCAGGTCATCCCATAAGTAATGTCGTTTTTAAGATCGGAATTTGAAGGACAAAAAAAAACTCAACTGAAACTTTTTAATCTAGTATATATTTTCCATCAGAATCAATGACACTCTGCCAACGTCGTACAAGCTTTTCAATGCCATGTATAAAATTCAGGCGGTTTTGAGGCAAAAAACTTACAAAGACTGGTGTGTAGGTCATCTAAAGCAGTATACTGTTTCTCGTCAAGATAGTTTTGCAGACTCCTGAAGAGATGATAATCTGAAGGCGCAAGGTCTGGAGAATACGGAGGATGTGGAAGTTTTTCCCACCCAAGCTCCTCAATTTTTGCAGAAGTGATCCGAGCGGTATGAGGACGTGCGTTGTCGTGGTGGAACACGATTCCTTTCCGATTAACCAAAGGTCTCTTTTCTTTTAGTGCAGTGTTCAATCGATCCAGTTGTTGACAGTCGACTTGAGCGGTGATTGTTTGGTTGTTTGGTAAGGTTTCAAAGTGTATTACACCACCTTTATCCCACCAAACACTAAGCAACACCTTCCGAGGGTGAACATTTGGTTTTGGCTGTGGTGTCGCTGGTTCTCCGGCACAAACCGACTGTCGACGGCGCTTAACATTCTGGTACAGTATCCACTTTTCATCACCAGTCACTAAACGGTGCAAAAACGGATCTTGGAGTTCACGGGAATGAAGAGCTGTATTAATGATTACCCGCACCCTCAGATTGTCGACCGACAATTCATGTGGCACCCATTTTCCTAACTTAGGTACTTTCCCGAGTTGTTGCAAATGCCGATGGATGGTGGATGGGGATGAATTGAGTTTCTGGGCCAATTCTTCGACAGTTGTTGAACAGTCTTCTTCAAGTGCGGCTAACAGCAGGTCATCATCAAACTCAGCAGGGCGTCCAGAGCGTGCTACATCTGTCAAACAGCAATCACCATTCCTAAACTTTTGAAACCATCTTTGACATTTCCTCACATGCAGAATATCGTTGCCATAAACGTCCTGAATGTTTCGCGTTGCTTCAGTAGCACTGTTCCCTTTTTTGAACTCGTAAAGCATTATATGCCTGATATGCTGTTCTGATACCGCCATGTTTATGAGGGGTTCACATAAAGCAAAACACACGTCTTCACTGGTCAAGGTCTGTAAAGTATGTAGCGAAACACGATAGATCTCCTCTTAGATACAACCTTCGGAAAATTTATGCTTAAACCGAGTAGGACTAGTTTAAACTTAATCTATCGTAAAAAACGACATTACTTATGGGATGACCTGATATATACAAGCCCTGAGCTGGACCTAGCCGTTCGCCATGGCTACAAAATATTGAAGATATATGAGGTGTGGAGGTTTCAGAAGCTATCCAACCTTTTCATGCCATATATAAACACCTTTTTGAAGGATAAGGTAGAGGTATCAGGGTATCTGCGAGGAGTTGATACCGAAGATGAAAAATCGGCGTATATTCAGCGTTACCGTGACCGCGAAGTCTGGGATTATGCCAACGCTCCCGATAAAGAGGTGGGTAATATTTACATAATAAAGTACATTACCGAATTGGCCACACATACCTCACGGGTTACAAACATAAAGAATGTGGGTGACCGCGAAGGTATATAGCTTGACCGTTCCCAAATTGTAAAGAACCCACGCAAGCGTTTTACTGCAAAGTTGTGTCTAAACAGTCTTTGGGGAAAATTTACACAGAATACAAGCAAGGGGAACGTTCGTTTAGCTCAAAGTTATAGTGAAGTCTGGGATTATGCCAACGCTCCCGATAAAGAATGTGGGTAATATTTACATAATAAAGTACATTACCGAATTGGCCATACATACCTCACGGGTTACAAACATACCTGTAGCCAGCTTCACAACAGCCTACGCACGCATCAAACTTTGCGGTCTATTGAATTCTCTTGGTCGGAGGGTTTTGTACGCCGATACAGATAGTGTGATATTCACAGCGAGGGACTGTGAATACATGCTTCCTATTGGTGAATTCCTCGGAGAGTTAACTGATGAGATCAAGAATGAGTATGGAGACATCGCATACGCCGACTCTTTTGTCTCAACAGGGCCAAAAACTTATGGGATACGGGTGATGGTGGCGGAGGATATCTACAGATCTACAGAAGCTAAGGCCAACAAAGACCCTAAGATCCACTCCAAGGTTAGCCCGAGAGAGAGGAAAGAGTATGGGGTTAAAAGAGGAGAATAAGGGGTTAAGTAAGTAACAAAACCTATCATTCGTGGGTTAACATTCATTCAGAAAAGGAGAAAGAAAGACTCACCATCATCATCCGCCGGCCACTGCAGACAAGTCGGAAAAATAGTCAAAGAGAATAGGAAAGGGGTGAAAGATGAAAAGAAGTAAAATAAGAACGCTTACAAACCATGCAAACACAGTCTTAACTCAAACACTGTTATACCATGCAAACTACAGACATGCAAGTAAAGAGAGGATAAGAAAAGAAAAAAAAGTAGAAAGAGTATAACAAAAAGTGGGTTAGTTTACGCTACAAGCTACATCTACGCTCATGTTAGTCTAATTTTTTTTTAAATAATTTTTTTGCTGGCATATCACACGCTGGCATTTCACAAGCTGGCATTAATCGTCAACAGACTCATCCTCGACCACCACCCACAGAGCTCCTGTTGCTAATTGTTTTTTTTAATTTTAAACAACGTCAATATTTTTAAAATACCTATCAAACGGTTCTTAAACACATTAACGGTGGTAGAGTTCACGACTGACGCGGGAAGATTATTCCATTTATCAATTACTTTAAACGTAAAGAAGTTTTTAGCGATGTTAGTAATGAAACGTCTGCCACACAATTTAAATCCGTTATTACGAGTATTGCTATTATCGAAAGTGAACAGTTTATCAAAATTTACGATATCGATTTTATTAATGATTTTGAAAACTTCAATAAGCTCCCCCCTTAATCTCCTAGTTTCGAGTGAATGCAAGTCTAACTCTTTAATGCTATTTTTGTAAAACTTGTTGCGCAATGACGGAATTAGTTTCGTGGCGCGACGCTGAACCCTTTCTAACCTATCAATATCCTCACGCAAATACGGGCACCGAAACTGAACGGCATATTTTAAATGAGGCCTGATAAGGGACTTGTAAAGGGGCAATATAATATTCTTCGATTTAAATTCGAAATTACGCGCTATGAAGCCTAACATCCTATTATATTTTGCGCAAGACTCCAGGCACTGGTTTCTAACTTTTAAATTCTTAGATACACGTACGCCTAAATCTACTTCCTCGTCAACGCTAGCTAACTCTCTATATCCATCGTGTCCGTGTAATTATTGTTACGAGAACCTATATGCAAAACTTTACATTTGTCTACGTTAAATTGCATCTGCCACTTATCCGTCCACTCCATAATCCTATTGACATTGTCTTGGAGCCTATTTCTATCGTCCTCGTTAACAACCTTACCGCCTATTTTAGTATCGTCCGCGAATTTTGACACGTTACTAGTCAATCTTACATCTATGTCGTTAATGTAAATTACGAATAGCATTGGGCCTAACACTGAACCCTGTGGGACACCGCTACCTACATCCAACCACCCCGATTCACTACCATTAACAACGACCCTCTGTCTCCTAGCACGAAGCCATTCCTCTAACCAGTTAGCTACCTGACCGCGTATACCGTGCGTTTTAACCTTCGCAATTAATCTTCTATGCGGAACTGTATCGAATGCCTTTTTAAAATCTAAATAACATCAGCCGCTCTATGGCTATCGTATTCGCGCACTATTTCGTTATAAAATTCTAACAAATTAACAAGATCTATGGCGTCGAAACCCATGCTGACTACTATTAATCAAATCGCGACTTTCTAAGTGATCGATGATATGATCCCTAACTATGGATTCCAAAGGTTTACCGACAATTGACGTTGAGCTAATGGGCCTATAATTGCTAGTTACTGTGCGGTCGCATTTTTTTTAAAATGGGCGTGACCTTTGCTAATTTGAAGTCTTCAGGAATAATCCCCGTTTCCAGTGACTGATTAAAAATCTTCGTTAAAGGGTCCACGATAACGTCTTTCAAATATTTCAAATGTCTGGGATAAAGCGCGTCAGGGCCTGGAGCCTTGCTATCTTTTAGCCTATTGATATAATGCGCAATCTCACCCTCGTAAAGTTATTTCATCCAAAATAGTCTCGCTACTAAATGGAACGATATCGTCCACGTCGGGGACATTATTACGTCCTCTACGGTAAAAACTTTCGCAAAAAAGTTATTGAAAATACCCGCCATCGCCTGAGCGTCGGAAGCCAAAGCGCCGTTAACTTCCACGAGAGGGTCTATGTTATCTTTTATCGGCTTACTATTACTGACGTAGTTAAAAAACTTTTTTGGATTATGTTTACTATCCGCAGCTATAAGTATCTTTAAATTACGCTAGCATTCCTAACTGATCTTTTAACCTGACGTCTAAGCTCGATATATCTATTAAAGTTAGCTGCCGTGCCATTGCGCTTATTAAGTCTATACGCTCTGTTACGCTCGTTTATGAACTCGCCTATTTCCCTAGTCCAGTGGTGGCAAACGTATGGCACGCGTGCCCATTTGGGCACGCGATCAAACTTCCCTGGCACGCCTGACCATAGAAATTTTTATCCAAAAATTCAGTATAAAATAATAGACTTAATGTTTATACGAGGGCCACTCAATATATTTTGCCCCACTTTTTTTTTTCTTTCCAAGTTTCCTTGTAAGTTCCAGAAATTTTGTACACAAGTAGTTACATACCTTTTTTACAAGTTTTTATTTTTCCACATAGTCTCCATCTTTTTCTACGGCTTTCCTCCACCTCGAAACGAGGGCTTTTATTCCTTACTGGTAAAAGTCCGCTGGGTTCCGCTGGAGCCACCTCTTAACCTCCTCAACAACCTCATCCTCACTCTGAAACTTTCTTCCACGAATAGCATTCTTCATTGGCCCAAACAAATGGAAGTCTGAAGGTGCCAGATCCGGGCTGCATGAAGGGTGGGGTAACACAGTCAAGCGCATTTTTGTAATGGCCTCTCTCGTTTGCAAACTGTTGTGTGGTCTTGCGTTATCGTGCAAAAGAAGGACGTCTTTCAGTTTTCTCTCCGGTCGAACTCGCTTTATACGTCTCTGAAGTCTCTGGAGGGTAGCAATATATGCCTCTGAGTAGATTGTTTGTCCTTTCTTCATAATGTCCACCAGAATCACCCCTTTCATGTCCCAGAAGATGGTGGCCATAACGTTTCCTGCAGAGGGAGCCATTTTGAACTTTTTCTTGCGTGGGGAGTCTGCTTGATGCCACTCCATGGATTGGCGTTTTGTTTCAGGTTCAAAGTGGTGTACCCAAGTCTCATCCCCAGTCACAATTCGTGAAAGGAAGCCAGCCCCTTCTGTCTCGTAACCGTGAACACACTTTTGTGTATCCCAGTTGCTGAATTATCGTATTCACACTTCCTTCACTAATTCCTAGCTCTAGTGATACCTCCTTGTATGTGACGTGCCAATTTGATCGAACGATGCTGTTAGCACGTTGCATAGTGTGAGATGTCACAGCCGATGCCGGCCGACCGCTGCGTGGCTTATCATCGAGGCTGGCTCTCCCTCTCTCAGATGATCTCACACGTTTAGACCAGCGTCCAACTGTGCTTCGATCAACAACAGCATCTCCGTAAACGTTTTGTAGACGTTTGTGAATATTTCCAACTGTTTCCTTCTCTGCGATTAAGAACTCGATAACAGCTCTCTGTTTACGACGCACATCACTGTCAGACGCCATTTTTGAAACTGCGTTAATCATCGGTTTTATACAAGGGCGTTTAAAAACGGTTTTATACAAGGAGGGGAGGTTCAAACTGGAAAAATCCGGTTATATGAAGCGCAGAAAGTTCAAACTTACGGCCCAAAAGACATTTCAGCCCCATAGCCTATTATTTAGCTAAGAAAAAAGGGTGGGACAAAATATATTGAGTGCTCCTAGTAAATTGGTGTAATATACGTATATTAACATTGGTGGACACGCGAATTTTTTTTATGGTTTACATGGGTTTTTTTGGCACGCGACTGTAAAAAGGTTCGCCACCCCTGCCCTAGTCCACCACTTGTGCCTACCATGATTTCTAGCGCGCTTGAGCCAACGAGGAATAAACTCCCTTTCGATATTCATAAAACTTTCTTTAAACGTTTCCCAATGCAAATTTGTGTCATTACCCATAAATAAGTTAACCCAGTCCACTACTCTCATCCTATCCGCAAAACTATCAAAATTGGACCTACGAAAATCAGGGACTTCTATTACGTTACTATCTTTCGTGTTTTCTATCAATAGCTTAAACCTAAGAATTTGATGATCACTACATTCTAAACTCTCGCCTACTTCTAAACCTTCGACTATATTTTCGCCGTTCGTCATCACTTCTAAAATATTGTTACTGCGCGTTGGTTCTGTAACCATCTGTCGTAAAAAATTATCTTCCATGAACTCAACCAGTCTCAAACCCTCCTCTTTACCAGTAAAAGTCTCGTAATTAACATTAGGGCAGTTAAAGTCTCACCAGGCGAATCGGCGGGTCGTTAACTTTGGTTCGTTGAAGGATCTAGTGTGCTTGGAAGATGAGGGCGTCCAGCCACCCCAATTAACTGTAAGTACCCACAATTTTCGGGCGCAGAAATTAGGGGGCGTGAAGGAACTTAGGGGTACGAAGGTGTGCCGTAACACATATAGGAAACGTTACCAGGTGCTTGGTACCTATGATACCGTACCTTTGGATACCATAATCTTTGATTGTTATACCATATGTCCCACAAAAAAGTACACCCAACTTTAGATTGTACTAACTCCTCCAAAAATTGAGATATTTTGGATCTGTTTGTTTGATTTAATATAGCAAATTATTCTTTGTTAACGTTCAAATTTATTCATGTTTAAACGATTGTGTTTAAGCATCTGCTTTTAACTGAAGGGTACAACAAAATGGATTGCGCAAAATTGGTCAATGAAAAAATAATGTGTGTGCTATCGATGTAATGAAAAGACAAATACATAATAATAGATACTTTAACATAATTTTAATAAGATACAAAGCAGATTTTTCTTTATTCCTTATTGCAAAAGTTATGCTTAGTTTCGTTTTATTTCAACATGACCGCCATTCCTATCGATACAAATCTGGAGTCGAGCTCTCATCTTCCCCATCACTCTTTTGATAAGATCTGGATTGTCTTTTAACAAGTTGATTTCAGCTGTGATGCGAGTCCTCAACTCATTTAAATTGATAGGTTGTGATGCAAATACTCTATTTTTCAAATGACCCCATAAAAAGTAATCACACGGGGTCAAGTCAGGGCTTCTGGGAGGCCATTCAATGTCATGGCCTGCAGCAATTACTCTTTGGTGGAAGACTTCCTGCAAGCGTTCCTTCACAATAACTCTCCTGTGAGCAGGAGCTCCGTCTTGCACCCACCAAATACGATTAAGTCGGTTTCCATAAGTAATACGTATTTGTGGAAGGATTTCTCGGTCTATCATTTCTAGGTAAGCTTCACCATTTAGACTACCATCGTAAAGGACCGGGCCAATTACCGCTCCATTACCGCACAGTCCTACCCAGAGAGACAGTTTTTGTCTAGAGTTATTCTTTTCGTAGATATGATTGTCAGGTGAATGATTTTTTGGTGCATACTGACGGCAGATTTGTCTGTTCACTAGACCATTCATAAAAAAGGCCGCCTCATCTCCAACCACTAATTGTTCCGTGAATCTTTCTGGTTTTTCAAGAAACCACTGGGCAAATCTTAGGCGGCGAGGTAGATCTTCAATGAGTTGATGTTGAATTTCCATTCTGTATGGGTACAAATTCAAATCCTCACGAACTATTCGAATGATATGCGTGAGAGTTCTGTACCATTTCGCCTGGTGGACACTTTTGGATGTCTCTCTAATAAATACCGAACATGCTGAATGTTCTCGTCTGTTCTTGCCGTCTTCGGATGGCCTGAACATCCTTTGTTCAAATTGAGGACCGTTCCTTCTTCTTTGTATTTCCGAACATTCTTCAAAATTGTATGTTTAGTTGGAGAAGCTCTATCGGGAAATTGCAGTTCGAAGGTATTCTGAACTTGTTTTAAGCTTTTAGTTTGCAGATAAGTTGTGACCATGAGAACGCGCTGCCTTCGTGTAAACTGCATGATAAGGGTTTCAAAGTTATTTGTAAATTTAGTAATTCAGATTCTTCATTTATATATATGACTCGTATCTTAGATACAAAAGTTCGAATTATTTAAAAAAAATATTTGCAATATCCTTCGACGTAAAAAGTAGCACATTGATTAAAGCAAGAGGAGCTATCTGGCTGGGAGAAATGATCATTCCGCTCAACCCATTTTGCTGTACCCTTCAGTTAAAAGCAGATGCTTAAACACTAAATCGTTTAAACATGAATAAATTTGAACGTTAACAAAGAATAATTTGCTATATTAAATCAAACAAACAGATCCAAAATATCTCAATTTTTGGAGTAGTTAGTACAATCTAAAGTTGGGTGTACTTTTTTGTGGGACATATGGTATATGTCTATTGTTAACGATATATTTACTTATTACACATATTTGTAAATATATATACCTTGAATAATTCGTTTATTAAATAAATCGTGTTTCAGTTAGCGTTTCACTTTCTCCTTTGTGTGTGTGTGTGTGTGTGTGTGTGTGTGTGTGTGTACAGGAGAAAGTTCTAAGCTCCGCCACCCCCTGTATGATCGGTCACGTGACTCCTACAACTACCTGGGCATATCTCTACCCTGCGTGCTCAGTTGACCGCTACAAGCCCTGGATCTCAGACGTGTATTTTCCCACGTAGAAGAAAAATAGTAATGGCTACCTTTAATATTGCGTGTTCGACGTTTATGAAGTGGTATTCAGCAAAGTGTGAAGATAAGTGCGAAGGAACAAGAGGTACAAATACTCTACGGCTATTCTGGCGAGAGCATTGCAGGATTTCGTGGTACAAGCGATGTATTGAACTATGTTGTAGGACTAAACTTTATAAAAGCTTACATATACCGTGAAGTGGAAGAAACAACACGTGCAGAAGAGAAGCAACGGTTGTGGTTAGTGAGTCTTGTTGATGAGTGGTGTGACAAGCGATATTATGTCATGTTGCATCATACCGAGTACTCGTACCCTGCGGCTGAGAATGTAAATCTTGTCGTAATGGAGAATCTGAAGTACTTTTACCACTACATTAATATATATCATGACGAGGTTTGTAGTGAGGTTGTAGCTAAAGGCCTGCGTGAGTTTTTAAGAGAATTTAAGAGATGAGTATCGCCTGCTAAGCAAAAAGGAAAATATGGTCATATGTTTCTCTCCCTGAACGAAAATGTCTGGTGAGTATTCTGGGAAGTGGGAGTAATAAAACATTAAAACCGGTATTGCTTCATGTATCAGAAAATTTCTCAAGACATACCCAGTATAATGGATTACAAGTATTCACGTTGGAGAAACGCTGTACAAAATTCATCAGCTTATGGTGTGACTCACTCCTCCCGTCGAGCCGATCCGCCCACCTGTGGCTCATAGTCATCTCAGAGCTTGAACCGAGTGGACGTGTACTCCTTCAATACGATGGAACTCCCTTTGAGAAGTATTCTCAATGCCGTGTACTACGTGTCCGTGACGAAGTCATTGCGCGTGTTCAGGCCATTAACTATGTCCTGGAAACGACTTGTAGACAAACAAATTCTGGTAAACGGAATGTTGTTTATTTAAGTATTGAGATGAATAGTCTTCGTAGTAGTTTTAAGAAGTGGCGTGAGGATCGTTATAAAATACCTGCAGGTGTAAATACAAGAAGAGAGCATATTAGTAATACCCCCTCGTATGCCATTGTTTGTACGTTGTGTATAAATAGCTATCAGCCATGCATTGATATACGACTGATGTGGAAGAATGCTTCTGACAATAATGTTCTTGTCCCTACGCGAAACCGTTTCATCCTCGACAGAATGTCTGAAATCGTCGGTTTCCGCAAGCTGAGGCCTATATTAGACGCGCGTGTTACGGATATGCTTTATTTTGATACGGTTCTTGAATACGCATACACCGCTCTGCTCGACGGGTTTACCGAGTGTAAGACTGAACAATGCGAGAATGGTCTAGAGCTGGATGCTTATTTAAAAGGTTTGACTCTTTGAAATAGCATGAACTTTGGTACAAAGCACTTGAGCGGTACAGGGCAGAGCTCACCTACACCGTTCACCCTGAAGAACTATTTCTTTATATAATGAGCAACTGTCGTTACGACTTAGAAGATTACTTCAACTGTCGCTATGAATTGTGAAGATGGGTTCACGATTGAAAAGCTCGGTTCTGTAAGAATAAACCCTCGATCGAAAAGGAGTGTTTATAAACTTGTATTTAATAATGATGTTGTGGCTAACGACCCCTTTGTACGTGCTTTTGAATGTATTTTAGCCGTGTTTAAAGATAACTTGCCAACCGAATGTAAAGTGGGTACAAAAATAGTAATGAACGATATGAAGGTTATTTACATCGAGTATAGGTATCCCTTTAACTTGAGCGGTGAAATAATATTAAATCGTATTTCCTGCGTAGTGCAAAACAACAATGATGTGACTGTAAACTCGATCACGTGCGAGTTTAGTGTTTTAGTTAAGCGCAGTAGAAGATAAAGTGTAGGTATTTTGATGTATATTTATTTTCAATATATTTAATTATTTAATATAATTCTGTGAGTATATATATATATATATATATAAAGCTTTCTCTTGTACTATTATTTTGATGATTATATTCCATCGTTTTGTAATTCTTATATTATTTTTTTGTTTTATTTTTTGATTATATATATATTCCATCGTTTAAAACTGTATTTCTTATATTATTATTAATTTTATTGTGTATATATATATATATATATATATATATATATATATATATATATTCCATCGTTTAAAAATGTGTATTTCTTATACTATTATTATTTTTTATGGTATATATATTCTTCGTTCGTATTTCTTTTACTATTATTATTTTTTATTGCATATATTCCTCGTTTGTATAGGATTGTGTATTTATTTTCTATATATTTCATGAAATTAATTCCAATAATTCGTCTAAATAAAGAGAATGATGTAATGGTGTTTTATTTAATTATTTTGGTTGTATATGTATAAACGATATTATTATTTAATTATATGTATAACAAATGGCTGGTTAATTCTTCTAAACCGTGGCTGCTTTAGACTTCTAAGCCAACTGTCAAGAATATATGCTTTAATTAAATAAATAGCGCAATTTGGCAACTCAACCCTAATAATGTACACCTGAACAAGCCATTTAAGCCTTCTAAACCAGATTAAGCCTTCTAACCCAACTGACGGATTAGGCCAACTGGCTGATTAGGACCTTATAAGACAGCGGGCACTCGGATGAACTCTCATTATGCGTCTGGCTGGGGCCAGGCGAACATCTCTATCATTCTTAGGTTAAGGCTTAGGTTAGGATTTCCCTATGGGAGGTGAGGACATCCCATCTTCTTCCCCAAAGACCCTCCTCCTCCTCCTCCTCCCTTCTCTCCCTCTCTTAGGTTAAGGTTACCCCTTTGGGGAGAGGTCTTCCTCCTTTCTCCCCTCAAAGCTCCCCCTTTGTTGCATAACCCCTTGCAACATCCCCCTCTCCCCTTTGCAACCTTGATCAACATTTGGGACATTGCATTGCAATCTACCCTTTTGCACCCATACTACTCCCATTTATAAAATACAAAAAGGTGGGTAGAAATATATTTATACAGAAAGGTAAGAGGGGCACAAGAGAGGACCAGGAGCAAGCAAAAATGCTGAGGGCTCTCACAAACGAGTTTATGCTGACACAGATAACAGAAAATACTAGGAAAAATAACTGCCTCGATCTTGTATTCAAAAATTACACGAACTTGATTGCCGATATAAAAATAACCCCAACTATTATTTCAGACCACAACATAATCGAATTATCAACAAATATGGCGATAACTTTAAAAGACAATACACATACGGAAGGAAGAAGCAAATTTGGGGCTTTTAACTTAAACTCCAAGACCATAAATTGGGAAGAAATCAGATCACATATTGCCCAAATAGAGTGGAGAACAGTTTTAGAGAGTAAAACAATTGAGAAAGTGCTAACAACCTCGGAAGAAAAGATGCTGAGAATTTGGGGAAAATATGCTCCGACAGCACAGCCAAAAAAGGAAAGGGGAACTGGCTGGAGAGGCAAAAGAGAAGAATATTCCGTAAAAGAAAGAGAGTAGCGAAGAAGTTAGCAAATTGCGGAGACAACAATGCCAGGAAAGTAAAACAAGAAAAACTGGAGAGTATCGATAGGGAAATACAAACTCTGATAAAGGGCCTTACAGCGAGGGAAGAGGAAAAGACGGAAGAAGCAATAAAGGAAAGTCCAAAATACTTCCACAGCTATGCGAAAAGGAAAGCAAAATCGCCCGCTACTATCGGGCCCTTAAGGAAAGGAAATAATGAACTAACAGACGATCTAAAAGAAATATCTGAAACATTGAGAGCCCAGTATGAATCAATCTTCAGTACCCCAAAAAGTGACAAAGCGATACCTGACATAGATGCATTCTTCGAAGAGAAATTGCAAGGAGAATGTATAACAGACTTTGATTTTACCCCAGAAGATGTAGCGAGAGCTGTAGGACAAATGAAACCACATTCAGCTGCATGTCCGGACATATGGAATGCACTATTAATTAAAAACTGTTAAAATGAAATAGCTACACCCTTATACTGGATATGGAGAAGATCTCTAGACACTAGGGAAATACCGAGCATCTTGAAAAGAGCAAACATTATCCCTATATATAAAGGCGGGGACAGATCTCAAGCAAAGAACTATAGACCAGTGTCATTGACGTCCCACCTCACCAAAATATTTGAAAGAATAGTCAGAGAAAAAATTTATGACTTCTTAGAGACACTGGAAAGATTCAACGAATATCAACACGGATTCCGATCGGGAAGATCATGCCTATCACAACTAATAGAGCATTATAACAATATCCTAGATGCACTTCAAGGCAATGAAAATTATGATGTCATATACACGGACTTTGCTAAAGCTTTCGACAACTGCGATCATGGTATAATAAATAGCACATAAAATTAAACATATAATGCAAAGTGGGAAAATGGATCTACAACTTCCTCAGAGAATGACTACAGGTGGTCAAAATTCAAGATGTATCATCATCAGAATCAGATATATGCAGCTCAGTACCATAAAACATAGTGGCTGGCCCCACTCCTGTTCATTATCATGCTAACAAACATAGACAGTGGAGTAAACAGCAACAGTATAGTAACATCCTTCGCGGACGATACAAAGATCAGCAGAAAAATCAGCGCTGCAAATGAAGTGGAGGCCTTGCAGAGAGACACGAACAAAATATACACATGGTCAGAAGCCAACAATATGACATTTAACACTGAGAAATTTCAGCTCTTGAGATATGGTAGAAGTAAGGAACTTAAACAGACTGCATATTATGCTCCAGATAGACAGGAAATTCAGAGAAGCACGAAAGCGGTCGACTTGGGGGTAATAATCACCGATGATGCCAAATTTAAAACACAAAATCAGATAGCAATAAACAAAGCAAAAGGAGTCGCGGGACAGGTACTAAGAACGTTCAAAAGGAGGGACAAGACAGTAATGATTCCCCTGCTGAGAACACTGATCATACCAAAATTTGAATACTGCTCAGTTTTGACGTCCCCATATAAAAGGAAGAAATTAATAAACTAGAAGAAACGCAGAGACATTTCACAGAAAAGATTGATGGCTACAAAGAACTCAACTACTGGAAAAAACTACGTAAACTAAATCTGTACTCTCTGGAAAGAAGAAGAGAGAGGTACACCATAATCTACATATGGAAAATGATCGAGAAACTGGTACCAAACCTCAAACTAAATCCAATTACCATCCAAACAACGCTGGAAAATAGGAAAGGCAGACTGTGTAGTGTTCCCAAATTAAAGGCCCGACAAGGGACCTCCTTAACACTGAAAAAAAATAGCTTTGTTGTCAGGGGGCCAAGACTTTTTAACCAGCTTTCAAAGGATCTCAGAAACGTCACAGGGGTCAAAGTTGAAGTCTTCAAGAGAAGACTAGATGCCTGGCTCAGGACGGTACCAAATGAGCCAGGTGTACCTGGCTATATGCGGTGGAGAGCGCAAGAGAGTAACTCGCTCCTCCACCAAGCCAGGACTAGAGGCGGGGCCACCAGCTTGACCTTCGTGTGAAGAGAGACCGACGCACGGAACCCAAACGAGGAGGTACAGTGTGTGTGTGTGTGTGTGTGTATATATATATTGATAACATTGGTTTTGCTTCCGGCTGAATTGTTCATTCTGACGAAGGTCAAGCTAGTTGCTCTACCTTAGACCTACAGCTTAACCTCCCAATCAGCATCCCAGCGTTTTAAAAACAAGGCCACCCATTTATCTAGCAACCAAAAATTTTGTATGGAAGAATGAACAGCTGGATGAGCTGAACGCTGCCTGCTATAGCCTGGAATCGAACCCGGGCCGGTGGATTCATAGTCAGCGATACTATCCACTAAGGTGTGTAAAAGCCTGAGGTAGCATGAAGTACGACTTACTTGATTTCGAGTTTTTTAATTAAAATCCTAAAGCGAGCGAAATTTGAAAAAATAATTATTGTGTATGATAAAAAATAGCTTTCTCTAAACTCTTTCATAGACTCCCTGCCTCAACACAAAAGCGAAAGTGATTAAAAATTTGGGAATAAAAAATGTAACTTGTTGGAGTTTACTGAGTAATAAGATGAGCACGAATGAAAATTTACACAAATGCTGGAGCTACTTGAGCAGTTATGGCTAATATATATAAAATATAAAAATATATAAAAATATAAAATATAAAAATATAAAATATAAAAATACATAAAAATATAAAATATAAAAATATAAAATATAAAAATATATAAAAATATAAAATATAAAAATATAAAATATAAAAATACATAAAAATATAAAAATATATAAAAAAGCCTAGAAGGAGAAGAGTGTGCACGGAGAATATACCAGAAAAACTGGTAGAGATTAGAACTACATAGAACTGAGGAGGCTTTCGGACAAAGGGTAGCTACGGAAATAGTAGAGGAGGTTTGGGTTGAGTTTAGGAGAACGATGGAAGGAACACAGCGAGAGGTGATTGGAGAAAGGGTAGTTGGAGAGTCAAAAAAGAAAAAGACGGCATGGTGGACCCAGGAGGTAAAGGAGGCAGTGACAAATAAGATGCGTGCTTTTAGGAGATGACTTAAGGATAGAAATGAGCAAATAAGGCAAGAATATGTCCAAATGAGAAACCACACCAACGAGGTTAAAAGCAGAGCGAAACGCTCTGTGTGGGAGAAAATAGGTAGAGACTTAGAAGAGGATTTTCAAGGCTCGAAGAAGTTACTGTATAGCATGGCTAAGAAGTATAAAAAGGGAGAAAGCAAGAAAACAACAGTGGCGATTAAAAATGTACATGGTGAAGTCCTCACTGATAAAAGCGAGGTGGCCGCACTGGAACGAATACTTTAGACAGCTTTTGAATAACGAGAACCAATATGATGAGGTGAGACGGGAGGAGCGGGTAAATCATGAGGAGCATGAGGGGGACAGAGAGATCACTAGAGAGGAGGTTATTCAAGCACTAAAGAGGATGAAGAATAATAAAGCTTTTGGGCCGGATGCAATTGTCACAGAAACACTAAAAGCAGCTGGTGATCCTGCTGTGGACTGGCTGCTAAGCATTTTCCGGGTGGTGTGGTCGCAGGGAATTGTACCGGCAGAATGGGGCAGAGCAATTATATGTCCTATATATAAAAAGAAGGGAAGTGAGCAGGAATGTCAAAACTACCGTGGCATATCTTTGATGTGTCATGTGGAGAAAATATATGAAAGGATTTTGGAACATAGAATACGAAACATACTGGAACCTGGGTTACTGGAGTATCAATGTGGCTTTCGTGCAGGCCGGAGTACTATAGATCAAATTTCAGCCATAAGACAATATCTTGAGAAGAGCCGAGAATTCAATTTGGACCGCTTCATATGTTTTTTTGGATCTGAAGAAGGCATTTGATAATGTGCCCAGGGAGAAGCTGTGGGTGGTTTTGAGTGAGAGAGTGCCACCCAAGCTTCTGAGAGCAGTAATGAGCACCTATAGGGTCTCCCAGAGCACGGTGGTAGGATCGGAGGAGTGGGTTGATGTAAGTACAGGAGTTAAACAAGGGAGTGTTCTGTCACACATTTTATTTATTGCCTACATCAACAGGGTTATGGAACACATAACTGAGGAAATTGAAGAGGAAATTTTTGGATATGCTGATAATGTGGCTGTTGGGACTAACACAGCACAATCCCTGGAGAGAATTATGCAGAGGTGGGATGAGAGATTGAGGGAGTATGGACTGAAAATGAATTATGATAAAACTGAATATATGGTGGTAACGAGGGGAGCGAACGAATATGGAATCTTTGTTGGGGGAAGGGAAATGAAAAAGACGGACACATTTAAATACCTTGGTAGTGTGATAACAAATGATGCGGGTATGGATGCAGAGGTGAATGAAAGAATTGCTAAATATAGCAGAAATGTTTCCTTCGTGTAGCCACTATTGAAAGATCAAAACATCCCTCAAAAGGTAAAGACGCATATATACTCAACAATATTGAAACCAATCTTACTATACGGCAGCGAGACTTGGGTCCTAACCACAAGGACGAGGGGAAAACTGCAAGCAGCTGAAATGAGGGTCCTGAGATTGATAGAAGGAGTAAGTAGATTGGATAAAATAAGGAACACTGAAATAAGAAGGTGATTGGGAGTAACTTCGGTTAATGAGAATATTGAGAGGAACCAACTGAGATGGTACGGGCATGTCCAACGAATGCCGATGGAAAGGACAGCAAGAAGAATGCTAGAATGGGTCCCTCAAAACAGAAGACCAGTTGAAAGACCAAAGATCCGATGGATGGATAACATCGAGAGTGCTGTCGAGAAGTGTGGAATCAGTCTCCAACGGGCGAACTTGATGTGTGGAGGTCGTGAGGCATGGAGGAGTCTCGTCCGAGGGCTCCCAACTGACAGACCGCTTTAGGTCTACCAGACGCCTGGTAAGAAAGCAAGAAATATATATATATATATATATATATATATATATATATATATATAATATGTTAAGCAGTGCTTCTTTATTTGTTACTCCATCTGGTCTGCGTGGTGAAAGCAACATGGAAACAGCAAGGAAATTTCTCCAGTATAATTTCTTTTGGCAGCCTCATCTCACGCACTTCATGGAAAAGGATAATTAATTTGGAGAGGGAGAGGAAAAAAGTCGTTAAAGTCTTAAAAGGTTATCATACGTGGCGAAAAAGTACACGTTTGATTTCAATTTTATACAGGGTTTGAAGATTTTTTTCCAGAGGATCAGTACAACGTCTATTGCATTGATTTAAAAACGACTTTGAATGCATGTTTTATATCCATTAAACAACTAACATGCAAAGCATGTTTACTCACATATAATATTTTTACGTGTACATATCTTCTTATCATACATTTTATTCATGAGGATGATTTTCAGAAATATTTTATATGTGCGTAGTTTCCTTCGGTGCACCAAATAAAAAACTGCTTATCGCAGAAACAAGGGACTCGTCTTCGAAAGTCACTAAGTAGCACTTCAAGTCCTACAGACGCCGTCTGTATAAGATCTGGCGTAAAAAAGAAAGGGTTCCTCGTTTCAGGGGGTTCCAATTTTAGGGGTTAAAGTTAAAAAGATGACCTTTGTCTGCTGCTCTCGTTGGTCGCTTCGTGAAGCTGTTCAGAAGCACTCTGACTGTTTGGCAGGACGGGTGTGCAAGCTCCGATTTTAAGTTTCCTCTTCTTGCGCAAGCATTTTGCAGTCGACTTCTTTCTCTTGGCAAGTAAACAGAAGTGAGTGAGTTCATTAAGGCTGTATTGTTTAATACTGCACTGCATTCCAAATTTATTCGACTTCAGTTTCAGTTTAATAAAATATCTATATGTAAAAGTGATTGAAAAATACTGAGTTACCATTTGTGTATTGTGCAAATATTGTGCCAAAATTTATTCTATAAAAACAATAAATAGATGGGAAACACTTATTTCGTGGTTAAAGATATTTGTTACAAATCTTGTAAGGTAAGGTGTATATATATTACTTATATGGAAGTATGATTAGTGATAATTAATTTTCTGCGTTATGATGCGTTCGATCATTACTTTCTTACAAGGAAATAGCATTCCAAGCAGCAGGAAACTTGTAATTGACTTTTAATATCTTTATGCAATATTCTTCGTTGATATCACTATATATATATATATATATATATATATATTATATACAGTGTATGTATATATATATATATATATATATATATATATATATATATATATATATATATATATATATATATATATATATATATGTGTATATATATATATATATATAATATATATATTATATATATATATATATATATATATATATATATATATATAATATATATATAAATTAAGGCGAATAATGAATTCTTTCACTTATTACATTTTTATCTTCTTTCTTTCATCATCCATTTGTAATTTGTAATAAATCTTGAACATTTCATTTTAATTATTATTGGGAGTTATTTTTCACGTCATTTTTCATTTCATTCACTGTAGCATTTGCTTTTGGATTTTTCTGAAGTGCAAACCATCGGTTGGTTTTTGGGTGTCGCATTTTATTCTTCAAGACTGATGAGTGTATCTGTGAACGGCATTTCTGGTACAGCAGCAGTCCTCGTTATGCGGGGCTGATTGTCAAATTACCGCGTGCATATACAAAATGAATAAATGAAGATTATTTGCTTTTAATTTCTATCACCGCAACCTCTTGACTTCTTATTGTTGCTTTTAAAACTTTCACGTTGTTTACGATGGCACTTTACTGTTGATTGTTTGGAAAACCAAAAAGTGTATAACGAATGTACTCTTACATTGTCAAGTAGTAAATAAAACCTTTTAATTTTAACCAGTATTAAAATGGAATCCCCGAATTAAGAAAATTCAACCTGCGCTCTCTTTCCCACCATTTTATGTCATCACCACTGATGGCGTCATTTGTGGGCAGAACTGCAACGTCAAAAAATGAAAAAGGGTTTTTAATAAACCCTTTTATAACTCAAGCGTTATACACTCCTACTCTATCGATTTTATCACCTTATGTAAAATGATGAAGTGATTCTCTCTCTCTCTCTCTCTCTCTCTCTCTCTCTCTCTCTCACATCAACACGGTTATATTTTCAACATATCTTTAATGTAAATTAACATATATACAGTGGCGCTCATAAGTATTCATACAGATAAATATTTCAGTTATATTCGTCCATATCGTTTGTACCATACATAGGATAGTTATGAAAAGTTCAACGTTCGTTAAACGATTTTAACAAATAAAAAAAATTAGTTTAATTCCAACATATTTTGTAAAACATAAAAAAAAACTGAGGAAAATAAAAAGAGTTAAAATGCAAAAGTTTTCGTACATTTATTTAAAAAATTATTTAATACATTGTGTGTCCACCTTACGCTTGAAGAATTTAAAATTTGTATCCATACTTGGCTTTTTATTGATTAGAGACTGTTGGCAATTTCGAATTCTAGAATTTTGTCTGTGAATCTTCATGGAAGACTGATGACTGTACAAACCATTAGTAAGCAATTGGGCATCGAGTAAAGAGATGTCTGCAGATCTAAAGAGATCTGTTATTACTGCACACGAGTCTGGAAAGAGTTATAGGAAGATAGGAGAAGAACTTCGAATTCCATTTACGATGGTTGTTGTAGTTATAAAGAAATGGAAAGACTTTGGAACAATCGAAACCTACCAAGGTGTGGACAACCTTGCAAGATTTCAGAACGTACAGCTAGACGGATTGAAAGAATGGCTGCTGCGAATTCACGAATGACTGCAGGTGATATTTGCCAACTATTAAGACTATCAAAGATCGATGTCCATCCCTCTACTGTACGTCGTACATTTGGACAGACGAGATCGAACTTGAATTATCCGGAACAACGAGCAATGGTATGTTTGGCGCAAATCAAATACTGCATTCAAGGAAAAAAAACATCTTTCTTAAAGTTAAATATGGTGGTAGTAGTTTGCTTCTTTGGAAATGCTTTAGGGTTTCTTGTCCAGGAAAGCTTGTTGTCATCAATGGAATCTTGAATTCGAAGAAATATAAAGAAATTTTAGAAGAAAATGTATTGCCTTCAATTTGAGAGTTACAAATGGGTCGCAGTTGGGTCCTGCAACAAGATAATGATCCAAAACATAAAAGTGAGAGCACCATAAAATGGCTCTAATAAAAAAATTTCAAGCGTCTCAAGTGGCCCAGTGAAAACCCAGATCTCAATTTAATCGAAAATTTATTTGATTTATTTGATTTATAAAACTCCGCAAGAGAAACCCTTCGAATCTGAATAAACTGCAACAATTTTCTTTAGAAAAATGGGATAAAATTTCTACTGAGAGATGTCGAAACCCTGTAGAAAAATACCCAAAATGAATCATTGGTCATTCAAGCAAAGGGTGGACACACAAAGTATTAAATAATTTTTTAAGTAAATGTAAGAAAACTTATGCA
This sequence comes from Bathynomus jamesi, assembly GCA_023014485.1. NCBI lineage: Eukaryota > Metazoa > Arthropoda > Malacostraca > Isopoda > Cirolanidae > Bathynomus > Bathynomus jamesi. The sequence goes on along the minus strand of JAJOZX010002126.1, from coordinate 651,848 downwards.
TTTTAACCTTTTTTATTTTCCTCAAATTTTTTAATGTTTTTTTAGTTGTTAAATTTTTCCAAATGAACAGTAAACTTTTTATAAATCATATGATGGTACAAAAGATACGGACGAATATAACTGAAGTATTTAACTGTCTGGATACTTATGAGCGCCACTGTGTATATATATATATATGCGATGAATTTTACAATTAAACACGTGAAATGAATGAATGATGCAAACCTAAAAAGAAAAAGAAAATGTTCTCTGACGAGGTGTACTTCTGAATACACGAAAGGCATTGGAATCATTTTTCTTTTTCCTTGTGGGTTTGCATCATTTAAAAATATATATATATATATATATATATATATATATATATATATATATATATATATATAAGCGAGTATATGACGGGTGGTAAAAAATTATAAAGCCCTCGGCCGGACTCGATCTCACTACTTTCTGATCAGTAGCCCAACGTCTTAACCAATAGGTTACCCAGAGTACCCATTTATTTTCCAACCAATTTTTTGTATGGAAGGATGAACAGCTGGGTGAGCTGAGCGCCGCCTGCCATCGCCGGAAATCGAACCCGGAGCTGGTGGATTTTTAGTCAACGATGCTAGCCACTTCACCACCGAGGCGGGCTACGTCGTAGCCAATGTCGTAACACCGTTTCCCGTTGATCAGCGAAGTTAAGCGACATTGGGTCGGATAGTAGTTGGATGGGAGACCGTCCGCTGCGGTCAGACTATGTAGCGACCCGTGGTTCGGACCCCACGTAAAGCTTGTAGGTCCCCTCCGTCATATGGCCTTAGATGTTGCGAAGGAGGTTAAACAAAACCAATAATTATTATTATCACCACCGAGGCATATATATATATATATGTCACACGCGCACAGACCACTTCCCGCACGCAACTTTATAATGAATATACTGTTGGACGATCTGATGTAAGGTGGTCCTCGAAGCTAAGCTCGGCCTTTGTCGTAGGACATCCGAGTTGTAGAAGCAGTTTACTACACACTTTGAACACACCCAAAAAATGAGGAACTGAAGTAATATGGAAGAGTGATGCAGTTCCAGTTTTGATTCACTCCATTAAACTTTATTTGGAGCTTTCATTTGAGGCAGATATATATATATATAGTCGAGGCTCAGTAAATTGGGTTAATTGCCTTAGGCAAAAGAATTTTTACAGTTCTTTATCAATTGAATGCTTATGCAGGAATCTAAAGGGGAGGAGGTTCGACCTCCGTCGACGATGGCTAAGGCAGGAATAATTTAATTTACAATACAAGAAATAAATAGGTCTAAATTTTGGTGAACTGTAGTTGAAATCTAAATTCTAAAGTATTGTTGTTGTTTGGTGCAATTTAAAGAGACAACAGAATTTTGAAAGGTTCCAAAATAAAACCAAAAAAAGATAACAAAAGATAATAATTTTGAAGAGTAGACATTCTTGTGTGGCTACCAGTGGTGGGCACCGTTAACCAAAAAGTTAACTTCGTTAACCGCTAATCCGTTAACCAAAAAGTTAACTTCGTTACCGTTAATCCGTTAATTCGTTAAACATGAACGGAAGTTACCGATAAACCGTTAACGTTAACTTTTATTATAAAAAAATGAAAAACATAATATATATATAATTTAATTTTCCCTCTTCTTCTCGTTCTCCATTTTGTCCATGAGATGCATGTTGCCCTCCATGAAAATTAGCATATCAAAGTTTTCATCAGACAGGGATGATCTCTTGGCCCTCAGGATAACCCTTACCTTTGTTATTTGGAACAGATATGGCACAGAATATTCGGGAAGTAATTGCACTGAAATTTCTTCGGTCTTCACAGCAGAGATACTAAAGAGTAAACAGCCTCTGGCGCCACACGCTCACATTTACTTCTCAACGCCATCTATTATCTCATAAAGAAACTAATTCACATTGGGACTTGAAAGTACCGGCAGGATCAACCGGGTAGAAAAATAATTATGGAGATTTTAAAGATGTGGTACCTAGAAGTACCGCCAGGACATAAAGGGTTAAGGTGAAAACGCTCCCATTGTAAGACATCAATTGACTTAATTTATGTCATCAAAGTGACATGAGAATTGAAATCTTACCTGATCAGTTTTATGGTTCTTGAAATTTATCAAGGAGACTACTAATAAGGTACTCACAGAGATATTATAAATATACATGACTTACTTGACAACGATTATTTTTAAATATTCACTAGCACAAACATGTTGCGCAAGAGACAGACTGCAAATGAAACGAATGTAGTTATTTGTTGTAATTGTTACATATATATTATTGAAAGTGCCTTAAAATGCTCGTGATATTTCTTGAAAGAAGTTGAAACATTCAACTCAAATGGCAAATCTTTCCGCCTGATTTTACAGTCGACCATGTTTTGCTCAAACCAATGCCATAAATAACTACCATATTTGGTAAGACACAAATTGTGGCGACGGAAACAAATATATCGCCTGATTTTGCACTGCGGAAATGGAAATTCGTTCATCACTATTAACAGTGGCGGATTAATTGCGCACCTGCTCAGCACTGAAAATAATAGAAACTTTTAAACGTTTATTTATGAATTTTTTGGGTTAACGGACTTGAGTTAACGGAAGTTAAATGTAACGGAAGTTAATTAGTCCGATAATGATTTTCAAAGTTAACTTAAAAGTTAAATCGTTAACGAAAAAGTTAACTTCGTTAATTAACGATTAACGGATTAACGGTTTGTGCCCAGCTTTGGTGGCTACATAATGTCGGGGCTGTATACCGAGTATATTCAACCCACATCGTTAAGTACATTGTAATTTTGTTACACTATAATTACGATTACAATTATCAACCAATTAACATTCAGTTATTATAGTTGATTATAATATAATTTTATAGTGTTCTATATCCATAGACAATTATATTTACAGACAATTATGGTGACTATTATTCTAGGATTTAATTCTGTAGTCAGGGACGTATTGGGAAAGATGGGTTAGGAGCATAACGCATAAAGTACATGGGCACATACATATAACATAACACGCATAATAATGCTATGAGTAACGAGCAAGCAGGAAAGAAGGTTTTGGACTCAGAAGCTCGCTTTTGGTGACTTCATCGTAATTTGAACACTTGCGTCGGCACCAACATGATCTTGAGAGAGATTAAACAATTAAAAAGACAAAATAAAATAAGTAAAACTATTAAATCACCTTCTAAAGAAGAACTGGCTGCATACACATGGATGTAACTATGTGTAAAGTAGCTATGTACATAATCATGATCAGCAGATATGTACGAATGCATAAGGTACACATACGTCATACAATAGGTTATGTACAGTTGCCCGCATATGTAATGTTCCTCGCCTTACAGGCGACCTCGTACATGTGGCAACGCCGCAGCGATAGTCAAGGTACCCCAACTGGGGGAAGGTGGGGTGGAGGGGGGACAACCGAGTCCAACAACATATAACATTCACATACAGGTAAGGCGCCGTTCAAAAATTACGTAACGCTATTTTTACTAAAACCTGACCCCCCCCCCTGTAACGTTCCGTAACGTGTGGGGTGCGGGGTGGGGTAAGTGTTACATAACATCTTAGCGGGGTGGCTGGTCTAGCGTTACAGAACGTTCCTGGGGGATCTGGGGTGTCACGTTTTAGCAAAAATAGCGTTACGTAATTTTTGACCGGCCCCTAATTATAATGTAATGTCGGAGTTCAACGCTGTTCACGATCATATTAATCGTTTATCTTTATGAGCACAATGTTTACTAGTCTTATACAGTAATAAGGTTCCATTATGATTACTGCAAGTCTATACGAACACATACCACAATACAACTTTTTATATACTAGTGAATTTGAACCAAAAATAGACATTACACAACCATCCTCCACACTCCCTCATTCCCTTTCCCCACTCACCAATCTCGCGTATATTAAATCATTATATAACAATACTAATAAAGCTGCTTGTAGAGTCCGTGTGCAGCTCTAAACCTTTACTAACTTACGAATCTACACGATTTTTATATATATATATATATATATATACGTATGTATTGACATTGAGGGTAGACGGGCAGAGAGAGTTAGTGGGAAATGGCTAATCGATTGTTACACAAAGAACTTGTGAACAGTTTCGATCTGAATAAAAGTAACTGATTATCAAAATCACAAGAATAATCCACGGTTATACTAGCATAAACATATTTATATATACTTATAAATTCATACAATATTATACTAATGTTTGTGAAATGATGTTGATGGGCCAAACCGTGGTGTTCACATGGTTACTTGCTGTCGCTGTCCAGGAGAGACTAAATATGGGTGTGTCAGTGGAAACCGTAAGGTGACGGTTGCATGAAGCAGGATATCACCACCGGTTTGTGGCTGATGCCTATTATATTAATAGTGTTTTCCAGATTGTATTTGTATTATCAATATGGAGAGATGATGATTTAATCACGATGGACAGATAAACCCATTAATGTTTTCCAGATTTCCTGTTGCATTATCAATATGGAGATGTTATTAGATCTTAATAAGGAATATATATATATATATATATATACAATAAAACACCAATTCTTTATTACAACAAATATACAATGGTTGAGAATATTTTACTAAATAGTTTATCATACAAAATGCTCACAATTTGGCATAGATTAACATAAATGGCACAGCTATAATCGTTTCATAGTTAGTATTTGGTCCATCCCCATTATTGTCTATTACATCTTGTAATCTGTGTGGCATAGATGCAACATGGTTATATATGATGTGTGGGCTCCTTCGGAACATCTCTCACTCAACCATAGTGTGATCCAGCATCTGGCGGCTAGTCCACTCCTGCCCAGGCTCCCACGAGTTCACCACATTCCCCCACACGTTCTCAATGGGGTTGAGGTCACACCCCTTACTAGGCCAGACCAGTAGTTCTAGATTTCGCTGCTCCTCGAACCACCTTCTAACAATCCTGGCGGTGTGGATGGGAGAGTTGTCCTGCAAATGGATTTTAAATATTAAAAGTAAAATTATATTTCATCCATACGCTTCATCAGTAACCATTCGAGATAGGTTTTAACCCCTATGTATTAGGGGTTTCTCTCAGCTAAATGTAATTGTGCGCCGTTATACAAATAATACAGTCTGTAGTTATCTAGAATAAAATCCTAAAATGTTGTCATAGTACTAAAAGCGTTAAATAACAATTTTATGACCATTATTCGTCCCATGTAAATGTGGAAACCGGACATACAAATGCGTGTAATACATAAATATTACTCTAATAATAGTATAATATTCTATAACACAAATACAATATACCTGCATAAAGCTAATCTGCTCAGGATAGGGGCATACGCGCGTACAGAAGGCAGTATCATCTCCTCCATGATCTCTTTATATTGATCTGCCGTAAACCTCCCGTGGATCTCAGTCAGCTCTCCTAGTCCTTGCAGGTGCATCCATCCCGACACATTCGCCGTCACGTGCCCACTCCGTGCCACTTCGTAAGTATTTTGGCGGGCATATCTCGTGTTGTCCTGTTGCCAACACTGAAGATGGCCGTGAGTTGTAGACGCAAACGTCTTCTCGCCAGAGAAGATAACTCTGCTCCAGTATGCGAGATCATCATTTATATACTGGCGAGCAAACGAGAGCCTGGCTTAACGATGTCGTTCCTCGATCCTCTCTTTTTGGCAGGAGTACGTTGGTGATATCCAGATTCATGCAACCGTCTCCTTACGGTGTCACTGACACGCCCATATGTAGTGTCTCCCGGATGGTGACTGCGTTGTTGATAGGATCGTTCTGCACTTCGTTGATTATTCCCCTGTCTTCTTCTGGTGGTCTTTCTTGGTGCCCCACACTTAGGACGATTTAGCAGATTCCCATTCTCCTGCCACCTCTGCACCCAGTGTCGAACAGTAGGCTTCGAAATTCCAAGTTCTATGGCTATTGGCTATGTCAGCTATAGAGAGCCTGCTTCCCGCATACCAATTATCCACCAGCAGCCCAGCGTCTTAACCACTAGGCCACCCAGGGTACCCATTTATCTACCAACCACTTTCTTTATTGTCGGGAAGGATGAACAGCTGGGTTTTGCTGTGCGCCGCCTGCAGTCACCAGGTCTCGATCGCAGGGCCGATGGATTCGTAGTCAGCGACGCTAACCACTACACCACCGGGGCGCATATACAGTGTGTTTCATAACATGTGAGACGCACTTTCAGGATGGATTCAGGACCTGAAAACAATGAAAAAAGCTTATATAAACATATGCCTGAAATCACTTTGTTTCCGAGTTACAGCAGCCCGTTATGTGTTCCAGCAAGTATCCGCCTTACCTTTAAAGGAAGTGCTCAAAATGACCGCCTTGCGCTTGAATACACGCCTGAACCACGCCTCGTCATAGACTGCCTGACACGTTCAAACATTCCAGGTATTGCTCGGATTTTCTGGCATCATTGTTCTACACGTTGGCGAAGCATTTCAACGTTGCCAATGGGTGTCACGTAAACAATGGATTTCAGATGACCCCACAGGTAAAAATCGAGTGGATTCAGGTCCGAGGAGCGAGCAGGCCACGCAATGGGTCCTCCACGGCCTATCCATTTATCAGGGAAATGGTCATCCAAATAGTCTCATGCATAAACCACACACGACGTCGGATACCAAGATGAACTTCATCTAGTAAATCGCTTAAATCATCCCTTAAAAAATTGGAATAGGATTCTCCTGTTAATCTTGCAGGCAAAACAAAAGGACCGATTAAGTTGTCGGCAATAAGTCTTGCCCATATTTTAATACTAAATTGTTGTTGGTGCCTTGACTGGATGATGGCATGCGGATTCTCTTCGGCCCAGTGATGAATGTTATGAAAATTGATCACGCCATTTCTTGTGAAGGCAGCCTCATCAGAAAACAACACGGAGGATAGAAAAAGAGGATCGCGAGCACACTGTTGAAGGAACCAAGTACAAAAAGCCTCTCGTGGTGGGAAATCAGCTTCGGTAAGGACTTGTACTCTCTGAATGTGATATGGGTAAAGCTGTTGTTCCTGTAAAATTCTCCACACAGTTGTGTGTTTTACACTCTGCTGCTGCTGTCCTTCGGGTGCTGACACCAGGATGTTCCTCCACGCGATTCAGGACCCGCTCCTCCAACTCAACAGTTCTGGCGCTGATTGGTCTACCACCCTGTGAAACTCCCTTGGTGAATGATCCTGTATCACTAAGACGCTCGTCTATTCTCTGAAAGGTCTTTTTATCTGGTAGACGGCGATTCGGAAACCTTTCCACATTCAGACGTCTTGCTGCGGCCGCATTACACTCTGCAAATCCATACATGAGATGCATGTCTGCCATTTCTCTGTTTGAATAAGCCTCCATTCTCACTTCAAATGCACACTATCACTGAATAGCACAAAAACTTTTAAGGTTTTTTTTCACTGGACTGCACTTATTCACAGTAAGAAGTTACGAATACGAACAGATAAACACCGCGATGCACCTCTGACTGACTGATAGCTCTGCACTCAACGATATTGAAACATATCATAGAGTGTACGAAACATTACAATCGGCAAGGCCATACATGAAATAAGTCTCGTACACACTCACAAACATTGTCGGCAAGCAGTTTTTGTAAACAGTTTTGCGGAAAGAATTGCTGGAACACAAAACGGGCTGTAACTCGGAAACAAAGCGATTTCGGGCATATGTTTATATAAACTTTTTTCATTGTTTTCAGGTCCTGAATCCATCCTGATAGTGCGTCCCACATGTTATGAAACACCCTGTGTGTGTATTATATATACTGTGTAGGCCTATATATATAGTGAGTAGAGAGCAGGCATGGGGTCAAATACACTTAAAAGTAAATGCAAAAAACTTCACTTTTCTACGTGGAAGTCAATATAATAATAAAAACACACTCTAATAGACAGAGCTTACTTCCGCAACAGTTTCGATGCCCACTGGCATCCTCTTCGGGTGGATACAGAAAAACAAATGAACCAAAATCAAGAGGAAAAACAGTCCAGGGAACATTGAGAAATTCACACATAGGATAGATCCCGTTCTCCCGACACCAGAAGGGCATTTTATCAAAGGGTCCCACTTATAAGTACCTTCGCACAAATTAAAATTATCTTCTTGTTCTATACATACAGATTCTATTATTTTTGACATAATTATTACATTTATTAAATTTATTATTGCATTTATTATTGCATTATTATTTATTACAGAAATTATAAATTTATTATTATATTTATTATTACAGAAATTATAAACCGAAAAACAAATGAAAAAGGCGAGAAGGAAACAATCCAGAGACCATTAAGAAATTCGCACCTAGGTTAGATCCTGTTCTCCCGATACCGGAAGGGCATTTTATTAAAGGGTCCCGCCTATATAAGTACCTTTGCACAAATTAAAACTATCTTCTTGTTCTATACATACAGATTCTATTATTTTTACATAATTATTACATTTATTATTGCATTTATTATTACATTTACGTTTATAACATTTATTATTATTACTTTTACGTTTATTATTACATTTATTTTATTACCTTTATTATTAAATTTATTATTATTGCATTTACATTTATTTCCACATTTATTGCATTTATTACTTTTATTATTACATTTACATTTATTACTATTACGTTTATCATTCCATTTACATTTTACCGAAATTGTTTCCTTCTCGCCTTTTTCATTCGTTTTTCGGTTTATAATTTCTGTAATAATAAACAACAATGTAATAATAAATGTAATAATAAATTTATAATTTCTGTAATAAATAATAATGCCATAATAAATGTAATAATAAATGTAATAAATGTAATAATTATGTCAAAAATAATAGAATATGTATGTATAGAACAAGAAGATAATTTTAATTTGTGCGAAGGTACTTATAAGCGGGACCCTTTGATAAAATACCCTTCCGGTGTCGGGAGGACGGGATCTATCCTATGTGTGGATTTCTCAATGTTCCCTGGACTGTTTTTCCTCTTGTTTTTGGTTCATTCGTTTTCCTGTATTCACCCGAAGAGGATGTCAGTGGGCATCGAAACTGTTGTGGAAATAAATTCTGTCTATTAGAGTGGGTTTTATTATCACATTTAAAAGTATTTAAATACAAATACAAATACTTTAAATTTTGCAAAATACAAATACAAATACTTTTTACAAATACAAATACCAGTCAATGTTCAAGTAAGAACGGACTAAATTTCACAAAGCAACCTAAATGTAAACTCTGTTCCAGGGTAAACAACAGTCCAACACACAATTATGTACTGTATAATATACTGCCAAGGGTAAGGGTCTTGTAGATAACCTACAAAGCTATAATACCTATCAATATTTTTATTTTTAAATGTTAAACAATGAAAGCTATGACAAAATGTTATAGGAATTTGTATAACTATTTGCAAAAATATTTTTAAAGTATTTGAAATGTATTTGAAAATTGTAAATACTTTTTAAAATATTTCAAATACAAATACAAATACTTTTGATTGGAAATCTCAAAATACAAATACAAATACTTCCCAAAGGTATTTAAAATACCTTCAAATACAAATACAAGAGTATTTGACCCAATCCCTGGTAGAAAGTCATTGTATAACTTTAAACTTTAATAACTTTTGATGTACAAATGGTAGAAACAAACTGTAAATGACATGAAATCATAATTATTAGATTTTTTTAACACACTACATTACAAATTTCTAGGCCTCAACATAACCACCATCTTTCTCGTTGTATCGTTCAATCTGATTTTCCAGACAAGTTTTAACGTAAGTAAACCCGTGCACGGCGATTCTGGCAGCCAATCAGCGTCGCGCTTAAAGCCGTCGCACACCGAAAGCCACGCTAACCACGCTACGTACTCCATGCACGACAGCCATGCTATGCGGTCCTCACACCAAAAGACACGTGGCCGGGCAACGTCGCCAATTATCTTTCTGTATGTGTCCCTGTACTCTTCTTTCCTCATATCATAAAGGCATGGGTACCGTCTGACTTCTTCAATCAACTCTTCCATTGCAAAATTGGTGCGAAACGGGGTGAATAGGGAATGAATGAATGAGTGCGACTGATTGAACCACTTCCACCAGTGGGGATGGGATGAACTCCACCTGCTACAAAGACGAACTGAGCATGCGCAGCCAAAGACACGTCTCGGAATATCGCTCAGGGAGGCTAGCGTGTCTTTCGGTGTGCGACGGCCTTTACTGCTGCGTTGCATCACGTCTTGTGTTGGAAGTCAGTTAAATTAAAATAACAAACACGAAGTTAGTACACTGGAGATTATGTTTATGTAACCACCCTGCTTTTCTCACCACTCGCACACACCTACATACGCAGTATGTACGTACTCGCTGGCCAATGTCCTTCACAGCTTCTTTTGTATTATTTAATGTGTTGAATTCGCCTGTCTCCCGGGCTGACCTCTTTTCCCGGGTGTCCCCCAGATGTTACCGGTTCAAACTTGCTGTTTCGTACCATTCTATCGTTCGTGGTTGGATGCAGACGAAACGTAATGCATGACAAAAAGGATGGTAGCGTAGTCATTTATTTAGTTTTCTTCGTGTTGTTTTTCGCTCAAACTTTAACTTTACCTAAATACGTTAACATTGTTTATCGTCTTAATTTTCAAATTTTTGCTTTAACTGATGTTACAGAACACTATTAAGTTTATGTATTTTTAATCTTATGTTTCTCGGAGGTTAAATTAAATTACACTTACGTTATACAATTAATAAATGAGGCTATCCCAATATATGTGTTTCAGTGTTTCAGTCGGATTTAGAATTAATGGATCACCTGAAGATCAGAGCCCCTACCTTCTTTAGTTAGCCTTATAAGGCTAACAAACAAAAATATCACGACCTAACCTAACCAGTCGTTAGGTCAACTGTGCGTCCTTGACGATTGGTTAGGTTAGGTCGTGATATTTTCGTTAGTTAGCTTTATAAAGCTAACTAAAGAAGGCTGGGGCCTGAACTTCAGGTGATCCGAATTAATTAAAATGTTTATTTTATTTATTGTAAGTAATTTATGTGTATATTTTAATTTCGGGTGAATTTTACACTTAATTTTTGGTTGGCTTGGAACATAATATATTTTCCCAGAAGATTTTCAACAAAATATAAGGCGAACGCATCTATAACTTCACCGTGTGGAAAAACGAATCTCTCTCTCTCTCTCTCTCTCTCTCTCTCTCTCTCTCTCTCTATCTCTCTATATAATATATATATATATATATATACATATATAATACTGCTCGACCTGAAGCTCCGTTTTATGAGATGGAAGAAGACCAGACCTCTGAAAATTATTTTATTTATTTACTGAACAGATGTTTCGGGAGTAAACCAAGAAAATTGCAATTAAAAATTGAACAATTAACAAGTAAAAAGTTAAAAATATTTAAAATTCCATAAAAAAGAAGAAAGTTAATTCCTTTAAAGAATAAAAATACAGGAGCAAGTGTAGTTTACGTCCCCGTGTGGTGCCTAGTGTAGTTTACATTCCCCGACATTATCCTAGTGTAGTTTGCGTTCCCCAACTTTGTCCGCGTATGCCTAGTCAAATAAAACGTTAAAACTAACGAAAATGTTACGGCTTAACCTAACCAATCGTTAATATATATATATATATATATATATATATATATATATATATATATATATATATATATATATGATACACACAGACCGTGCATGGAACAAGGAACTCTTCTCGGAAAATTAAATCCACTATAGTCCAAATAAGTAATGGTAAATGATCCTCAGGGGACCATTCTGAGTTCAATCCCATACATATATATATACTTGGGGAACAGTTTTTCCTTTAAACATGTTCGGTTGAATAATCGACCGTAGTTTTTATTTATTAATTTATTGGTGCTACTTTAGCGTGATTCCTACCGGTGACTTCGATACTATAGGGTGATTCCTACCCGTTTTGGTTCGAAACTACAGTACTGTAGAGTGATTCCTATCCAAGGTATAAATGAAAATATAATAAATATAAAATGCTATTTATTATTCAATTTTATTTATTTAAAAAATAGTTTCGGTGCTACTATAGTATGTGGTCTACCTACGATTGGTTAGGTTTAGTCACGATATTTTCGTTAAAACTAACGAAAATGTCATGACTAAACCTAACCAATCGTCAAGGGCGATGGACATTGGAATGTAAACAAGCAATTAGTAAACAAGGTAAGAAGCTATAATTAAAAGGTAGACCGCCGAATCGAGGTAGGAATCACGCTATAGTAGTACCAATTTATTTATTGAGAAAACCAATAATAAATTAATAACTAAAAACTACGGTCGATTATTCAACCAAATATACTGTATATATACAGGGTGGGGCACGGGAATCAAGTGTTTTTTGAATAGCTAGTAATCGGCCATTAGGAATGGGAGGGGCGTGCGGTAGGTAGCATTCCATTCCTGGGTTCATAGCATTTAACTTTAACTAACACTCACCTTTATCTTTCAGGTGCCATCATGGAGCAGTGGACGTTAGAACACCGCATGTTCGCGTATGATCATTTTGTTAGGAGTGGCGAGTCAGTGACAGCAGTTCAGCGTGCGTTTCGCCGCAGATTCAACATTCATCGAAATGACTCTGTTCCCGCTCGTGACACAATCTTACGTTGGGTTAACAATCTTCGAACAGGAGGCTCAATAATGAAAACAAAACCGAAGGGGCCGCAACGCACTGTGCGTACTCCAGAGAACGTTGAAAGGGTCAGACAAGCGATGTTGCAAAGCCCAGGCCGCTCTGCTCGGAGACATTCAGCTGCACTCGGAATCAGCAATCGTACTGTTAGACGGATTTTGCATGAAGAATTACATTTTCACCCATACAAGTTAGCGATGGTGCAGGAATTGAATGTAAACGATTGCCCCAACGACTGAATTTTGCACAGGAAATGCTTGCACTTTATGAGCAGAATGAAAACATGATGGTGGTAATGAGTGATGAAGCCCATTTCCACCTTAATGGGGCCGTCAACAATCAAAACTGTCGGTATTGGGCTGCTGAAAATCCGCGACAACTCCATGAAAAACCGCTGCATAGCCCTAAGGTTACAGTTTGGTGCGCGGTGGGAAAGTTTGGCGTCATCGGTCCCTATTTCTTCGAACAAAATAGGGTTACCGTTACCATAACATCTGGGCGTTACATTGAGATGGTGAACACCTTTTTCATCCCTGAGTTACGAAGAAGGCGTATTGCTCGTCGACATTTGTGGTTTCAGCAAGATGGGGCCACGCCACACACCGCCAGAGCGTCAATGGCTGTTCTTCGCCCCCTGTTTCCCAACCATCTCATTTCGAGATTTGGTGACATTGCATGGCCCCCTCGGTCCCCTGACTTGTCCACATGTGACTTCTTTCTATGGGGGTACCTCAAGTCACGTGTCTACGAGGACAAGCCCCGTACATTAGATGCATTGAAGGAAGCGATCCGTCAACAAATCATCCAAATCAACAGAGACCTGCTGGGAAGAGTGGAGGCCAATTTTCGTAAACGCCTTCAACAATGCGTCGACGGCCAAGGACATCATATGCCAGATATAATTTTCGGTACATGATTATTATGACATGAAATGCTATGTTCTTACGAATGTTGTTCTACCAATATATTTTCTTTACAAAAATAAATATCATTTTCCTGATTATTCCAAAAACACTTGGTTCCCGTGCCCCACCCTGTATATATATATATAGACGATTGGTTAAGTCGTAATATTTTCGTTAGTTTTAACGTTTTACGAGGGCCACTCAATATATTTTGCCCCACCTTTTTTTTCTGTCTAAGTTTCTTTGTAAGTTCCAGAAATTTTGTACACAAGTAGTTACATACCTTTTTTACAAGTTTCGATTTTCGTACATAGTCTCCATCCTTTTCTACGGCTTTCCTCCACCTCGAAATAAGGGCCTTTATTCCTTGCTGGTAAAAGTCCGCTGGGTTCCGCTGGAGGCACCTCTTAACCTCCTCAACAATTCTGAAAGTTTCTTCCACGAATAGCATCCTTCATTGGCTCAAACAAATGGAAGTCTGAAGGTGCCAGATTCGGGCTGTTTGCAAACTGTTGTGTGGTCTTGCGTTATCGTGCAAAAGAAGGACGTCTTCCAGTTTTCTCTCCGGTCGAACTCGTTTTATACGTCTCTGGAGTCTCTGTAGGGTAGCAATATATGCCTCTGATTTGATTGTTTGTCCTTTCTTCATAATGTTCACCAGAATCACCCCTTTCATGTCCCAGAAGATGGTGGCCATAACCTTTCTTGCAGAGGGAGCCATTTTGAACTTTTTCTTGCGTGGGGAGTCTGCGTGATGCCATTCTAAGGATTGGCGTTTTGTTTCAGGTTCAAAATGGTGTACCTAAGTCTCATCCCTAGTCACAATTCGTGAAAGGAAGTAATCCCCTTCTGTCTCGTATCGAACCAACGACTCAGAAGCAATTTCTTTTCTTTGGGCTTTGTAATCTTCAGTCAGTTTGCGAGGAACAAACCGTGAACACACTTTTGAGTATCCCAGTTGCTGAATTATCGTATTCACACTTCCTTCACTAATTCCTAGCTCCAGTGATAGCTTCTTTTTATGTGACGCGCCGATTTGATCGAATGATGCTGTTAGCAAGTTGCACAGTGTGAGATGTCACAGCCGATGCCGGCCGACCGCTGCGTGGCTCATCATCGAGGCTGGCTGTCCCTCTCTCCGATGATCTAACACGTTTAGACCAGCGTCCAACTGTGCTTCGATCAACAACAGCATCTCCGTAAACGTTTTGTAGACGTTTGTGAATATTTCAACTGTTTCCTTCTCTGCGGTTAAGAACTCTATAACAGCTCTCTGTTTACGAAGCACATCACTGTCAGACGCCATTTTCGAAACTGCGTTAACCATCGGTTTTATACAAAGGCGTTTAAAAGCGGTTTTATACAAGGAGGGGAGGTTCAAACTGGAAATATCCGGTTGCGTGAAGCGCAGAAAGTTTATACTTACGGCCCAAAAGACATTTAGCCCCATGGCCTATTATTTAACTAAGAAAAAAGGGTGGGGCAAAATATATTGAGTGCCCCAAGTACTTGATGGATTCATTTAAAAAATGTCTCCTAAAGATCCTACTGTAGTTTACGTTCCCTAACTTTGACCTAGTGTAGTTTGTGTCCCCTTTTGCGTCATGGGGACGTAAACTCCACTTGCTCCAAAATACATTATCATAAAATAAATTAACGTAATTGGAGTGTTTTGTGTCAAACATTAAAAGAGAATAAATCACTGAAGATAAAATATTAAATGAAGATCAGATGAAAATCTTAATAAATAATTAAAAAGAAAAGGATTTGCACATTTAAAGTTGAAAGAAAAGCCATAAATAAGTTATTTACCTTGAGGAAGAAGGTCCTAAGTCGTTAAGCGTATGATAGTTTATGGGCAATGGTTCCAGATGTGGAAGTCTGTAAATTGGTTGCTGTTAGTAGTTATTATTTCAGTGGAGAATGGATCGAGGGAATTCGTAGAAGTGATAGCGTTTCTTGATCATTTGGAAAAGTGGCCGTCCGGCTCGCGTAAGACACTCCGATAATCTTCCTATTTTGTTTTGGTTGGCGGCAAAAAACGGAATAGATCGGGCTTATATAAGTATATGGAGTTTACGCAAATGTCACGGTCTTCGTTAAATGGTACATTGGCATATAATAAATCACTGTCAAAGCTGCTGAGTTAGCATTATTAATTAATATATAGAATGACACTGACGAAATCGGAAGCATTAGTAATAATGTATTAATTAATGGTTACACTGGTTAAAAAAGGATAATAAAAAGTTTATGGGAAAGAATCGAGCTGATGGGAATATTGTGAAGTAAACCATATACTGTAGAATAACTATGGATGAACCTCACTGGTATATATTATTACAGATCTTTCAGTAATTAATTTGGTCGTATAGTTTAACATATAAGTTTAATTAACGAGCTATAGTTACGGGCATTATTTATGCTCGAATAAGGCACTGTGTACTTGCTACAGAATCGTTTCATAAGAAAACAATCCTTCTTCGTAAGAGGCCGACGACAAATTACAAGTGATTTGTCATCAGATAGAGTTTCTCATTTTAAAGTGATTGTGTCGTTCGTTATTATTAGGAAAAAATGTATCTTGTAATAAAAGTATTTATTGGCAATACGGCGTTGTTGTTTAAAATAGCCTTTCAACGGAAAATACATATTTCATACAGCTGATTTTAAAATTGAGCCGTTTGAAATCATGATATAATGACTGCAGACTCTTTTTATCTCGAGATAAAATTTCGTGTACTATAAGAGGTTACAATTTTAGAAATTATTTATTTACCTGATTTAGTTTTGCATTACGGACTGCACTTGTATGTTCATAAAATTACTACAGATGCATACTTAATTATAGATCTGCCTTTAGTTAGGATTTTTGTGTAATTTTTTATCCGTGATAATCTAACGGTCAATAATTCAGAGGGCTAATATGTTTTATTTTTACAAATTTTTAATCACTTACGATTTCGTTAGGGTAAAGGGGGTTCCATTAGAAAATTAAGGAAAGCGGTTTTTACTCAATACAATGATAATTTTTTCGAATTTCACCCACGTAAAGGGTTTGAATCCAAAAAGTCGAAATTCAAATAACTAGGACGATATTGTACCCAGGTTTTTACAATTATTTGTTTTAGGTTAGGTTACGTTAGGTTACATTAGGTTAACCTTATAAACTTAATTTGGAGATGAAAATCCAGGACATTAATTTTCTCCAAGGAATTGACAATACGCTATTCGCAACAGAGAGAGGCTTTCAGAAGGTAAGGTAAGACTCTCACTCTGCTTATATTTCTGCCTGGAATCGCGCAAAATCTGTTCTTCGACTCGCCAAAAATTCTATCATCAGACAAAAATGTGAAAACCTATCTAATTCTAATTCTTCTCGCTCTTCCTGGCACCTAACCCAAACCCCTCCAATAATTTTACTGCTTCTTATTTCCCTCCTCTTTCCTATTCTGAAGGCTCAGTTGCCGTCTCTTCTTCTAATAAAGCTGAACGCTTCGCTCAAACTTTCGCCTCCCAACTCAACCCTAGATGATTGCAGTGCTGTTACTTCATCTCCTACCCCTACCTGACTTAATTATGTCTGAAATTAGAATCTCTTCCAAACAAAACAATTTCTGACCTATCTGGCTCAACTCCAGGAAGGCGTACAATCCTGATGGGGTCACTCCTGTTGTTCTCAAGAACTGTGCCTCTGTGCTCACACCCTGCCAAGGCAAATTCTTTCGTCTTTGTCTTTCATCTAGTACTTTTACTTCCTGCTGTAAGTTCGCTTTCATTCAGTCTGAACTAAAGAAGGCTGACCGCTCTCCACCCTCCAACTATCGTCCAATTATAAATGCAAAAAACTTCCTTTTTTTCTACGTGAAGGGACCCTTTAATAAAAAAAAAAAAAAAATGCCCGTCCGTGGTCGTGGGAACGGGATCTAGTCTAGGTGCGAATTCCTTAATGGTCTCTGGATTGTTTCCTTCTCGCCTTTTTCATTCGTTTTTTGGTTTACAATTTCTGTATAATAAACAACAGTGTAATAATTATAATCAATGTAATAATAATTTTATAATTTCTGTAATAAATAATAATGCAATATTAAATATAATAAATTTAATAATAAATGTAATAATTATGTAAAAAAATAATAGAATCTGTATGTATAGAACAAGAAGATAGTTTTAAATTTGTGCGAATGTACTTATAAGCGGGTCCCTTTAATAAAAATGCCCTTCCAGTGTCGGGAGAACGGGATCTAACCTAGATGCGAATTTCTTAATGGTGCCTGGACTGTTTTCCCTCTTGTTTTTGGTTCATTCGTTTTTCTGTATCCACCCGAAGAGGATGCCAGTGGGCATCGAAACTGTTGTGGAAATAAACTCTGTCTATTAGGGTGGGTTTTAATTATCGTATCGTCCAATTGCTTTGATTTCTTGCCTTTCTATTCACAATCTCTTGGATTTCTATTCACAATCTCCTTTCAGGTCATCAGTATGGATTCCGCAAGGGATGCTCTACAGTGATCTTCTTGCATATCTCTCTAACTCTTGATCCTCCTCCTCCTCTCGTGATTTCGTTGAAAACCTTGCTATTGTACTAGACATATCAAAAACTTTTGATAGAGTCTGGCACAAATCCTTTGGCAGTTTCCAAACTGCCTTCCTTCAGTTTCCATCCTTCTGTCTGTGCATTCATCTCTGATATCCTTTTTGGCCGATCTATAGCTGCAGTTGTAGATGGCCACTGTTCTTCTCCTAAAAGCGGTGTTCCTCAGGGTTCTGCCCTGTCACCCACTCTTTTCCTTTTATTTATCAATGGCCTATTAAGTCGCACTTCCTGTCCTATCCATTCATATGCCGATGATTCCACTCTTCACTTCTCCATCCGCTTCACAAAGCGTCCCTCTCAACAGTCACTACTTGGTTCGCGTGAGAAAACTATGGTACACCCGACCTCTAATCTTTGTACTATCTCTGAGTGGGGAAGAGAAAATCTTGTGGCTTCAGTGCCTCAGAAACCCAGTTCCTCCATCTATCTACTCGTCACAATCTTCCACATGACTATCCCCTTATCTTCAGCAATACACAACGCAATTCTTTCTCTAAACATTCTTGGCGCTTCCTTTTCTCGTGATCTTTCTTGGGAAGATCACATATACTCTTTCTAAAACAGTTTTTAAGAGGTTGGGTGTGCTGTACTGCTTCCGCAGTTTCTTCACCCCTACCTATTTGCTGGCTCTGTACGGGGATCTTGTCCCCACCTGTATGGAGTACGCTTCTCATGTGTGGGATGGCTCAACCCACACAGTTCTACTTCACCGAGTGGAATCAAAGGATTTCCGTCTCATCAATTCCCCGCCTTTTGCTGACTGTCTTCAGTCCCTCTCTCTTCGCCGCAATGTTGCTTCACTCTCTTTTTACCATCGCCAGGGGTGCAGTGCCAATTTTATAGGTGCCGGGGCTCTGGTGGGCCTGACAAAAGCCTGCCATTTCCTATCCTGTTTCTATATATGCCACACGATGACTAAGTATTTCGTGTTTGCACTCACTCACTAAACTGTTGATAATTAATGGAGACAATTTTTTTGTTGCTTGTTATGGTAATTCCTCCAAACTTCCTCTTGCAGAGGTGCCGGAGCGGCGCTCCGGTGAGCTCCGGCAGCACTGCACCCCTGACCATCGCTATTATAACGGACACTGCTCTTCTGAACTCTGTGTGTGTTTCACGGCTGGTAGCGTGTCGGTATAATAATATATTTTTACAGGAGGATTTGAAATAATACACCTATTTTTCCGTCAACGTTACTTTATTCAATTAACTTTTGAAACACGATAAAAGGTGGAAAACGCGAGCGTGACATATTAACTCTAGCTTTAATATACGCAGAGGGAGAGAGAGCACGACACTTTAAGCTAATTTAATTCGCTGTAAACTAAACTTATATTTTGAACAAAGACTCCTCTTCTTATAATCAACCAGTAAAAATCTGAATGTATGGATATTCTACACTTACCTCCATCTTAAAAATCCGTTGTTTTAAATTTCTGCCACTAATTGGTCAACTCTCTCTCTCTCTCTCTCTCTCTCTCTCTCTCTCTCTCTCCTTTTAACACATATTACTGTATACTTGTTTCAACGTAACAGCGATAAAATAACAATTACAAAAGATTTATATCCCTCGGCATCAGAAGGCAAAAAACTGTGGTTGATGACTATGTTCCACCTTTTAAAAGACATACCATTATTTTAAACTCTAATCAGCAAATAGCTGATAATTAATAAAAAGTTAGTTTGTTTTTAATACTATGAATATAAGCATTATAATTTGAAATAATAGTATACTGTAACGGTAATTATGTGCAGCCAAATTCAAATTTGTTAATCATCATATTTATTATTCGCTTTTGCTTTTAATTTATGCTTACTTCATTCTAGATGTCATTTTACACAATTTTTATGCATATTGAATGTACCTGTCACAACTCCTTTCTTAAAATAAATTAATCTTATGAATTTAATACGAATAATTCCTTCATTCCCGAAGAGTTTTGTTTACATATACATTATTGGTTAATAGTCTGAAGACACTTAGAATTTAATGAAAATATTACTGTAATAAAAAGTATATTGGTTGAAAAAAATTAAAGAAATGTGTTTTTATATAGAAGTAATATGTTACAAAATTAAATTAATACGAAAGAAGACTAATCAATGTTTTGCATATTCCCCTTGTTACGTTTCAATAACTGCCGAACATTTTCTCTGACAGAGAAGACACAAATTTTTGTAAATAACCTTCAAAAGTTTCACTCCAATTCCTTTGTACAAAATTCCATTATGGTTCTAAATTTCCTGGTTTTTTCTCACCTACATTTGTTTTCAAATACTTCCATAAGTTTGTGATAGGTTAACATTAGGGCCCTGAGGTAGCAACTCCAAAAGTTTTAGTTCTTCAGCAGCCTCTCTTCTCGCTTGATAATAATGAGTGAGGAGAGCCAGAAACTGGCACAAAGTTCAAGCTAACTAATGCGGCCCATTGTCCTAACTCCTCTATTATTATTATTACTAGTATCATCGGGGTTCGAACCCCCGCCCTCAATATCTTCATTTTGCCTATAGGAAATGGTGTTACCCACTGAGCTACGAACGCTGGCTTTCTTTGACCAAGATGTTATTATGCTGCTCCTTTTTCATTATACCATAAATATTTACAATATCGTCCATTCCATTAGCAGAGAAACATCTCCATTTAGATCACTATAGATCCCCCTCCATTTAACGGTGCTAGCAGTATACTCTTTGAATTTCATGTGGCTACGTCTCCTTACAAACATTTCTCTGGATTTGTTAAAAGCTCATTTTTGGTTTCGTCGGTCCAGAGTCCAGAGTATATTTTTCTAGTCGTCTCGTTGGTTGCACAATGAACGTCGCTGAATTTATGCATGATAATGACTCAAAACACAGTCCTAATAAACAATAACTATCTCATGAGAAAAGACACTGCTGGGGAACTAAACCTTTTGGAGCGTCCACCTCAAAGCACTGATATAATTACCAAAGGTCGATAAAAAAATAAGAAATCTAAAATCACTATGAAATGTTGCAATGAAAAGAAAGTCTTCTTGACAAAGAAAAAATCTTTTTTAGTCAGCAGTGTATAAAGCTTATATTTCTTATGCTCCATAAGAGTTCTTTAAAAAGAAGTAAAATATCAGGTATCAAAAACAATTATTCTTTAGTATGACTTTCTGAATTCTGTAGAACCAAAACCGTCTTGGTGTAAAGTAGAAAAACATTCTTGGTGTTTGTTCGTATTTCTTTTACAAGAAACCAAACTGCCTTCAGAAAGGATGAAAATTTTTCTTTTCCAGGCAGTAATGTAGCAGAAATTAAATTTATTTTTTGATGGAAAACTACTTCCTCAAGAAGCCAAGAACGTGGTAATGTGTAAAGAATGAAGGTCTATTTAAACAAAATGTATGACATAAAAGTTTGTTAATAGGATTTATCAAAGAGTCTCTTGAATTTTTTATCAATTTATTGGCACGAACAGCGTATGTAAAATAATTTCACAAACAAAGACTGAAGTATGGGAATGTATAAGAGTTTCATGTTGATATTTTTTTATAGTTTTTATTCTCTCTTTGAAGGTAGTTTTTGACATTTTCGCGTGCTTTTGAAAATTGTGAAAAGTTTTTGCAGTTCAGAAAAAGCTGAATTTTACGTACAATGAAAGTTTGCAGGTAGGTCTACAATAGCGTATGAGATAAATGGGATTCTTGGAAGCCAGCACGTTCTCACTGATTTATTATCCAAAATTTTTTGGTCCGGTGTCTTTTTTGCTTAACAACTCATAACTGTATAGTCCAAGAAAAGGAATTTAAGCACAATGTACACAACAAGTAGCTTTATAAGTGTTCCAGTTTTCGCATGTTTACTCTGAATAGTTTTCTTTCTATGATATTAACGCAAAACTTGGTGTAAACATTATTCAAAATCACGTCTAGACCAGGGGTTAGGAACCTTTAACAGTCTGAGAGCCACATCTGGTCATATAAGAAAAATATCAGGAATAAAGAGCCGCGGGTGTAAATACACTGTTCTTTTATTGTTTCATAACTATAATGTAATAAACATACTTATATGGACTAGCATGAAATGCATAATTAAGTTAATATGAGGAACTTGCCTGTCTTTTAGTAATGATATTAAAAAATAAAAAGAACAACAACAACAATAATAATAATAATAATATAACAATGATATTATACAGGGTGTCCCAAAAGGTATGGCCTAAAAATAAACTTTTACAATTTTTTTATTATAAATGATAGAGTTAAAGAACAATGATAAAAACAGGTATGAATGCTTTAAGTTTTATTTAATATAGTTAGTAAACCTCCACATGATATCCACCGTTCACAACAACTAGTCTAATTCTACGTTCAAATTCTAAAAAAGCTGAACGTATGAAATCTGGTGTAAGTGATGCGCATACCGTATGTCATAAAAAGGCGCTTAGCAACAAGGTGCTTAGCTTAACTTAGCCTAGCTCCTTAGCCTAACACATCAAATAGCCTCGTACTGTAGTTGATGCCGGAAGTTAAGTGCCGTAAACTGTTTAAATGATGAATTTTGAAATCAGTGAGTAATTTCCCTGTCTGAAATTTAGAATTTGAACGTAGAATTGGACTACTTGTTGTGAACGGTGGATATCATGTGGAGGTTTACTAACTTTATTAAATAAAACTTGAAGCATTCATGCCTGTTTTTATCACTGTTCTTTAACTCTATCATTTATAATAAAAAAAATTTAAAAATTTATTTTTAGGCCATACCTTTTGGGACACCCTGTATTAGCAATAATATTAATATTTGAAGCAACCCTACAGTATTATATTATTCATAAGAGTTTCATTTCATATGTTTTTAACTTTATTATTAGTCAAGTACTTGATATATATTTATAATTTGAGGGCTACAAGAATGGGGCTTCGGAGCCGCAGGTTCCCGACCCTTGCTCTAGGGCAGTGGTGGCGAACCTTTTTTGCTGGCAGGTCATTTTTATTACCTTTGATTTTTAAAAAACGAAACTGGGTGTCAATAATTTATTTACTTACTATTTTTAGTGAGAAACTTGTTGGATTTTTTCTGCTAATGTTTTGATCCGAGATTTATATTTCGTTGTCTTTAGTCTCACAAATGCAGCACTCATATCTGTGCCAAGGCGATTCCTAGTGGTGGATTTGACAAAATTCATGGAGGAAAACAATTGTTCACATGAATAAGATGAACCAAACATTGTTAGCAGAGCTAATGCTAGCTTTTTCATTGATGCAAAAGAATTTGGTAAAGAGTTCCATTCTGCAAGAATAAGATTATCTACTCTTTCTATTGATTGTTGTTCTCTGGTTACACCCAAAATGTACGACTCCAATTCCTTTTCTTTTGTAACTTCAGATTAACCTCAATAAATTTAGTCTTCCATACTGCACTTTCTTGGAAGTCAACTAATTCCATTTCTAAATTACCAATGTCAAGCCAATGAAAAGATGATAACTGAAGATCTTCAAATTAAAAAGTATGGGGGAATTGGATGAATTGTAATGTTGCATCAATTTGTCGGAATTGTGAAAACCTCTCTGAAAGTGATTGTCTGGCATCTCTTATTACTGAAGAGTACTTTTTGAGTACGTCGGATTTATTTTCTTCATTGTCTGCAAAATATTTTGAAGTCAAGAAGTGTTTCTGCGATAATGGAAAATATTTCAATTTTTCTTCTTCCAATCTTTTGAGAAAATATTCAGTGTTTTTTCAAAAGCTTTAATATTTTCAAACATTGATGATACAACACAGCTGCGACCTTGCAACTTTTTATTTAAAGCATTGTAATGAATGTGAAATCAGCGAAACAAATGTAAGTCATTCAATCAATTCATGTCAGTCAGTTCTGGATATTCCTGTTCCTTTTTATTCAAAAAATATCTTTCTTCTAACAATTCGACAAAGCGATTCAAAACTTGACCACGACTTAACCATCTGACATTGTTATACATGACTAACCCTGAAAAATGAGATTCAACCTCATCTAATAGTTTGGTAAATTGACGTTTGTTAAAATCGTGAGCAACTATAAAATTGACAATCTTTGTCACAAGAGACATCACATTTTCAAGTGATTTTAAACTTTTTTTTGCCCAAAGAGCTTCTTCGTGTAAAATACAATGAAATTCAACTAAAGGGTGTTTCGCTTCTTGTTTAAGTAATTGAACAAATCCAACATTTTTTCCACACCATACTCGGAGCTCCACCAGTCGTCACAGATACAATATTTCTGAAATTAATACCCATTTGGATGAATTCCTTCAATTCATTCATAATATCCTGTCCTATGGTTTTCTTAGGCAGTGTCATCAATTTAATTAGCTCTTCCTTCATTATATTTACGGAATAAAATCTTGCAATAACTGCTAGACGGGCCTGTGATGTGACCTCTGTACTTTCATCCAAACATATTGAAAACATTCCAGCATTTGTCAAATCCAATAAAAGTTGATCAGATACATCTTTGTCCATAATAATTATTCTAGCTTTGACCGTATTTCTGGCCACAGGCAACTCATTAATACATTTAATTATTTGATTTTTATTCTGAAAATCTTCAAATAAATAATCTGAGCAGTTTATAAAAGCTTCTTTTAAATAATCACCATCGGAAAGCGGTTTTCCGTGTTGAGCAATGGTAGATGATAGTAATTGAAAACTAGCTGCTGTAATATTGTTGTTTGGTTTAAAAATTCTTTTGAAAATAGCAGATTGTTGTTGCTGTTGGTTTAATTGCCGCATAATAATTTCGTTCCTTTCCTCATCTGACATTGAGCACAAATTTTTGTGGTTACTTTCAAAATGTCGCTTAATATTATAAAAGCGAGCAACAATGTCCACTTTGCAAATATAGCAAAAAGCTTTATTATTTCGTTTAATAACACCGTATTTCACAGTCCACTCTTCATGAAATAACCTTCCAGTTCCACTACCTTCAGAACTAAGTTTTCGTTTTTTTTTGGCCATATTTTTATGGGTGATAATTTCTACACTAATAATTTGGCACTCCCAAACTTAAGGACTTGAACTGCAAAACTGGGAAGGCGAATGACCGCGCGGCGCGCACCATGAGTTGGTTGTCACACATACACGCACGTTTTTAAACGTATACTATACATTTAAAAACGTTTCAATGTGTATGAGCTGTTTATTTCGGTGGGAGAATAAAATAATTTTAAAACTGTAAGGCAGAAAATATTAAAAATTAAAGTCATATTTTATTTAAATAAGACCTCGTGGGTCACTAAAAATTGCCTCGTGGGTCAGTACTTGACCCGCGGGTCAGTGGTTCGCCATCACTGCTCTAGGGCCTAGGCTGTAGTGATTTAGATGTCTGAGTTTCAACGGTGGTACCCAAAATGTGTCCCTCCAGCCGACTATATGTTGCGGTCCAATAGAATTTAAACAAAATCAGAATTAAATTATTGCTCTTACATTTAAATGATTTGTAGACATTTTTAGAAAATGTAAAATTCAGTGTAATTTGTGTAAAGAACATGAAAAAAAATTGAAAGGTTTTCAAAATAATAAACAATTTTATCTTATGTTTTCTTTTTCTACCTGAATTCAAGTGATAATAAATAGTCAGTCACGAGTAAAACTTTGAAAACCCCTGCAATACAGCAAAGCAACACTGGTGGGTGACACAGAATCTACATAATTAAATTTGTTCTAACTTTATACATTAAATTATAGATATTTATAATTTACTACAGCAAAAGTAACTACTTCATATTACTGAATTCTAGATTTAAGGTTGATACTATTACTTTATACGCCATACACAAACATCAAACTCACCATCTTATTTCAAAAGAAAGTAAAAAAAATGAGAAAAATGAATATTTCTTTCGCGAATGGTTTTCAGTTGCCATGGGAACTGAACTTATTCTAAAAGCGATGAACAAATGGGATCTATATGTTTTAGAATATTCGGAGGAACAAAACTTTTGTCACCGATTGTATTTTAATATTTTCAACTTGCTATATTTTTTGTTTCAATGTAGCTCCCACACTGAAGATGGAAAGTAATTTCCGAAATGTCTGTTTTTTTAAAAAAGAAATAGACTCATGATCGCTTTTGCAGTTCCCTCGGAACGAATTTCAGTGAAATTATACATTGATATAAAAGGAAGAGAGAGAGTGGAACGGCACCGAGAATAAAAGTTGTATGGCTGAATTCGAATGTGGTGGCAATAGAGTTTGGAAGAGTGGAAAAGTATATATATATATATATATATATATATATATATATATATATATATATTAATATATCAAACCCACAAAGAAAAGGAAAAACGATTCCAAGGCCTTTCTTGTATTCAACAGTATACCTCTTGAATACACGAAAGGCCTTGGCAAAGCTTTTCATTTTTTCTTGGGGGTTTGCACGATTTGTTTATTTCACGTGTTTAGTTGTGAAATTCATCCCATATATACTCTATATATATATATATATATATACACACACATTTAAACTGCAAACACGCAGTATAATTAACGTAAAGAACGACGCTTGTAGAGGAGAATATTCCGCGCAAGATGAGAGAGAGAGAACGAAACAAATGAAAAAATGAGGTAACCACACGGGAATCGAACCCGGGATCTTCCGATTGCCGGTCAGATATGATAACCATTACACCATGGGCCTCACTCAATCAAATGCCGTAATTCTTCTACATACGTGCAGAAACCAATGCCCCAAGGGGGCACCTCCCGCATGCCGTACATTATATACATTTAAACTGCAAACACGCAGTATAATTAACGTAAAGAACGACGCTTGTATAGGAGAATATTCCGCGCAAGATGAGAGAGAGAGAACGAAACAAATGAAAAAATGAGGTAACCACCCTGGAATCGAACCCGGGATCTTCCGATTGCCGGTCAGATATGATAACCATTACACCATGGGCCTCACTCAATCAAATGCCGTAATTCTTCTACATACGCGCAGAAACCAATGCCCCAAGGGGGCACCTCCCGCATGCCGTACATTATATACGCGCATTGGTTTCTGCGCGTATGTAGAAGAATTACGGCATTTGATTGAGTGAGGCCCATGGTGTAATGGTTATCATATCTGACCGGCAAGCGGAAGATCCCGGGTTCGATTCCCGGGTGGTTACCTCATTTTTTCATTTGTTTCGTTCTCTCTCTCTCTCTCATCTTGCGCGGAATATTCTCCTATACAAGCGTCGTTCTTTACGTTAATATATATATATATATATATATATAAGGAATGCTTGCTGAAAGCAGCATTTGATGTGTGTGTGTGTGTGTGTGTGTGTATATATATATGCATATGAAATGAATTGTAGGAAACAATATTGCATTCACTCAAAATAAAACCTTTTTCATTTATATGAAATCATTTCTTTTTGAGAGCGCATTCTTGGGAAGTTTTCCTTCTTTTGGGTATCAAAGCTTCTTTTCAAATGGCAGAATAACTTCTTTTAATGATATATAACTTCTTTTGATAGAAAATATCAATATGATATCATATCATCGAATATCATTTCATATCAAATATAAATTAAGGAAATGGAAGATAATATTTCTATTTATAGAAGGTTGTGGGTTTTTTTTCTTTATGATGCCGCACCCCATTTACCCTCTCCTCTATGGTCTCCTCATGGATCTGGACTATTCCTCATCTCTCCTTACCGCCTTTACCCCTTCATTGTGATAGTTCCCATGACAATCAGAAGAAGCAAAGGAGAAGAAGAAAGGAATAAAAACGAGAAATATATACAGGGCGTCCCAAAAAAATGTATACACACTTTAAATACTTATAAAGGCAGTGTTTATTAAAATACATTTCATTTTCAAAATGTAATAGAATCTACAGACATTATTTAATTGTTTTGTCAACGCCTGTTTTCAAACTGACGTCCGTTCTGGTCCAGGCACTGCTGATAACGCGAAGCAATGGAATCGCAAACATCACGAAACATTTCGTTTGGTATTTGTGTGCATTCTCGTTCAATGGCTGCTCTCAATTCAGCGACTGTTGCAGGTTTTATAGCGTAGACTTTGTCTTTTAAGTATCCCCATAAAAAAAAGTCTAGTGGTGTGAGGTCTGGTGAACGCGGAGGGTATTCTATGAAACCCCTTCGTCCAATCCACATCCACATCGTGCCAAGTACCACTCGCAATACTCCACTCTTCGGTCCGGATCATCTTCATTAATAGCATGGACTAATCTTGGAATGTAACTTTTCCATTGACAGCGCTTCAAAATGCGTTGGACAGACGATTCTGAAATTCCTACCTCATGACTCGCTTGCCGCACAGATTTTCTTGGACTTTGGTGATACGTTTACAGTACTCTTTCTTGCTTTGTGGGGCTTGTCGATGTCCGTGGTCTTCCGGAACGCTTCTTGTGGACATTCTGAACAGTTCCATCGGCTTCAAACTTATCTCTAATTCGATTGATGGTAAGTCGCGTTGGTGGATCTGTTTGAAACTCCCTCCTAAACTGTCTTTGCACTTCAACTGCGTTTTCACACTTCCAGTAGCATTTTAGAATGAATTTCCTTTGTTCAAAGCTTAGTCTGACTGCCATTATTAATTCTAATGGGTTTAACTTGGAAAGAAAGAAACATCAATTGAGCTATCAGCTGTTAAAGTGTGTATACATTTTTTTGGGACGCCCTGTATACTGTATATGCAGTGACACTCATAAGAATTCGTACAGAGAAATATTTGAATTATATTCGTCTGTATCTTTTGTACCATGTTTAGGATAGTTTTGAAAAGTTTAACGTTCGTTTGGAAAAAGTTAACAAACTAAAAAATTAGTTTAACTCCAACATATAATGTAAAACATCAAACAATTTGAGGAAAATAACAAAAAATGAAAATGCAAGAGTTTTCGTACATTTATTTATAAAATTACATTGTTCAACAAAGTTTTTCTCCTTTTCATAGATGTGGATGATTCTTATGTTTATTTTTACGCTGATTACGAAAATGAAAACAGATGTTTTCTATCACCCACAGTTTTTGAGGGATTTGCAATTTAAAATCCTTCGAGATCGAGACAGCATTCCTCAGTTTGTATCATAATACGAGATTTATTGTTACTCATTTATTTTGTATAAAATCTTTATATTGTTCATATTTACATGTTTATATATGATATGCATATATTTATTTAAGTATACTGCATATATACATCATAACACATATGCGACTTTTTTCACATTGTGATGATTTGCCAGTACCAAAACCACCAAAGACATGGACTTTAGATGATGATGAACCTGATGATGAATCTCGTAATAAACCTATGGACAGACAAGATGACATGGATACACAATTTCAACCACCTTCATCGGATGAACCTCATTTAATTTCTCATTCAGAATTAAATGATCTTGTCAAAGAGTTGAATCTATTTAAAAATCAGGCTGAGCTCTTAGGTTCTAGATTAAAAGGTTGGAATCTCTTACAAAAGACTGTAAAAATATCATTTCGTAAGCGTCAGACACATTTCACATCGTTTTTCTCTGTAGAAAGTGATTTTGTGTATTGTAATGATGTGAACGCTCTCATAGAGGAACTTGGTCGAGAGCACAATCCTAAGGAATGAAGGCTTTTTGTTGATTCATCATCCTTCGGTTCCGATTGCACATAAAGTTCATATGAAGGAATCATATGACAATAAGCAGTTACTTTTGAAACATATTGACTATGATAAACACTCCTGGCATATCTGTGGTGATCTGAAAGTGATTGCGCTTCTCCTTACAGTTACGATACACAAAGTTCTCTTGTTTCCTCCTCGAGTGTGATAGCCGAGCTAAAGGATCATTATACACAGAAAGAGTGGCCACTTCAACAAAATTTGTTTCCAGGAGAGAAAAATGTTGTCCATTAACCCCTAGTAGATCCGGCAAAAGTTTTCTTACCACCTCTTCATATGAAACTTAGTTTGATGAAAGTTTTGTAAAATCCATGAATAAAGACGGACCTGGATTTCTATATCTGAAACAGAAGTTCCCTAGAATCAGCGAAGCGAAAATCAAAGAAGGCATTTTTGTGAGCCCACAGATCAGAGAAGTGGTGAAAGACACTGCATTTGATGAGTCTCTGAATGAGGTTGAACGAATTTCCTCGGCAACGTCAAATCAGAAAATTATGTTTCCCTGGTGGAACAAATGCTAAGTGCTTACCAAACCATGAGGTGTAACATGTCTCTGAAAATGCATTTCCTGCACTCCCACCTGGACTTCTTCCCATCAAGCCTGGGCGCTGTCAGCGATGAGCATGGTGAAAAATTTCATCAGGATATATCACCTATGGAAAAGCGGTACCAAGGAAGATATAGCCCCAGCATGCTGGCCGACTACTGTTGGACACTTAAAAGAGAAGCCCCTAGTACTAGTTATGTTATTTTATTTATTTTGATTGGGTACAGAATCCCAGCTGAGCCTTGAACGGCCAAGCTCTGAGGGGCTTCTTTAACTTATAGCCTAAGTTTAGCTAGACTAAAACCAACTTACGGACTTGGAGGTCCTATTAAGTCCTACTTCAAGGTTGCTGATTCAATGTGGGCCTATTTTATGCCTTAGTAGCATAAAATTAAAAAAAACAAAAGGGGCACTATTTATGGTCTTTCTAAACCTTGCAACAAGAACACAACCTGCATCATTGCACGATGCAACAATCCTGTATCTAAACAACCAAACTGAATTGAAAGAGAGCTCTCTATAAGACCACGCCCCCTAAGTGCCGCATTCAACAAACGAGTAGAAAGGACGTGCCAGTGCCCCAAAAACATGATGCCACAAGAGTGCCCAAACAATGATGCCACAAGAGCCCCAAAATGCTAGCTCTAAATTAGGTGAATTTTTCACTAACCTTACAATTATGAGATGGATATATATACCTTAACTTAATATATATAAGCAATGCTGCATCAATCAGCTAGTCATCATCGCCTTGGGACAACAATGGCTCTTCCTCTTCTAGATTTTCTAACACTCCCCACCGAAGAGGCATTGTTGTCATTACCTTCTGCAAGTTTAGCCAAGCCTTCTCTATGAGACTGTAACCCAAATGCTTCATCTTCACTATCCGTGTTTTTTGCTGATTTCTAAAGCATAGAGTTTTCGTATAGGTCTCTTTAATTTTTCTCCTGAAGTCTTTACCAGTGCAGACCTAATTAAATTGTCTTTGCCGACAAACAACGCTCCGATTATGCCTTGGTCTTTCATCCCCAATCATTACCACTTCTCCCACCTTAATACAATTTGCATTGCAGCCCTTTACATTGCCTGATGGGTAATAATTGAGTTCTGGCAAGTATTCCATCTGCCACCTCTCCCATAACTGATCTTGTAGCTCTTCAAGGTACTTGAACCTTCTGGTTAACTCTTCTTGACTGCTATGGATAGGCTGTAAGTCTACTGGCAAACTGGGGCTTGATGTTAATCGTTTACCACAAAGAAAATGATTTAGTGTCAATGGTTCTGCATCCTGCATACTGTTATAAACAAAGGTGATGGGCCGCCTGCTGTTCACCATTGCTTCTACTTCACACAAAAGAGTGCAGAATTCTTCTTTGCTCAAATGAGCATTAGCCAAAAGTTTCTTTAATGGACACTTCACACTTCTCACTAACCTTTCCCAAAATTTTCCCCACCATGGTGCTCTCTCTACAATAAACTCCCACTGTACCCCATGGTGTAAAAAGTAGGATAGGACCAAACTTCTTGGAGTTCCTTTGCAACCTTTTTGAAGGTTTTTGCATTATCAGATATGATTTTAGTTGGGAAATCCCTTCTGTTCACGAACCTTTTAAAGGCCAAAAGAAATACATCACTACTTAAGTTGCTTACCAACTCCAAATGGATTACTCTGGTGGTAGTACATGTGAAAAGACATATATAACCTTGGTTAGACTCCCCTTGCTCATGCACATAGACTGGACCCACAAAGTCTACTCCAACTTCATCAAATGGAGCAGTATAGACACACCGTTCTCTTGGGAGTGGAGCCACTTTTTCATGATAAGGCTTTGCACTCCAACGCTTGCAAACCACACATCTATGCAAGACCTTTTTTACTACTTGTCTAATTTTGGGAATCCAAAACTGCTGTCTGATCTTTATTATCACTTCTCTAACTCCAGCATGTAACAACTTATCACGCGTATCCAGAATCAAAAGTTCCATAAAGTGCCCCCGAGAAGGTAGCAAAATTGGATGTCTTTTCTCCTCTGGAAGCCCAGAAAACTGTAGTCTACCTCTTACTCTCAATAAATCCTGATCCAAAAACCCAAAACCCATCCAAACCTTTGAAAGCAGGATGTGTTGATAGAACCTGTAATGGACTCCTGGTGAGCAATTTACTCTCTTCACCAAATTTTTCCTTCTTGCTGAATCTCCTTACTGTTCAGAATTCCTCCCCTTCTTGTTTCTCCCTCAATGTTATCTGTAAATCTATATACCCATGCTGTCACTCTTAACAACCTTTTCAGACTACTAATGTACTCAAGCCTCAATATGGGGTCCTGCTGCATAACTTGACAACTGTTCACAGTGCATTTTCTCATCTCACTCACCCATTCTTCTTCAGCCTAGTGTTCTCCTACAATAGGCTGATTAGAAGGCCAATTTTTACTTCCAAGTTTTGGCCACTCTGGCCCATTCCATCACAAACGTGACACTGTGCAAGATCTTTCACTGAAATTCCTCGTGTTGGTAAATCATCTGGGTTTTGGGTGCCTGGCCAATACTTCCATTGCTTTGGATCTGTGTGCGCTTGAATTTCCTCCACCCTATTCGCAACAAATGGTTTCCATTTCCTTGCCTGGTTTCTTTACCAGCGCCAAACTATAATGGAGTCTGTCCAATAATAGCTTGTAATTTCTTAAAGGCCCAAAGAGTTTTGCACTGTAACTGCAAGCCGACTAGCAATGACTGCACCCATCAATTCCAACCTTGGAATAGAAAGCCTTTTCAAAGGCGCTACTATGCTCTTTGCAGCAACCAACCTGCAACTTACTTCCTCTTCAAATGTGTCTCTTATATAAGTGCAAGTTCCATAGGCTTCCTCACTTGCATCACAAAAGATGTAGCTCCAAATTATCTGAACTATTGTTCAACTCTCCAAAGTACCATCTTTGGATTTCATTGTCTCCAAGATGTGCCATTTCTGTGAACCAATATTTCCACTTTACCACTATATGATCGGGTAACTCTTGGTCCCAAGTCCAATTTCCCAGAGGCTCTGAAACCAAATTTTTCACTTTATCACAAATGGAGCCAGGAATCCAAGAGGATCAAAGACCTTCGAAGCCAAACTAAGAGCTGTACGTTTTGTCCACCTTGTCTCATTCTCAGCCAGCTCTACTAAAGATTTCCCATTGAAGGTAAACAAATCCTCTCCTTGCTGCCAAACAATCCCTAGCACCTTTGTGTCTATTGCCCACAACTCCTTAAAACCAGACTTCAATACTTTCTGATACATCAGGTCGTACACAGGACTGACTCATAAACTGTTGTAACTGAGAATGATTGGTCTGCCATTTTCTAAGCTCCATGCCAGCCGCCCTCATTATAACTCTAGCCTCCATGAATATCTGTTCAGCCATTTCTGTATTATCCACTGAACAGCAAATCATCAACATAAAAAGTTTTCCTTATGTGTTCAATAGTATTAGGATAGGCCTCAGAATATTTCTTGGAGTGTTACTGCATAGTAGCTGCCAACAGAAATGGACTAGAGCTGAGGCCAAACAACGCTGACTTCTTTCTCTATGCTTGAACCTTGGGTTTATTTTTCAACAAGTTTCTCGTATCCACCACAGATTCCTTACTGCATCTCTGTCCTCTGGTTTTAACTTTATCCTAAGAAATCCTTGCTTCACATCTGTAGTCAATGCTACTCTACCAAACCTGAATCTCAGTAACAAGGAAAATAAATCTGCATTTAAATTTAGCCCAACATCGAAACAGTCATTCAAGGACACACCACCTTTGTCCTTGGCTGAACCATCAAAAACTATCCTCAGTTTGGTAGTAGTTTCGTCTCGCCGTACCACTGCATGATGTGGCAGATAATGTGCCACCTGGCTCACCAGCTCACCTTGCACCCTTTCAGCAAGCCCTCCTTTACATAGATTAGTATGGTCTCATTGTATTCATTTAACTCCTCACTTTTCCTTAGCCTGTGCAATGAAGTCTCCAACCTCCTATTACCTAGTTGAAGGTTTGAGCTGGGTTTGCAAGAATCCTTCCAAGGGAGGCCAACTTCGTAGCAACCCCCTCTAAACCCAATGCCTTTTTCAAATTGCTCTAAAACCTCCCTGTTCACTGTACCTGCTTGCTTCTCCTGTTTGTCCTTTATGCCAATGGATTCAAGTTCCCAAAAGGCTTTCAAATGCCCTTCCAAACAATGTGCGGACAATGTTGCCAGTGATGAAGTCCCAATAATAGTCAGCTCCAATGAAAAAACTAATATCTTCTGTTCCTTCAAACTTATTAGTGCCCAAATTAATTCCTTTAACTTGCAATTCTTGGACACATGCCATATCTAAACAAGTAGTGACTGGAGCACAAAGTTCCTCAATCTCTGCAGCTTGGACCTTGATAGTGGGACTCTGTGGTAACAACATCTTAACCAGAATTTCTACCTTCTTAACTTTGGTTCTGTTTTGAACTGAACCCCCGAACCCAGAATTTCTTAAAGTTTCCCTCTTAAGTTCTTTAAACTTCAAATTCCTGGAAATTTTGGTCTTAATAAAGCTACACTGACTACAACCATCAAACAACATTCTTACGATAGTTTCACCATCATTACCAATTAATAATGCTGCAGCTGTTTGCAACAACCCTACTTTACTCTTACTCCCTTTCATAGCGGTAGCATGTGCCACTGATGTCTCTACTTCTGGGGTAGGCCTACTAGGAGTGTTTTCACACAATAATGGCTGATGCCGGCCATGGCACTTTTAACACAAAATTTTAAACTTACAAAACCTTGCTCTGTAACCTTTCAAAAAACAATTAAAACATGCCGTGGACTTAGTTACCCTGTCGTTTCTCTCCTCAACAGGTAAAGCCTCAGCCACTTCACATTTATATGACTTGTGGTTGCCTTCGCAAAATATGCATTCCTTGATTCCCTTTAATTTATTCTCGGAGGATGCACGTAGAGCTGACACTGTACCTGGGCTATTCCTTTTTATAGAAATTTTGGTGCTTTGCCTTCCTTTCTTCCTTTGTCCCCTTGTTTAACATCCAACTGTGCAAACTCAATTCCCTCTCTTCTTGTTAATTCTGTGCCTAAAAACTTAACAGCTGCTGAAGGGGGCTGTATACATGCTCTGTAGAGTGTCTCCTACTTAATTCAAGAAAAATTGAGCTAGGCAATTTAGACTCCAGTATAGTGACCAACATTACACCATACCTTTCCATTCCTACACCCAAGTTGTCCAGGGACCTAGTTCTAACTTCAAATTCATCATATAACTGCCGTAACTCCTTGATACTATTGGGATTATTACCAGGAAGTATAGCTAAAAGTTCACGGAGGTGGCTCTTAATTAAGATCTCTGGTTTACCAAACCGTTTCTTTAATATATCCCAAGCCACATTATAATTAGCCTCTGTTAATGCTAATCCTGTTATTGTCTTTGCTGCCTCCCCTTCCAAGAAGAACTGCAAATAATTAAACTTCTCCACAGCACTTAACACTTGACTAGAATGAACTGCTGACTGAAAACTGTCTGCGCATCCTTGCCATTCCTGAATACTCCTAGAAAATGTTTTGAGTACAAGCCTCGGTAATTGAACTGCAGATCTGTTAACCTTAACCTCACAAACATTGTTTGTTGAGGGCTGTTTCATTATTAGACCTGGTCTCTAACCCTACTGAGCTGCTAAACTCTTTTGCTCTGTGGCATGCTTTAATTATATCATCAATAATCTCTTCAAAGTAAATTATTTCATTTTCCATTTCATCCTCTTCTATAAGAGCCTCAATCTTAACATTAATTATTTTACTTTGCTTAAAGCCATCTTTTTAGATTCTAATATGGAAAGCTGCGCAGTCACTAAGTTTAAATCCTCTTGCTCTATGACAGAATTTATAGTGGCAATGAACTTTGTAATTAGACCTTTGTAAGTCCTTCTCTTTTTTCTAAACTTGTTCAATTCAGCTGCACTTATCTTCAATGCAAACAACAACTGGGCTCAATGCCAAATAAGCTGAATTGGCCAAAATATTTAACCAAACTGACCAAACTCCAAATTTGCCTTTTGTCAAATAAAATGAATTGCCTGTTTGGGGTACTGACCAATAGGGTGGAGTGAACTATAATAGTAAAAATTTTTTTTTTTAGAAAATTGGTTTGGCGATGGTGTTATTTTTTTGAGGTGGTTGAGGCTAGCTTACAGTGAAAATTTTTCCCCAGTCTTTCTATTTTAAGATGTCACCAAGGGGTAGTTTGTATTCAAGGGCTTTTAGTTAAGCGGTGTTTGCATATATATATATATATATATATACAGGGTGGGCGGAAAGTAGCTCCCTATTTTGGATTGGTAAAAAAATACGTATATTATCCATTTATTTCAGAAGAAATAATATGAAAAGGTAGGCATACATGGTAGGTTTTCTCTAAAATTCAATGTGGGCTCCAACTCTTTCCACCAGCTTCTGGAGCCGCCCAGGAATGGCGTCCACTGACTTTAGCAGGAACTCCGGCGGGATGGAGGACATGACTTCCCGAATTCGGTCCTCCAGTTCTTCCAAGTCCTCGGTTTGGTGCGGTAGACTCTTCCTTTACCCACCCCTAAAAAGAAGTCGCACGGTTACCGCTGAAAAACGGCAGAATCGGTTCAGTGTAACGGTGTGGTGTGGTATGACCTCAGATCAGGTTGTGGGCCCGTTCCTTCTGCGCAACACCATGAATGCTGAGCGGTACCTTGCTATGTGCGAAACGAGGTCTGGCCGGTTGTCAGCACATGGAGAACATCGACGATCTGATATTTATGCAAGATGGCGCCCCTCCGCACTTCGCTCTTGTTGTGCGTGAGTGGCTGGATGCCCACTTCCCTGGGCGTTGGATGGGTCGTCGTGGTCCACATCAATGGCCAGCCAGGAGCCCCGACTTGACACCGTGCGACTTCTTTCTTTGGGGGTGGGTAAAGGAAGAAGTCTACCGCACCAAACCGAGGACATTGGAAGAACTGGAGGACCGAATTCGGGAAGTCATGTCCTCCATCCCGCCGGAGTTCCTGCTAAAGTCAGTGGACGCCATTCCTGGGCGGCTCCAGAAGCTGGTGGAAAGAGTTGGAGCCCACATTGAATTTTAGAGAAAACCTACCATGTATGCCTACCTTTTCATATTATTTCTTCTGAAATAAATGGATAATATACATATTTTTTTACCAATCCAAAATAGGGAGCTACTTTCCGCCCACCCTGTATATTTCTTGTAGCTTTCAGCTAGACTGAGTTCAGTTTTGACTAAAATAGGCTGAATTCTTGTAAAAAAAAAAAAAAAAAACTGAATTTCTCAACGAGATAGCATTTAGCCTGAACTGCATTAACTGAAGCTCACTCTACCCAGATCCACCACGTGGAAATAAGCTACTTGGAACCGCACCAAGCCCGCCCCAACCTCCCAGCCATAGAGACCTTATACTTTTATGTTTTGTATTCTTTTTTAGTATTGAAATACTTCATACAACTTCTTGATTTTATTTGTGCTTTAACAAAGCTATCTCTCCTTTCTACACCAATCACATATTTAGAGGCCTATGTCGCCAGTTTTATATGACGCTCAACTGCCTGAGTATGACAGGGATACTTAGGAGGAACTACTGTACTTTGTCTTCCACAAAGGTTCCTAACAGGAGGTCTTGTGGTATTTGTTTTGTTAGAGGTGGATCATACACAGCACTCCAGTCTATCATTGCGTGGTAATCCTTTGCATCAAAGTTTAGTTGTGGGATTCGGAAGACCCTCTGCTTATTGGTTACTTCTTTTCTAGCTCTCATGATTTTTGTACACCCTAATTCTCGGATATGCCTACGGTCTGCAAAGTCGATTAGCCATCGTCAGCCATCTAGAGTGGCTCAATTTCCCGGGTTGCTTGTTTTCGAGACTCTTGCTCCAGGATCCACTTTTGATAGCCAGACGGATCTCATAGAGGTATTTCTGGTCTTCACTAAGATCATCAATGATGTCATCATCTAGAGTTGGTAGAGCACTACCGAAAAGAAACAACCTGTTTCATTTGACAGCTAGGCCCCGAATATGAATTTGGTCCTAGAGTTACGCCAACCAACTGATGGAACATATGTCTTAATGAGAGTTCATTACAATGGAGAAGACACAAACCAGTGTAACGGATGTCCTATATGATCTTCAAGTTGTTTAATTGCACCATTCTTGAAACCGGTGTTCACATCGGTTCCATCACTACCAACTGCAAGTAGTTTCTTAGGGTCAAATCCGTGATGGCCTAAGAAACTTAGAATTGAAACAGATATGGACTTGGATTTTCCATCCTGTGGTACCACATGTCCTAGAAAGCGTTGTCCAGGATCAGCTAGGAGAACAAAATGTTCCTGTCACATTTATCTTATGATAAGAACCATCCTCTCGTTTTTCTTGAGTAAGTGTCTGATCTTTACGACCAGCAAAATACGGGGATGAAACTACTTCTACTTCTTGCTGAAATTCAGCTGTTGTCAGATCGAATTTGGCCCCTTGCTCATCTCAGTTTGTTTCTATCTATGACATTACTGCTATCACTTTTGCTTACAAGACCCATATCTTGGAGGACAGCAGTTGCCACTGCTGAGGCGGCCCTATCAGACAGGCCATGTCTATCACACTCCCTGGCGAGAGCGCGGTTAAGATTCGGTAGAACACATCCACCAAACTTATACTGATATTTATACAGTTAGATAGCGCGAAAAAAACAAGAATACTTTACTCTATACTAATTTTAGCGGAAATTCTTATTTATCGAGATATTTATTTTCGAAATTAACAAATTTTGGCGCCATTATTCACTAGTGAAACCATCTCGTCGCGTGACGTATGTAGTCATGTTATTATTATTAGCCAATCAGCGGCTGCCCCATTGTCACATGATATCCCCGCGCAGGTCCGGCGGCTGAAATTTGAATTCAACAGTTGCTTCAGAATGGCTGCCAGTGGTGGTTGCTCCCAGTCCGAGTGGGACGTCATCTAGGCCTAGGTTAGGTTAGGGGTACTACTTACCTTTCCGGGTTCCGAATTCATTATGGGGTACCCATACCCGGTTAGGTTAACTGAATGCCCTGTTAGGTCAACTGTATGCCCGGTTAGGTCAACTGTATACCCTTGACAATTGGTTAGGTAAAATTGTGTTATTTTCGTTAGTTTTAACGAAAATATTACGACTGGTTCTAACTGTAC
The DNA here is from genome assembly GCA_023014485.1 of Bathynomus jamesi. NCBI lineage: Eukaryota > Metazoa > Arthropoda > Malacostraca > Isopoda > Cirolanidae > Bathynomus > Bathynomus jamesi. Next base: position 612,188 of record JAJOZX010002126.1, on the reverse strand, counting down.
GTTCTTGACGATTGGTTAGGTTAAGTCGTGATATTTTCGTTAAAACGAACGAAAATATCACAACCTAACCAATTGTCAAGGGCATACAGTTGACCTAACCTGGCAGTCAATTAACCTTTGTGGTATCCAACGCCATAAGTGATTATACCTGGAAAGGTAAGGTCGGGTCATTGTCGGGACCCGGAAAGATAAGTAGTACAGTACCCTGTTTCAATTGATTCTGGTCTTTTTAGTCCACAATTTCCCTCTTCAAAGCCCTTGAGGGTGGGGGTATCTCCATAAGGTGCATTTGCGCCAAAAATGAAGGTCAGATTCAATTGAACAGCATGAAATACACCAGAAAAACCTATTTTCGTCACTAGTTTGGGTGGATGTGTTCTACCGAATCTTTACCGAGAGCTCTTATAGGAGTTCGCAGCTCTGTTGTTTTGACGTTTTTGTTTACAATCCTGCATAACTTATTTCTGCTTCATGAATCTGACATCTCTTCTGTTTCCAAAAATGTTGGCATGGATTGTTCAGCTTTTTGCATTTTAGCTTTCGTTTTCTCCTCTCGTTGTTGCTTCTTTTGAAGCCTAGCTGTTTCATTCTTATCCAATGATGATATACACATTTTCCTGTGTGTGCGCTGTTCATGCAAAAATTGCACTTCTAGCTTTGGAACTTTTGCTTCCTTTGGGCAGTTGCATTGATTCAAAATACACTGACAGCCAGCTATGTCGAACAATTTAAGACTCTTAGGAAATACAACCCAAATTACACCAGAGAAATAGCCCACCTCACAAGGCAACGTAACAACCTCAAACATAACACACAAACACCACACACAGAAACCATAAAACAGCAGATACAACAGCTCAACACAGAAATAAACGACAAACTCAAAGAAAAACAAACAGAAAAAATTAGGGAATTCATAACAACACTAAACCACTCCAAAGATACATCCAGGCTATACAAGACTATAAACAGCATTACTCACTCTAACAACGGCATTCATACCTCACACGCGCTATCTGTCGCAGCCAAAATAATATCCCAACGTATACACAACAAGCTAACATTCTAGTTAATCACTACGCAAAGATAAGTCACTTAAACAGAGAAAACAACCAGAAACACGCAGACAGACAAACAGCCAGACACAAGAAAACCCACAAACTCGACAAGACCATTACACCCTTCACTACAGACCAGACCAACAAGATCATCAAAAACATTAATAATTCGAAGGCTACTGGACCAGACAACATATCTAACATACACCTTAAACACTTGGGCCCACAGGGAATACTAGCTCTCACAAACATCAGCACATATTAATACCAACACTGTATTATTCCTGACATATGGAAACAAGGTAAAATTATTACACTACTCAAACCAAACAAAAATCCAACAGAACCAGCTTCCTATAGACCCATTACTTTACTATGCACACCTTCCAAAGTAACAGAAAGACTAATCTTACAAATCACCATCCCACACATACCACTATCGCCTACTCAACATGGATTCAGACCTCACCACTCAACCACGACATTACTCACTAACCTCACGCAGCACATCATGGATAGCATCAACTCCAGACGACCAGCTCAACATACACTATTAGCAATAATAGACATTAGTAAAGCATTTGATGCATCCCACGCTTCGCTCTCATAAACAAAATACTCAACACAAGCATGCACAATAACACTAAAAGATGGCTGAGCAACTATCTTTCAGGAAGATACTCACATGTCACATTTAATGGCAAGTCATCCAAAAACAAGCTTTTTCCAAACGGGGTCCCTCAAGGCTCTGTTCTCTCACCAACACTATTCAACTTATACATGCATGACATTCCAACACCCATAGATAACAAACTTACCTTATCATTATATGCAGATGACATCACTCTAACATTCACCCACAACAACATCGACACCGCTACAAATAACCTACAAACATACATAAACAGTATACAAGACTGGCTCTCACACAATAGACTCAAAGTAGCGCCCACAAAATCAACCATTACCTTGCTTACAAGCAACACAAAAGAACACCAGATAACTCCACAGCTTACACTAAACAACACCAACATTCCACACACTCAAAGGACCAAAATACTTGGGGTCACATACAACACATCATTATCTTTTGCAAACCACATTTACGACATTAAAAACAAATGTACAAGACTTAACACGCTTCGGGTACTAACAGGCACAAACTTTGGACACCAGCAGGAAACAACATCACTCATATACAAACAGTATATTCGCTCAGTTATGAACTATGCTTGCCCATGCTGGGCACCCATTATCTCAAACACACACATAAACACCTTACAGACAATACAAAACAACGCACTTCGTATCATTACAGGATGCACTCAAACAACACCAACAGAACACCTGCACACAGAAACAAAAATACTGAAAGTTAGGGAACATTTAGACATGAAGGGAACACAATTCATGGCAGTAGCGACAACTAACCCACAACACCCTTGCCACTACATGTACAATCATGCACAGACACCTCGCACCATTAAGGTAACACCAGAGAGACATTATAACCAAATAGTCCATTCCATACCACGCCCCACAGACATCACACAGTACAGAAAACACATACACACACACACCTAACCCACGAAGCACTGACACGACTCGGTCCGAATGCGGTCCTAGGTACGAAGCCGCCACTCATTAACAGGTCAGAGATCAGCCTGAGCAGATCAGATCGAGTTAACTTAGCACGATTCCGATGTGGACATCACCCCAACTTAGAAACATATAAACACAGACTAGACAACTCCACAGACGACACCTGCCACCTGTGCCAGGACACACCACAAACAATTGAACACATTATGACAGACTGTACCGCTCTAGCACAACAACGAACAAAACACAACATCACTAGTGCGCTGAACCTCTGGTCCACTCCGGAGAGGGCGATCGGTTACCTGCGTGCCACCGGCTTGCTCGATCAGGGCGGGCTGACTGGCTAAACAACAACAACAACAACAACAACAACTTAAGACTCTTTTCATGAAATGCCTGTATTTTAGCTTTCGTTGAATCTATTTTAAGTCTCTTCTTTGGAATCTTTAATATCTATTTCTGTAGATGTATATACCTCATAATCCTGTCTGCCACTGATTTCATGTTAAATGTTGGAATTCAGGCCAATTTCCAAACATCAACAACCCTTTCAGCAACTATATTAGAGACCTCTCGTACATCTGGTTCTTTCTCAGACTGTTGTTAATTTTTTATTTTCTGAGCCTCAAAAGTAATGCTTCATAATGTCTCTGTAGGTAGGAAGACAAGTTGGCTTAAGATTTTCAGCTTGTCCAAACACAGGACGCTCTGTGGCACTCCTAGTTGACTGTTTTGGTTTTGGCTTTTCTGCCATCCTGCCACTGCTATCCTGTTGGCGGCTGAACTACTTGTAAAGATAAGTTAAGGTAAATCTTAAACGATCTTTAAAATCTTTATCTTATCTTATACTTGCATACACTAACCTATTTGAGAAACAAAAGAACTTTAGTACGAAACAACATATTTTCGGGCTGTGTGAAATGGGCTGTTATATCACAAATACATCTGAGTTATTTATAAAAAAAAAATATTTTCCATATCAAACATGAATGTGATGTCCTAATGTTTCGTAACTCAGCAAGATTTCTGGAGAAATCTTAAACAAAATGACTCACGTTGAAAACTAGTGCACCTCAACAAACTGAATCAGACTATTTTTGGAGTCCGTTCACTTTCATTCAAAGTGACCCGATATTAGTAAACAAACAGGGCAAAACTAGAGTCTTGGTGACATGTCTTATCTTTGTGATAAAACAAAAAAATTTGTTCTGAACATCAATCCTGAAGATGCAAACAAAACATACTTCACCCACCCTGAATTCAGCATTTTTTATATTTCACTCAATTGACCCTACTGGTGCCCATTAAGAGTAAAAGAGCAAAACTTGAGCATCTCGGTGACATGTCTTATCTTTACAATAGAAAAATTTTTTTTGGCTGCAAACATCAATTCTGAAGGTGCAAAGAATCCATACTTCGTCCACCCTGAAATCAGCATTTATACATTTCACTCCACCCTACTGACCAACCACCAGTCTGGAATACCAAGTTTTCCACCTAAGTAAGTGGCGCACTGAAGTCTGCAATCTTCCCCTACGAACAATAAAACCAAATGTAGGCCCCAAAACAACCACAGACTAGCAGCCAAGTTTCGCAGTTGGGCGACCAAACTTCCTACCCTGGGACCTTAACTCAAATTATGCTCAACCCGTCCAGGCCTAACTTAGGCTACAATTTGCACAATCAGAACTTTGCTGAAAAATAGTTACTGACTCAGTCTTTGGCTAGAATCCGGTTCGAAGGACCATGTTATTTTATTTATTTTAACTGGGTTCAGAATCCCAGCTGAGCCTTGAACGGCCAAGCTCTGAGAGGCTACTTTAACTTATATTCGTAGCCTAAGTTAAGCTAGACTAAAACCAACTTATGGACTTGGAGGTCCTCTTAGGTCCTACCTCACGGTTGCTGATTCGATGTGGGCCTATTTTAGGCCTCAGTAGCATAAAATTAAGAAAAAAACAAAAGGGGGCACTATTTATGGTCTTTCTAAACCTTGCAACAAGAACACAACCTGCATCATTGCACGATGCAACAATCCTGTATCTAAACAACCAAACTGAATTGCAAGAGCGTTCCCTATAAGACCACGCCCTGTAATTGCCGCATTCAACAAACGAGTAGAAAGGACGCACCAGTTCCCCAAAAAAATGATGCCACAAGAGTGCCCAAACAATGATGCTACAAGAGCCCAAAAATGCTTGCTCTAAATTAAGTGAATTTTTACTAACCTTATAATTATGAGATGGATATATATATATATATATATACCTTAACTTAATATATATATATATATACTGTATATACAGTATATCAGCAATGCTGCATCAATCAGCTTAGTCACCATATCGCCTTGGGACAACAATGGCTCTTCATCTTCTAAATTTTCTATCAAGTTATAAGTGAAAATCAGCTGCAAAAACATTTTAGGTAAGGTACTCTTCTTTTTTGTACGGTTAAATATAACAAAAAAGTTTTAAAAAATCTGTCAATTTTCATTTGCATTTCCTTCGAAATTGGTGGGTGATAGAAATATTCTGTTTTCAAATTCGTAATCAACTTGTAAGAGTACATTGGAATCACATAAATTCATTTGAAGGAAGGAAACAATGTTCTGTGTTGTTGTTCAGTGTTATTTAATACATTGTGTGTCCACCTTACGCTTGAAGAATTTAAATTTTTTTATCAGTAATTGGCTGTTTATTAATTAGAGACTGTTGGCAATTCCGAATTCTAGAATTTTGTCTGTGAATCTTCATGGAAGACGGATGACTGTACGAACCATTATTAAGCAATGGGGCGTCGGGTAAAGAGATGTCTGCAGATCTTAAGAGATCTGTTATTGCTGCACACGAGTCTGGAAAGAGTTATAGGAAGATAGGAGGACTTCGAATTCCATTTATGATGGTTATTGCAGTTATAAAGAAATGGAAAGGCTTTGGAATAATCGAAACCTACCAAGGTGTGGACAACCTTTCAAGATTTCAGAACGTACAGCTAGACGGGTTGAAAGAATGGCTGCTGCGAATCCACGAGTGACTGCGAGAGATATTTGCCAAACGTTAAAACTAAGATCAATGTCCATCCCTCCACTGTATGTCGTACATTGAGAAAGAATGGCATACATGGAAGAGTTGCATGAAGAAAAATTCTGCTAAGAAAAGCACAAAAAAAGCTCTTTTAAAGTACACCAAAGATCATCAAAATGATGGATTTGCATTCTGGAAGAAAGTACTTTGGACAAACGAGACCAAAATTTTATTATTTTGGAACAACGAAGAACGATGTGTTTGGCGAAAATTAAATACTGCATTCAAGGGAAAAAACATCTTTCCTACAGTTAAACATGGTGATGGTAGTTTGTTTCTTTGGGGACGCTTTGGTGTTTCTGTTCCAGAAAAGCTTGTTGTCATCAATGGAATCTTGAATTCGAAGACATATCAGCAAATTTTAGAAGAAAATGTACTGCCTTTAGTTCAAGAGTTGCGAATTGGTTGCAACTGGGTACTGCAACAAGATAATGATCCAAAACATAAAAGTAAGAGCACCATGAAATGGCTCCAACAAAAGAATTTCAAGCTTCTCGAGTGGCCCAGTCAAAGCCCAGATGTCAATTTAATCGAGAATTTGTGGCTTGATTTGAAAAATGCTGTGTACAAGAAGAACCCTTCAAATCTGAATGAATTGCAACACTTTTCTTTTGAAGAATGGACAAAAATTTCTATTGAGAGCTGTCGAAACATTGTAGGAAGATAAAAAAGAATATAACTGAAATATTTCACTGTACGAATACTTATGAGCGCCACTACATATATATATAACTGGTTCAGAGCCGTATGAAGAATTAAACATTTTCATGAGTTATATCTGTACCCTACTGTGAAGTTGCTTTTGTACAACATATAACCGACTTTTTCAATTTGCAAATTACTAAGATCACCAGTTATAAATAACGAAAGCAATCAAGGGAAGAATTTACCTTCTGATAAATAATATTCCTTTGAGAAGCAAAACCTTTATGCATTTGAAACTTTGCCCACAATGATCCCAATTTCCTCTTGTAAGTTTTCCAAATTCTTAGTTGCTTTTTCGGGCATTATTGTACATTTTTTTTGGTAGGTTGATGATTTGAAAAATGAGCCAAACCTTTAAAAGGAATCTTATCATCAGCTTTATTTGGCTTTTGAGTTTCTCAGCACATAACAAACTCTGCTTGGGATGCTAAAACTCTTCTGGGCAAGTGTTAAAACTGCAAATAAGCTTCAGCATCACTTTGGTCAAACTCTTCTTCTGAAACATGACGAAACCTAGCGTGACCTTGAGTACTGAGAATGAAGTAAGCCTAATATAGTTTGGCGTACCATAATATATGAGACTAGTCTTTCAACCAGCTTCACACAATTTCTTAATAGTCCCAAATAGGTAGCAGGTCATTGCTCTAAATCGGATAATTCAATAATATTTTTATGTTAATATCATATTATCATATATTAAAAACTCTCATATTTGTCTGTGAAGCGAAACACCTTTTATTAAGTACCAGACTTAACTTATTTGTGAGAAATTAACTTTTTGTAGACAGATCAGGTTCATTTTTTTATTTTCAGTAATACTCTGAACACATGACTAATATTTTCAAGTTCCTTACTATTTCTCTTTACTAATGTCTTTCATGCATGAGAACGCGTATTTGACCTTTTTTCCGCGGTGATAGATCAGATATTGGTCTTTGTTAAGGTTATTTGAATACAAAACTGTTGCTGCGAAAACTTTGAAATGCACAAGCACAATTGTTTGCGAAAATCAGTAAAACTACTTTGGAAAAAGTTTCTAACATGAAACATGTTAGATGTATCATTTATAGTAAAAACAGCAAATATATATATATATATATATATGGGAATGAACTCAGAATGGTCCCCCGAGTTTTTTATGATACACACAGACCGTGCATGGAACAAGGAACTCTTCTGGGATAATTAAATCCACTATAGTCCGAATAAGTAATGGTAAATGACAAATACCATATTCTGTGTGTATCATAAAAAACTCGGGGGACCATTCTGAGTTCATTCCCATCTTGAAACGGACATGTTATGTGCCTTAAAAAGTGGACGCTCAATTCTGCCAGTTGAGGTTTAAGTTTTGGTTTTTGGCTAAAATATAATAGTTACCCTTTTTCTTTGATGTATTCAATCTGACGTGAAGACAGCGAGTCTTTTGCTTATATTGAGGTTCTAAATGTAGCAGGGCTAGGCTGCTTTAAACCCTAGATCCATGTCCCAAAGCTGGATCCTGTCTGCTTTGCAGATAGCTGATGAGGGAAGCTATGTTTATGGGACCTCTTTGCGAGTGACCCGTTGCCCACGTCGGGCTAGCATCATGAAAAAGAAAAACTATGGTATTTGTCATTTACCATTACTTATTCGGACTATAGTGGATTTAATTATCACAGAAGAGTTCCTTGTTCCATGCGCGGTCTGTGTGTATCATTCATATATATATACAGGGTGGGCCGAAAGTCTGGATCCATAGGAAAGTATTTATTTTAATACATAAATTACAACAAATGGTAAATACTTAAAATGAATATCAACTTTAACTCGTAAATGCGTATCCGTGATACTGTACAGTAGTTCGTACTCCAGTATAAATACTCAAATACTTTTTTTATTTCAGCCCAGAAATGGCTTAGAATCTAACAACAGAAGACCGGGTAGAACTTGTGCTCATGTACGCAAGACAGGGCGCTACACACAGAGAAGTTGATACCGAATTCAATAGAAATCATCCTGATAAGCATCCAGTAACACATGCGACTGTTGGCAAGTTGTTTAAACGTTTCAAAGAAACAGGAAGTGTACATGATCGACGGCGTTCTGGTCGTCCAAAAATTGCAACTGATGAAAATACCCTGCAATGGTATGTGAAACTTTAATGAATAGTCCAGTAAAGTCAACAAGAAGATTATCAAATGAAACACGCATCTCGAGAACATCAATTCGAAGAATTATTAAAAATCATAAATTCCATCCCTAAGTGTCTCGATGTCAGAGGCCGCCAATTTGAGCATTTGTTATAATTTGTTGTTTATACTGGAGTACGAACCATTGTACAGTATCACGGATACGCATTTACGAGTTAAAGTTGATATTCATTTTAAGTATTTACCATTTGTTGTAATTTATGTATTAAAATAAATATTTTCCTATGGATCCAGACTTTCGGCCCACCCTGTATATATATATATATATATATATATATATATATATATATATATATATATATATAAAAGATGACCATTTTATAATGCACTAATGAGGAACAGTCTGAAAACAGATCTTATTGTATGATATTTCAACCAATTCATGCATTAATTTTAAAACTCATTCTTTGTTAAAGAGATATACAGCTAAACTTTTGAGTTATCTTATTTCTTTATGGCTGTTTCTGTGGCGACAAGGCTAATCTCGCTATATCTATAAAACACACACACACACACACACACACACACACACACACACACACTTTCTAAAAGCTAACAAGGCTCTCTCAATTTAGGTGTGATAGAGTTGCGTTTCTACTCTCACGATTTCTTTTTTCCATTATTTCTCTTCGGTGGCTGGATGCACGTGACGGGTGAGGGTATGATGTGGAAAACCTGACTTCCATTCTCCATTCCTGTTTCCACCCCTTTCCTGTAGAAGCATTTCGTCACTTTGCCGGCGTGATGGCTTTGCGCGTACATGGGTGTAAATATGAAGAGTTTAACGTTTACCATTCTCTTAATCCTTTTGGGGGCTATCCTGGAGTAAGCCATGGGGTCTTTGTTGAACCGATACCTCGGTAAATAAAGCTGTAATTATTTTGTATAAAATCAAAGCCATATGTTCGAGGTTTTTGTGATGATACCAAGTAGTTGATATTAGGGATGAAACGGGTACCCAAACGGGTACCCGACCCGATCGGGTAATGTATTGCCCGAGCATACCCGACCCGATCGGTTAATTGTTCAAAAATCGGGTAGTAAAAACCTCCGTACACATGACTTTCTTCGCGACTCAAAGCAGTCGTGAAAAGCCGTCGAAAGTCGTGACAATACCCCACATACTACACATTCATTTCTTGTTTATGATTTGTTTTATTTATAAAACAAATGGCGTAAAATTGTGAAAAATTACCTGTATTTGCAGGTAACTCAGTATTATGCTTACGTTTTTGTGTTTGCGTAGTAGAATCAAGTATTATGTTCCAAAAATGGCTGTTGTTTTAATTTCAATTTAATTTTAATGATAATGTTGCAAGACCCAATCGGGTATTACACTTCGGGTACCCGAACCCGATTGCCCGGTAAAATAGTCTAGTTGATATACGCCCAGCACAAATATATTATTACGTTAGTTTATACAATGGTGCTATCTAGTGTACCATTTCTGTGAGTGCATAGCATAGGGGAAGGCGGGGCAACTCGGGACCCGTAAGTAAATCACAATTTTGTAGGCATAGAGGACGAGTATTTGGATCCATTAAATACAAAAACATTTATTTTCACCTTGTCTTCCATTCTGTATCACTTTTTTTAGCGTTCTAGCTTCGCATTAGGTGTAACTGGAATTTGAGAAAGCCGCTGCAATTTTTTGGTTAAAAAAATCATGGGGCAACTCGGAACCCGGACTTCCTTTTTGCCCCTTTTCCAAAATTTCAGTACCACGCGGTCACTGATGAAATTTCAGACTCGACGATACATGAAAATCAAACACTGCTCCATAAGTAGCCTACACACAAAAAGCAACAAAATAAGTTCTTACAGTTTTGGAATTATGAATCAAGGAAAAATTCGCTGATGATAGATCAAATGGGGAAAAAATTAGACTTTCTAATTTTTGCGAAGCTGCGTGGCGCAACCCGCCCGTACCACTGTCTCAAGCCTACTGATAAGTGTCGGCAGCGACGGAGATAAATGAAAGCTAGATGGTCGCACTAGTTTGGGTTGTAGAGGGGGTGTTCCGAGTTGCCTCGGAGTCCCGAGTTGCCCAACCATTCCCTAATTGTAGAGCTAGCTTATATATCCTCCTCTTTCCTGTAAAGTTTCCTTGGCTACTTTTCCAGGGTCAACCTATTTTCTTCAATCTTTCGTACTTGCCTTTGGCGGAGAGGGAACGGAGGGTGGGGAGAGAGCCTTATGCTTTTCTATCCATTTTTCTGTTACTGCTCGAATAATTAAAAAAAGAACTAGTTTAATAACAGGAACCTCCCCGAGTGAAAGGTCTTTGAAGCTTCCTCTTGTCCTTGTAACTCTCTCTCTCTCTCTCTCTCTCTCTCTCTCTCTCTCTCTCTCTCTCTCTCTCTCTCTCTAGGATAAAAGGGATGATCAATGCTCATATCAACATTACGAAAATTTGATATGCGAAAAAAATTAAATCTTTACGAATTTGGCGTGGGCGTTGATTACCCTTGACATCATAATATATATATATAATATATATATATATATATATATATATTGTATATAAATAAATATATATAAAACGGGAAGGTCAAGTTTTCGAGACGAAATTTGAGAAGTGAGAAGAAAAGAGGCAAACTAAAGGAAAGAATAAAGGAAAGAATAAGGGAATAAAGGAATAAAGAAAAAATAAAGAATAATAAATAATACAGAACAAAGAAAAAAGAAAGGAAAATAATAAAGGAAAGAATAGCAAAAAATACGAAGAAGTGTGTAAACTGCGGTAAATTCAGAAAGCTGAATAGAGCTCGATTATGTTTAATGAAATGCGCTGCGCACCAGCTCTGCGATTGAAAAAATGAAGCGGACCAGGCCACGGGCTTAAAATGCATTCTGTGCAATACCTTTAAACACTACGAATGCATGAACTTAGATAGAAAAGCCAAGAAAATGATAAATAGAATAAATAACAAAATTTATGGCTTCCTGTGCATCACGTGCATGGAAAAACATAAGAATATGGTACAAAGAGCGATGAAAATGGGCAATACTTGTTTACCGACAGATGACAAGGAAACACCAGGAAACGCTGACACAAACAAACACAAGGCGCAGGACAACGCAATACCGGAAAACACGCTACAGCAGGAACACGAGGCGCATGACAGCACAATACAGGAAAGCACGCTACAGCATGCTACGCTACAGGGAGATGCAAAAGTAACCTTAGAGAATGAAATATCCCCTGACAAAGAGAGATAATATGAACAAAAAGAGAAAGAGAGGGATACCAGGAATACAAAGGAGAAAGAGAAAGATACCAAGAACACTAATGAAAACTCGCCGAAGACAAAAAAGAACACTGAGTAGGGAAGAAGTGGTGGCGGAACAGAAAAAAGCAATTGAATCACATAGGGCTCGTAAGGAGATTAAACGACGGGCCATATGTGAATACTATAAAACAGGGTCGTGCATATATGGAGCAAACTGCAGGTACAGTCACCCAGAAAAATGCTTCGATATGATGAGGAATGGAAGATGCAGATACGGACAAAACTGCCACTTTTTCCACCCTCCTATGTGCAGACAGTCACTGACAGAGAGAAAATGCCTAAATATATGTAGAGTGCCCATATTTTCACATAAAGGGTACCCAAAGAAGAGAACGCAGAAGAACAGACCCTATCCGTATTAGAAGTAACAACAGGAGCAAGGAAACAATTTTTTAGAGGAAATGAGAACAATAACAGCACAGCTTGCCCTGCTAACAAGAAAGGACAGGACTCTGCAGGTATATTCCCTACACCATTACATACATCACCCCTGTATCCAACACCACCCACCAGTAATACAACCACAGTGGTATCAAGTGCCGCAACCCCAATTCTCCCAAATGCAGCGGCCAAACCAATAACATCAAACAGGAACCGACATCGACCTTGGAACGACCACTATATAGGAAAACTGAACACGGAAATTAGAAACCAAATACATGTTTTATACACAAATATTCAAGGCCTCTACACGGACCATGCAGGCTGCAAGTTACAATACTTACAGAATTTAGCTATCGAATCCAGCATCGATATTATATGCCTAACGGAAACACACTTGCATAAATGCGAAAAAGGCTGTGAAAACTATATCGAGGATACTGAATTAGCATTGCTGGAGTACAACATACACAGAGCAGATAGAGTGGCTAGACGAGAGGGAGGGTGTTGCATCTACGTGAAAAACACATACACATGTGAAGTGAAGGTAAACAAATCAAACAGCACAGTCGAAGTTATTATATTAGAAGTAAAAGAACTGAACCTAACCATTATGAACATCTACAGACCACCAAACACCACAAAAAGTTAATTCCAATTTGTTACAAATGAAATAGAAAACATATTAAAATTATTTGAAACTCCAACAACAGATATTCTAATTATATACAATTGAAGTTAGCACGCAGAGGTCCGAAAACGCATCCTAGAGAGGCAGAGGGAATATTTGAAGGCTTAAACATAAATTCAAATAAAGTAAATTGGAAAAACGTAAATAAAGATTCAAAGGAGGTAAATTGGGAATTGCTACTTCACGAGAAGACTCCACAAGAAATACTATGTATAATAGAGACTGAAACCAAACCTATAATACTGAAACATATTTCAGAGAGACAGGAAAGAAAATAGCAAGCTCGAGAAGAAAATCAGGACACTATTCAGGCAACGAAGACAAACCTTAAAACATCTCCACAGATGCAGAACTGATGCAAAGAACTCAAACTAGAGAGGAAACTTGGCGAAATAGAAATGGACCTAAAGCAAATATTCATATATAAGACAAACGAGGAGGAAAACAAGGCAGCAGAAAACAAAAAATAACCCAAAATACTTCTACACATTTGCGAAAAGGAAAATGCAGTGTAAGGAGAGTAGCGGTCCGTTGATAGACGTGGAGGCCAAATACACAAATGACCCGAAAGAAATAAGCGAACTGCTTAGGAAAAAATTTAACTCTGTTTAGCACTCCTAAGTCCGAGATGGAAGTGGAAAACCCAGACGAATTTTTCGACATAGATACAAATCAACCAAGAACAAATTCCCGCACAAACTTATTAATGGACTTCGAATTCATGGAAGGAGATGTAATTACAGCCTTATCACAAATGCGAGACAATTCAGCGCCAGGGCCAGACACATGGAGTGCCACGTTTCTGAAAAAATGTAAAGAGAGTATTGTCAAACCGCTATACTTACTATGGAGGAAATCACTCGACACAGGACAAATTCCACTCCCTTTAAAGAACGCGAACATTACCCCCCTATTTAAAGGTGGTAACAGAGCAATGCCCAAGAATTATCGGACAGTGGCTCTCACCTCACACCTTATAAAGTGTTTTGAATGTATAATTAGAGGAAAAACTACCTACTACCTACAAGAAAAAGACTTATACAACCCAAATCAACATGGCTTCAGGGGTGCTAGGACAGTTCGCTACCGGACAGTTCGCTACCGGACAGTTCGCTACCGGACAGTTCGCTACCGGACAGTTCACTACCGGACAGTTCGCTACCGGACAGTTCGCTACTGGACATTTCGCTACTAGGTCTGTTCGTTACTAGGTCGCTTCGCTACCATTTTCAAAAAAGTTTGTTAGTTAGTTGGTTAGTTGGTCACGCCACGTGGTTTACATCCAAACCATGCCCATACGAAAGTTTAATGTTTTTCAAATTTTTTAGATATATTCAGTTTCGTTTGTACCAATCTCACGACAACAAGTGATTGTAACTGTGTTTTCTAAGAACTCACAAGTGTACAAAATAATTGAAAATATATACTGCCCGATTCTAAGAAATACAAGTGTTAACAAATAACTTATATAACTTATATAACTTATTTAACTGTGCTTTCTAAGAACTCACAAGTGTACAAAATAATTGAAAATATATACTGCCCTATTCTAAGAAATACAAGTGTTAACAAATAACTTATATACAGCCTTGTTTGTGCCCATTCAACTCTATTTAGTTTTATAATTGCTGATTTGCCCTTAACAGTTAATATGCCACGCACCTTGATTTCAAAAAGGAATAGAATAAAACTGATTGACGATCTAAACTATATCTATGACAAACATAAACAGAATGCTGATGGTTCGAAGCAGTATTGGATGTGCGAGAATCGCACGTGTAAGGCCAGGGTACACACCTATACAGACGACGAAGAATATACCATTATTAAGACTGTTGGCAAGCATAACCACAGCGCAACCGCCTCAACTGTAAGTGCAAGAATTGCACAGCTTCTCGGACCGTTATATCCCGTGAAACGGCAAGTTTGAATCAATGTACTTTAGCAGAACTTCCCATGGTATCATCTATAAGCCGCAGTATCAGACGTTGGAGACAAGTACAAAACCAGTCTCCTCCAATCCCACAAACACGACATGGTTATCTCATTCCGAATGAGTATTCTACACTCAATTGTGGCTCGACATTCCTTCGGTATGATAGTGGGATAGACGATACACAAAGAATTTTAATATTTGCAACAGATCAAGCTCTTGAGGACCTTAAGAAATTCAAGACTTGGGCTGGAGATGGAACATTTAAGTGTAGTCCTAACATATATTATCAATTATATACTCTTCACATTCAAGCCAAAGACTTCAGTGTTCCACGACAGTTTGCTCTACTTCCCGACAAGACTCAAAAACACTTCAAACGACTTTTTGATAAAGTGAAAGAACTTCTACAAAACAATGAACCTGCACATATGGTAATGGATTTTGAAAAGGCAGCAATCAATAGTTTCGTAAATGTGTCTCCTGATGCGAATATTACGTGTTGTTTGTTCCATCTAGCACAGATGATGATTTTAGCCTTAAGATTAGATGTTTTCCTGCACTTGCCTTTCTGCCAATTAATGATGTCATAGAAGGCTTTGAAGAGCTCATTGATGATGATGACATTCCACAAGAAATTGTCTCCTATTTTGAAACTAATTATATAGGAGGAGTGAGAGGTCGTGGTACGCGAAGAAGGAGATTAGATCCACTGTTTTCTACTGATTCCTGGAATGTTTATGAAAGGTCTGTAAATGGACTGCCCCGAACAAATAACAACTTGGAAGGTTTTCATAGTGCACTCAAACTTTCTGTGACAAGTTTACATTCAAACATCTGGACTCTGATTAATGCCTTGAAACAAGAAGAAGCATTGGCAAGGACCAAAGTAGCCCAATTGAATCGTGGTGATAACCCTCCAAAGAAGTACAGGGACTGCGAATAGCGAATTAGAAGATTGCTGGAAACCTATGATTCCGGAAACAAACTTGACTTCCTTCGGGCAATAGCTCACAATCTTAAATATTTTTAGCTAATTATTGTATTTTTTATATGACACATGTTTCCTACGTTCACGTTTGCAATTGTTTATATGACAAACATTGTATTTTTTTATTTATATTTCTTACATATTTTGGATATTTTAATAAATTTTAATCAATAATTTTTAATAAACATTAACAAATATGTTTTATGTCTTAATAAACATCAACAAATATACCTCAGTTTATTTACCTATGTAAATATTGTTAACACAGCTTTATGTATAAAATAATATAACAATGATTTTAACCTTTAATGGTAGCGAAGTGACCTAGTAGTGAAATGTCCAGTAGCGAAATGTCCGGTAGCGAACTGTCCAGTAGCGAATTGTCCGGCCACCGGCTTGGGGGCTGGAAGATCATGCCTATCACAGCTACTAGACCACCAGGAGAAAATATTAGAAACATTGTGTCGAGGACAAACACATATGTAATATATACGGACTTTGCTAAAGCCTTCGATAAATATGACCATGGAATCATAGCACACAAACTTAAAAATACAGGAATTACTGGAAAGCTAGGAAGATGGATACTTAATTTCTTGACGCAAAGAACACAAAGAGTGGTGGTAAACGGTGTTAAATCTGTTAAATCGGAAGTCTCGGAAGTCGTGAGCTCTGTCCCACAAGGGACAGTATTAGCTCCCTTGCTGTTCATAATAATGATTGCAGATATTGATGCTGATATTAAGGACAGTATTGTATCATGTTTCGCAGATGACACAAAGATATGTAAGGAAATATTGAACGAAGGTGACATAAGAAAATTACAAAACGACATTGAAACATTATTCCAGTGGGCAGAAGACAACAATATGAAGTTCAACGAAGAAAAATTCCAACTTCTAAGATATGGTAATAACAAGGAGCGACAAAAAAAAATGGTACAAAACTCTGCAAGCCAAACAGATAACACCAAATCCACAAGTCAGGGATCTTGGAGTAATAATGTCGTCGGATGCAGAATTCAGAGAGCACTATAACATCAAAATTACAACGGCTAGAAAAATAATGGGAATCATCTGGAGGAGTTTCCGCAGCAGAAAAGCAAACATCATGCTCAAATTATGGAAGAGTCTAGTCCTACCACTAATTGAGTATTGTTCAGTACTCACAAGCCCATACAGAAAACGAGACATTGCGCACATTGAAGCTATACAAAGGACTTTTACGTCTAAGATAGAGGAAACGGAAGGGGAAGACTACTGGTCTTGACTACAATCCATGGAACTCTACTCTCTCGAAAGAAGGCGCGAGCGGTACACAATAATATACATATGGAAAATACTTGACAGCTCTATCCCTAACGTTAGAAAAGAAATAGAAACAAACTGGAATGAGAGAAGAGACAGATTTTGTACGGTCCCAGCTGCGGTGGTGCAAGGGGGGGATGCTGCAGAAGGGTCGACCGCAGGTCGATCCTGAACCGTCGTTCAAACTCACCTAAAGTAAGTAATATATATATATATATATATATATATATATATATATATATATATATATATATACAGAAGAACCTTATATGATAATTCTGAGCTGTGAAGAATCGATCAAAGACTTGCATCAAAATGCTTTTGTTTAAAATTTAACAATAGTCCACAAAGACCAGTGTCAGTCATAACTATGTTATGGGAACTGTTGTAAAGCCTATTTTAACACCAACCAGTACCAAAGTTCTAATGAATTTGGAGTTGGGGAGAATAACGGGAACAATTCTGTGCTTATGTGGTGTACCTTTTTTTAAATTTCTTTTCATGTATTCATAACTATGGGACTGTTCCTCAAGGTGCCAGGGACAATCACGCGACTTTTAATATTGAGACACCAACCAAACGGGCTCCTATATATACAGGGCGTCCCAAAAAAATGCATACACACTTTAACAGCTGATAGCTCAATTGATGTTTCTTTCTTTCCAAGTTAAACCCATTAGAATTAATAATGGCAGTCAGACTAAGCTTTGAACAAAGGAAATTCATTCTAAAATGCTACTGGAAGTGTGAAAACGCAGTTGAAGTGCAAAGACAGTTTAGGAGGGAGTTTCAAACAGATCCACCAACGCGACTTACCATCACTCGAATTAGAGATAAGTTTGAAGCCGATGGAACTGTTCAGAATGTCCACAAGAAGCGTTCCGGAAGACCACGGACATCGACAAGCCCCACAAAGCAAGAAAGAGTACTGGAAACGTATCACCAAAGTCCAAGAAAATCTGTGCGGCAAGCGAGTCGTGAGGTAGGAATTTCAGAATCGTCTGTCCAACGCATTTTGAAGCGCTGTCAATGGAAAAGTTACATTCCAAGATTAGTCCATGCTATTAATGAAGATGATGATCCGGACCGAAGAGTGGAGTATTGCGAGTGGTACTTGGCACGATGTGGATGTGGATTGGACGAAGGGGTTTCGTAGAATACCCTCCGCGTTCACCAGACCTCACACCACTAGACTTTTTTTTATGGGGATACTTAAAAGACAAAGTCTACGCTATAAAACCTGCAACAGTCGCTGAATT
This sequence comes from Bathynomus jamesi, assembly GCA_023014485.1. NCBI lineage: Eukaryota > Metazoa > Arthropoda > Malacostraca > Isopoda > Cirolanidae > Bathynomus > Bathynomus jamesi. The sequence goes on along the minus strand of JAJOZX010002126.1, from coordinate 593,690 downwards.
GAGAGCAGCCATTGAACGAGAATGCACACAAATACCAAACGAAATGTTTCGTGATGTTTGCGATTCCATTGCTTCGCGTTATCAGCAGTGCCTGGACCAGAACGGACGTCAGTTTGAAAACAGGCGTTGACAAAACAATTAAATAATGTCTGTAGATTCTATTACATTTTGAAAATGAAATGTATTTTAATAAACACTGCCTTTATAAGTATTTAAAGTGTGTATACATTTTTTTGGGACGCCCTGTATATAGGGGTTAGAGAGAATAATGGAAACACTCGCATTTTCGATGCTGTACTGTATTTTCTGGTATCATTAATGGCATTATGTACTTTAATAAATTACTATGTAACTGTATACAATATTGAGAACATCTTCTATTTTAATATGTTCATATTGGTTTTACATGTTCTTGTAGAATAAATAAAAATATGGCGCTTGGAAAAATTTTTACTAGCGGTGAAAGGGGCATGAGAGTAGGAGCCCGTTTGGTTGGTGTCTCAATATTAAAAGTCGCGTGATTGTCCCTGGCACCTTGAGGAACAGTCCCATAGTTATGAATACATGAAAAGAAATTTAAAAAAAGGTACACCACATAAGCACAGAATTGTTCCCGTTATTCTCCCCAACTCCAAATTCATTAGAACTTTGGTACTGGTTGGTGTTAAAATAGGCTTTACAACAGTTCCCATAACATAGTTATGACTGACACTGGTCTTTGTGGACTATTGTTAAATTTTAAACAAAAACATTTTGATGCAACAGTCTTTGATCGATTCTTCACAGCTCAGAATTATCATATAAGGTTCTTCTGTCGATGTTGATGTTCTTCTTTTCATTATTTTTGCATGTATTCATAACCTTGAGGACTGTTCCTCGAGATACAGGAGCAATTATGTGACATTTATTAATGAAACGACAACCAAAGGGGCTCCTACTATCATGCTCCTTTCACAGGAAGTAACATCTTTTCCAAGTGCTATATTTTTATTTATTTTAAAAGAACATGAAAAACCAATATGAACATATTAAAATAGAAAATGTTCTTAATATGATATGCAGCTACATATTAATTTAATAAAGTACATAAAGCCATTAATGATATCAGAAAATACAGCACCGGAAATGCGAGTGTTTTCATTATTCTGTCTAACCCCTGTGTGTGTGTGTATAATATATATATATATATGCGCCTCGGTGGTGTAGCGGTTAGCGTCGCTGACTACGAATCCATCAGCCCCGGGTTCGAGACCCGGTGACAGCAGCCGGCGCACAGCAAAACGCAGCTGTTCATCCTTCCACACAATAAAGAAAGTGGTTGGTAGATAAATGGATACCCTGGGTGGCCTAGTGGTTAAGACGCTGGGCTGCTGGTGGAGCGTGGTTCGGATTCCACGTTAAACTGTAGGTCTAAGGTGGAGTGAAAAGCTTGACCTTTGTCAGAATTAACAATTCGGGCGGAAGCTAACCAAAGGACCGGCCGAAGGTGTATATATATATATATATATATATATATATATATATATATATATATATATATATATAAAGAGAGAGAAAGAGAGAGAGAGAGAGAGAGCGAGAGAGAGAGAGAGAGTGGCCCAAGATAAAGTAACCCCATTATTTCTTTCAACAAAGCTCAATGGGGCTACTTTAACTTGGTCCAGCCTACATATATATATATATATAATATATATATTATAGCAACACTTCCCTTTTTACTTCCAAAGTAAATACGGTGAGAATAATCCTTCATCAAAACCTCAGTTATCAACAAAGCTCAATGGGGCTACTTTAACTTGGGTCAGCCTGATTATATATATATATATATATATATATATATATATATATATATATATCAATACTTCCCTTTTTACTTCCAAAGTAAATACGGTGAGAATAATCCTTCATCAAGACCTCAGTCATCAACTCTGGGAAAAGTAAAAACATAATCACTAAAAGTACTTCAGAAAATTCACTTTTGTTCTCCTTCATAGAGAAAGAAACAGCTTATATATATTATATATATATATCTTCATTTCCAATTATATTATTTCGATTAAATCCATATAAAGCCCAAAGCTATAAAAAACTTGAAATCGCTTCACGATATAAAGTGACGTACTTTGTGTACCTAAATACGTTCCTAAACAGAACTGCGAACAAAGGGTTTAGCTTATTTTAAGAATTATATTATTCATTCAGTATTTTCTTTCAACCGGAAGTCACACACTAAGTGACGCAGAGGCACCTCGCGTTGGTGAATCCTTTCTACCAAACGGAAGTCACGCGGTAATAATGTCACCACCTCGTGCGAATGACGTACAGGACTTCCGTTTTTTTAATATAAAAAAGGAGCTCAGCACCCTTAACTCAGATTCTTGCACGCGGAGGTCAGACGCAGATCCCCGGATAAGTCTGGAATCCCTATTCGTTATAACCTCCCTTCGAGGAGAGCCAACAGACAACCTTTAACCCTTTATGGACTGAAGGTACAAATTGCTAACGTTTCAAATACAAGCATTCATAACTTAACCCTACAAAAAATTCAGGGCTTAAAGGGTTAAGCCGTTCAGATAAGCCTCGCGGTAAGAAAGGCAGGCATAGCTTGTAAGAAATCTTGGATAAAATCTAAGTATAATAAATAACTGTGATTTAAAGTAGGCGGTGCCTACTGATTCCGAAATTTGATATGACTTAGAAATAAGTAACTTTGATTTAAAGTCGAAGAAGAAAAGATTTGTCTTCCACTTATTTATATTTCAAGCATATTAGTAGTGTGACCGCAAAATGGACGAGTGCAATGCAATTGCAAATGTTGATCATGTTGCAAAGGGGGAGGGGGAATGTAGTAAGAGGTTATGCAACAAAGGGGGAGGGGGAATGTAGTAAGAGGTTATGCAACAAAGGGGGAGGGGTTATCCCCCAAGCTGCAATGAAGTGGAACTCCCCCTGCAAGCTGAGGGAGTCCACCTAACCTCTTTGGGGAAGAAGTTGGGACGGCCTCACCCCCCAAAGGGGTGTACCTAACTTAAGAGAGGGAGAGAAAGGAAGAGGGTCTTTGGGGGAGAAGGTGGGACAGCCTCGTCCCCCAAAGGGGCATACCTAACCTAAGAGAGAGAGAGAGAGGAAGAGAGCATCCAGCCTCTGCGAGAGGCAGAAGCTCAATGAGAGTTCACCCGAGCGCCCGCTGTCTTATAAGGTCCTAATCAGCCAGTTGGCTTAGAAGGCATAAATGGCCTGTTATATTAATAACCTTCGAACGAATTAAAAGCGCACAAACACTCCCAGACTATACGTCCATAGAGCCCCTATTACCACACACACACACACACACACACACACACATATATATAATATATATATATATATATATATATATATATAAACAGATGCAAAGCCCCAACAGCAAAATACATACGAGCACAATCACAACACAAAAAAAACACCACATCACCACCAATCGTCTAAGTACGAGGCTCCAATAAACTTTAGCCCCCCGCCCATGGCCTAAACCATTAGAGGTACAGTAAAACTAAACATACCTTACAAAAGAGAATTTAATCCTGCATTTAATGAGAAACAATTAAAACTTGGTGTTCCCGCCATTGGCTTCCAAGACAGCCTGAATTCGCTTTGGGTAGCTTGCCAAAAGTGACGTGAATAGATCTTGATCGTTACGCAAATTTGCTAAAACAGTTTCAATGTGTTGCGTCATTGTATCCTTCGAAAATCGATTTGCTGCAGGTTCTTGAAACAAGAGACATTCAACCTTGTCCTTTATAACTGATCCAATGTGTTCACAGACGTTCAGGTCAGGAGAATCTCCTGGCCATTCTTCATTTCCAAAGAAATCGATCTCATGGTTCCGCAACAACTGTTGAGTGGCTAATGCCTTAAAGCAGGGGGCCTTATCTTGCAGAAGTGTGACCTGATCGACATCCATAACATTGTTTGGGTTTCTTAGAAAAGGAATGACATGCTGGGAATATCACGAAAATACTGTCCATCCCAACTCTGACCATTTGGCTTCAGCACCCACATGAACTTCTTTGCAATGAACAAAACAAACACACCAACACAGTCTGGACTTTTTAATAATTCGCGATAATGTTCATTGTCATCGATTTCATCTGGTGTTGTGGCCCACACTCGATCATTTTGATAGTTAGGCCGACGTGTTACGTAAACAAAAAATTCATCGGAGACAGCTAAATGCATGAAATCATCCACATCCCAATCATCAAGATAATGGTCAAACCACATTCTGTCATCGATGTTAAGTTGAGTTTTTCTTGGCTTTGGAAGTTCATGCCAAGGCTTTAAACCTTGCCTATGACGGTACAGTCGAATGATCTCACCACTAACGATCTTTCCTCTCAACACTTCGATCTCTCTAGAAAGTTTAGCACAGCTGTTTTTCCGCTTACGCGTACTGCTTTCAATGATGTCCTTTGTTTCCTGAGAGAGTGGCAAATTTGGGCGCCCAGATTTGGTTGTATTCATTTCACATTCATCCAAAGTTTTATTCCAATTTCTTTTGACGAAGTCCTCACTTCTTCGCAACTTTTTGGCAACCCATGAACGTGTTATAAAGGTGGCTCCAGCACCACGAGCTTCCCGAAATGTTATTGCTCGTATTCGATCTATCACACGTTGCCTCTCCGAATCACCAATTAATTGAGAAGCCATTATATTATCACTTATCAGCTAGAGTAATTTTAATACCTGCAATAAATAAAGAATTTTATATATTTTTATAATCACTAAAAACTATTTCGATATAAGTAAACATGTAAGCTGCAAATGGGGGGGCTAAGGTTTTTAGGAACCCCTTATAGACTTTTAGGAGTTCATCCCATCAACAGAACATGGTGAGATGAGGGCTACAACCAATCGTCTAAGTATAGACTTTTAGGAGCTCATCCCATCAACAGCACGTAACCGATATCAGGGCTACACAACCAAGCATCGAAACTTAGACGATTGGTGGTGAAGCAATATTACACAACCACCACCACAACCACCTCCACAGCACCACAACCACCACCACCGCTTTACTGACCAGCTCCTGGTAGACCGACAAGGTCTCTAAATACGACCGAATAGACAGAGCTATTAAACATAAACAAATACGTTTATGTGGCCGCGGGGTAGACCGACAATGTCTCAAAAAAGGCAACACCAAGAGTTTTTCTATTGAGCTTCTCGTGGTGGTGGAACACCACGAGGCCGATTTGACATTTGGTAGGCGATCTTTTTAACAAAAAATTTAATAAGATGAACTAAGTTTAATAAAAAAACAAATTTTCGCCAGCACTTAAATTAGGGGTAACCTATTAATATAAATTTTCGCCATAATACGCAATTTTATCGTTAAACTATTACATAAAAAGCATTAATATGATTTTTAAAACAAAACAAAAATTAAATTAGGGGTAACTTATTAATATAAATTTTCGCCAAAATACACAATTTTATCCTTAAACTATAACATAAAAAGCATTAATGCGATTTTTAAAACAAAATAGAAATTAAATTAGTGTCGTGAATACGTTTTATTATTTATTACACTTCATTATTTACTCTACTTTCTGCTCTCTATTGCATTTATCGCTTGCTTCCTCTGTACTACACTCGTTTTCACTGTACCGTATAAATTCATGGTAGCCACGCCGAGACTATGAAAGCCGTTACAACACAAAGGGGGAAAGGGGGTTCATTAACACTCTTTTTCAACGCTTGTTAACACTTTATTTAATTCCGAAAATGCTTTAATTAATTTGGGGGGATGCGAGTAGGAAATTTTACTATAATATTTTACGTCGGAGAGGGGCACAAAACAATTAATTTAACTTTTAAAGTTACATGGCCCCAACTTCACGCTTATCGCGCTGCCGAATGACTGTTGGGTATTTTTAGAAACCCAGACTTCGTGGGCTGACTCTTTGTGTTGCCCATTCGTATTTAATAATTTTAATAAACAAACCATCATTTATCTTAATTTTTACATATTACATATTATTATTATCTTCATTAATCAAACATTATTAAAATTCTTAATTAGACACTACTATAACCATAATTTATTGTAATTACATCCATTAAATATTATTGTATTCTTTTAATTTGCACTCCCAACTCGTATTTTATAAGTTTAATATATTCGAACATTAATTTATAAACAAACATTTAATTCTTAATTAGACATTACTATACTCGCATCACCCCCTTGAAAATAAGTTTGACACTAGGAAAACTTATTAATATCGTTTAACAAATTTAATAATTTATTCGTTATATATTTTGCAATTTTTTTTTTTTTTAACAAATTCAAAGTTCAGATAGACAAGAAATAATTAGAATGACAAATTCCACACATATATTTTGTATCATATAAAAATCGAAAACTTTATAATTTTCACATTTGCATAAAATAACATTTCACACTAATAATTAAATTACAACCTGTAACTAATCTATACATGACAAAAAAATAACGGAAAATTTTCTTACAGTGGCTACACAAATCTCAAGTTCACAATCTATTCCAGCGATTTCTCATCAAAGATCGCTTTACATTTGAAACAATTATTTGTATAGTTATACAGTTACTATCAGGGCAACATAGAAAAAAAATAAGAAAAAGTTTACATAAAATACTGACCAAGAGCGCACATACTATTTCACGAAAAACGCAACAAATATGGGCAATAATCGCACCCTTTCACTTAGAATTTCATTACATAATAATCAGTACATTACTTTGCTGGACGTTGTTTAGATCACAATCCGCACGCTGACAACGGACTTCAATTTTCAATCGCAGCTCTCCTGCTCACTCCGCTAGAATGCAAGGGATTGCATCAATCAACATGCAACAGGGCAGCAGGCTTTAATGGTTCCGCTCTCTCTCCAAATGGCGAGAAAAAAACGAGAGACGTCCAATTCTAAAAGGATCAGGGTGGGGAGATATACTGAAAGCGGGACCACGCGCCGGAATTGGACGGAATTTGCAATTCTAGAAGTCGATGAAGAAACTCGCCTTGTCTCATCTCCATTTTTGTCGGTGAACGCTGCTCTTCCTACGTCCAGCTGAAAGACTCTTCCACTGGCAACAATCAAACGATCACTTCGCCGTAGGCCGTTTCCCAACGAACCTACTGTATGTCTGTATGGACAGTACAGTCTTAGACACCCGTTCAAGCTCTCGTGGCTTGCCTACCGCGTGCTAAAACACATATTTAGCGAAGCATTCGAGCAGCGTGACCAGCTACTGCCCGAAAAATACCAGTAGACCATCTTCGATCGAAACTTTCGTGTGAAGACTCTCTTCTCTTCTCTTCCGAAACCATCCTGCGCCAAGTCCCTGCGCAGTTGGTTTCTCTTCTCTCTCTCTCATCATTGGTGATCGATCACCTATCCGGTCGACTAAACTCAATGGATGGAACTCGGATTCAACTTGGTTGCCTCCAAACCGAGCCTTTTGAAATTTTGAAAACAAATATTCGAAACATTTTTCTGTACTGCTTATCATTTCATATTTAATTTACAGAATTTTCTCGACAGTTCACTTCGAAACAATAACTACACATTTGTTCTGGCCAAATTCACGGAAAAAAAAAATGACATCTAAAAATTTCGCAAAAATTTAATCACATCTAGCTACCAATAAGGTCACTTATGGCAGTTACATCGGAGAAGATAAAAAAAAGTCATAAAACGTACGAAACGAAATTATACAGTATAAATATAAAAGCGCCCATACATAGTAACTGTTAGTATAATTTAAGAAATATTGTTCAAACTACCGTCAGAAATCACATCGATACTTTTAAATACAAAAGACAAAAATGAACCCCAGAAACTTCGTGTGGTCACTTCTCTGACAATCATGAACCCTCTTGCCCTTTTGGGGGGAGCACACTAAGACGCCACAAAAACGTTACTGGCTATCTAGAACGCTCCATTTCCGAGTGAACATTCGAGCCAATGTTTTAAATGCATTAGTACACCCGACTGAAGGTTTAAACAATAATAATTTTCCAAAACAGTTATTAAAAAGTAAAAAAAATTAAATATTACTACCAAAAATTATTTTAATACAGTAATTTCAACTTGAAACTCTAAATTTCATATGAATCCAACTCGTAATTCACAAATTACATCTGAGAGACAACTCTCTCCTTCAACAGAAACCCCAGTATGGTTTGCAAATTACAAAAATTCCAGTAATTTATCGTTTCCAAGTGAAACTACAAATTTACATCGTTATTTTAGATAAGAACAGACAATATGAACTCACCAATACACGCAACCTACTATGTAAACAAAAAAAATCATTGTATAGTAAGTGTGTTCGCTTTGTGTTGTAAGCGAACCTATATACAAATATCCTTAACCGAATGAAATTGCATTATATCCTGACAAAATTTTGTAATCTTTTCTATGCAGACTCTCGAATTAAAAAAAAAGGACATTTTTCATTTCTAATACCCAAATTAAAATATTAAAACATCCTTTTTCCAATACAATCTAAATTCCAAATAAAAATTTAACCATTTTCATTGAACTGGAAGAAAGAAATAAATAAAAATTGGCCTACCTATAAAAATAAAATTGAATGAATTTAAAAAATGTAAAGAAACAATATATGAAAAGAATTTTCTACACTAATTTCTGTAATTCAAAAAAAATTAATAATAATATCTAGATTTCATAAAATATGTGTACCGTGACTCACATAGGCCCCCAAAAGAAAAAGAAAATTTACTGCCGCCCTTTTAGACCTATAATTAATAAATTCAATGTTACGCGTGGAAAGAACAATTTCGAATTTAATGCATAACATTTGTGCTTATTAAAGAAAACTCCTATGATTATTTATGTTAAACCAATTAAAATTTTGTTAAATAGCTAAGAATTTAATACTCAATAGACATATACCGTAGTAATGGTCAATATCCGAACAATATTTAACGATAGGCCTACAAGAAATCTTTCTTTAGTACAATACAATAGCCATTTTACAAAATATCAGTCGGAATTGTCGTGAAAATGAACGAAAGGAACGGAAAAGAAATAGATAAATCAGCCTACCTACCAAATTTTATGAGTATATAAAATTATATAATTATATATATAACTAATATATACGTATAAGTTAATATGTAAGTATATAATTATTGAGTATATAAAAAAATCCAAAAACAAATGAATTTATAGAAAATTTCACGACACAATTTCTCTTTCAGTTAAACCAATTTAGCTTAATTTCAAGTCTAACACAATCCTATACGGCCAGCCTATAATCTGACAAATTATTATGTTTAAGATTATTTTTCGACTGTCCCTTAAAATGTAACTTAATCCTATTTAGCGCAAAGCGAAGCGAAGCAAAAAGCCCGTAAACCTACATAAACAATAAAATAAGCCTATCATTATATACAACCAATCGAAATATAATAAAAAATCTACTAATGAATCCCAGAAAATTTTACATGTTCATGAAATGTCTTACAATATATATGTATATATACCTAGAAATGCGGTACAAATTTTCGCTCAAACATTTTTAAAGGACCGTATAAAATGTGTATCACACTGTATTTAAACTAACATAATTCACTTACGTACAAATTCAGTAAAATTTATTTATTAATCGTTATTCTTATTATTATTATTATCACAATTTCTAATTCCAAAAGTTTAAACACAAACAGTAAACAAAAGGTAAGCTGAAACAGGCATAACAGTGGAAGAGACGAAAAAAGAAAAATTGAGCCCTCAGACAGCACGATAAATTTTGAAAACTATGTCCTCTCCGACGTAATGAACGAAATTTAACGGGATACTGACTCTCGCAATATTGAGTCAGACGTAAATTGTTCTACCGACTCACTGCACAACGACTAAAAGAAATTTTGAGTCACTAGACTGCGAAACGTAACGGAACAGTACGAAGAAAAATGGAACAAACGAACATTCCAGAATCCAACGAACTCCCACGAAAAGAAAGAAAAAACAAATAAAATTATAAGGCGCGAAGTTTGTAAGGGACGCTATAAGGATGTCGAAGGCGATGCGCCATTTTGAAATTACATTGACCATGAAATTTTAAGGAATGGAAATCGAAATTTGCCTGCAAACGGGGTAAACTTTGCATTTAGATATTTTAATAATCGAAATAAAATATTCATTAATGCTATTAGCTATTATACCGGGCCGGAAGAATTTTAATCGAAATAATAGGCACGTGAGTAAGCCTCATACAAAATATGATGTACGCCCGCCGCTAGCCACCAAAAATGTCGTGAATACGTTTTATTATTTATTACACTTCATTATTTACTCTACTTTCTGCTCTCTATTGCATTTATCGCTTGCTTTCTCTGTACTACACTCGTTTTCACTGTACCGTATAAATTCATAGTAGCCACGCCGAGAATATGAAAACCGTTACAACACAAAGGGGGAAGGGGGGTTCATTAACACTCTTTTTCAACGCTTGTTAACACTTTATTTAATTCCGAAAATGCTTTAATTAATTTGGGGGGATGCGAGTAGGAAATTTTACTATAATATTTTACGTAGGAGAGGGGTACAAAACAATTAATTTAATTTTTAAGGTTACATGGCCCCAACTTCACGCTTATCGCGCTGCCGAATGACTGTTGGGTATTTTTAGAAACCCAGACTTCGTGGGCTGACTCTTTGTGTTGCCCATTCGTATTTAATAATTTTAATAAACAAACCATCATTTATCTTAATTTCTACATATTACATATTATTATTATCTTCATTAATCAAACATTATTAAAATTCTTAATTAGACACTACTATACTCAACCATAATTTATTGTAATTACATCCATTAAATATTATTGTATTCTTTTAATTTGCATTTCCAACTCGTATTTTATAAGTTTAATATATTCGAACATTAATTTATAAACAAACATTTAATTCTTAATTAGACATTACTATATTAGGGGTAACTTATTAATATAAATTTTCGCCTTAATACACAATTTTATCCTTAAACTATAACATAAAAAGCATTAATATGATTTTTAAAACAAAATAGAAATTAAATTAGGGGTAACTTATTAATTTTTCCTCTTTTATCCAATTATTGTTTCAATATAAATTTATCTTTAAGGCACCAATATATCTTTAAACCTTATTACAAAAAATATTAATATAACTTTATATTAAAAATAGATTGTATTTCGGGATAACTATTTCATTTATCGTCTTTTTCCAAAATAGCATGTTTCAATCTTTAAGACACAAATATATACATAATAAAACAAATGATAAATAATATTGTTTCTGGCTTTAGAAGGACGCAACGGTTCGATGGAATTTAGATTGCGACAGATCGGCGCCTGGTCAGTTTACTTGACGCCTCAGTAAAGCAAATTTTATTTTCAAAACAAAATTTCTCTCTCTCTCTCTCTCTCTCTCTCTCTCTCTCTCTCTCTCTCTCTACGAATCTGTTCCATTACTGAAAGAACTCTATGGAATGGATAAGTTATATTTGACACTCACCCAGAATTCGCGGATCGTCCAATTACAGCCCAATGGGCGAAGCTTGAGAACGAGCTCAGGACCTCTAGTTGGTGGGTAGTCACACTTACACGTTATGATCCACCCAAATTTCACCGACGGCCAATAGAAAACTCGCGATTCGGCTATCGGGGTTGGTTACAATTACGACCGCGTATATAAAAGGGGGCATTTTCGTCTGGATTCCAAACAGCTGTATTTATCAACTAGTAACTACAGAAATATATTGCCATGAGTCAATTACAACAGCTTTACTGCTCCCCGCAGTTGTTTGAAGACGGGGACCTCTATGCAGGGGCTACACTCCACCTTTTCGGAGGGGCTGACCGGAACGCCATGCTTTCAACGCAAAGCATTGCAGAAATTTGTGACGGAGAGAAAGAAAGCCGATGAAGTGGACATTGAAATGTAAGTAAATAAATTAATTTGTGATTCGGGTTATATATACATCGTTTCATTCAGTACCAGTTAAATAATTTATAAAAAGCCATAATAAATGCGGATTGGGAAACTAGTTTGTGATTTAAACGGAAGGCCGGGGTATATATATATATATATATATCGTTTCATTCAGTGCAAGTGTTATAATTTATAAAACGTCGTAATAAAACGAAGTGAAAGGATATTTGCCCAGGGGTCGAGACCCGGTGCCGGCAGACGATGCGTAGCACACCCAGCTAACCTTCCTTCCTGATAACGTCATTTAAACTGAATTTTATTATTCGATGAAGGTGTCCTTTGAAGGTGAAATTTTATTGCACGTTTGTTTCCCTGCACGTGATAACTTAAAAACTTATAGAAAGTTCTACAGGTAGGGATTTAGAATTACCAAAACTTTAAAGAATTGCCTGCGATTCCGGGTTCGAGACCAGGTGCTGTCAGACGATACGTAGCATACCCAGCTAATTTTCCTTTTGACCCCGGTTAGGCTAGTTGCATGCTAATTATTATTTGAGCCGGGTACCCTATCCTACATTTTTCTCTTATTGTCACTCTCCCCTCCCATATATACATCGCGGTGTCCTGATATATAATTGCATGTTTACTACAGGATACTGTGCTAGGCTTTCTGTAATTAATGTATTCTATTTAGAGAGTAATTTTGTTTATCAAGTATTTAGGTTTAATAAATTTATAGAAAGTTCTACGGGTAGAGTTTTAGAATTACTAAAACTTTGAAGAATGGCCTGCGATCTCGGGTTCGAAACCCGGTGCTGTCAGACGATGCGTAGCACACCCAGTTAATCTTCTTTTTGACCCGGTTAGGCTAGTTGCATGCTGTTTAATATATATATATATATTTATGGTGTGGAAGTAAAATCGTTACATTTTGTTGTAAAATGTTTCGTAGCAGGTATCCTCAATTATAGATTAGTTTACATTAGTACTGACCTAGGCAGGGGCTCGATGCGTAGCACACCCAGCTAATTTTACTTTTTACCCTGTTAGGCTAGTTGCATGCTGTTTATTATTTGCTCCTTCGTGGCTATTTCGTCATATATATATATATATATATATATATTATATATATGGTGTGGAAGTGATAATACATTTTCAAATCGTTACATTTCGTTGTAAAATGTTTCATAGCGGGTATCCTCAATTATAGATTAGCTTGCACTAGTACTGAGCTAGGCAGGGGTTCAATGCGCAGCATACCCAACTAATCTTCCTTTTGAGCCCAGTAGGATAGTCGCTGGTGTTTATTATTTGATCCGGTACCCTAATCTGCATTTTGTCTTCTTGTAACTGTCTCTTCCTCTATATATATATATATATATATGGAAGTATGTGCTAACAACCCGGTCCCGGGCTCGAGAACCTGTGATGGTAGGCATTGCGTAGTATGCATAGTTAGGATAAAAGTATTTCCGGCGTTGTACATCACTGTACTTGTAACGCCTTGCAACTCTCTCTCTATCTCTATCTCACTATCTCTCCCTTCATATATATATATATATATATATATGTTCCCCTGTGTGTATTTTGGTGAAAACAATAGGTTTTTAATTATTGTCCATTCTGTGTTTTCTTCGTGGTTATTTCGGCATATATATATATATATATATATATATATATATATATATTATATGGTGTGGTTGTAATAATACATTTCTACTCCTCATATTTTATTGTAAATGTTTCATAGCGGGTATCCTCAATTATAGACTAGTTTGCATTAGAACTGAGCTGACTTTCTGAATACAATTCGATTTATGAAAAAATGGATTTTAATTAAAAAAGATTCAGTATGAACTAATCATGTTAATTTCTCCTTAAAGGACCGATGAGGAACTTGATCGTGTTATAGCTACTTTTGGCGATAGCTTTGAAGAAAGGCAAATAATCGAGGGCGATTTCGAGGTTTTACCGCGCAGCCAACACAGTGACCTGAATGCGGAGGTCGAGGTATTGGCTCATATCCGGACCAACGAATGCCAGGTCATCGAGGAACTAATGTAAGTTTTTTTGTGGTTAAGAACAAAATACATTGTATTTTCATTCAATTTATTAAATGGTAGAAATCATGTTTTAGTACAAGTCAGCTTACAGAACTAGCGTTTCATTAATGGAGACATTTACACAATATGGTTACAATTATATACACACGTAAAACTTCACACAATACAGCGAGTGCGCGCAAATGGGAACCTTTTTTTTATCTCTCTACATACCAATTCATCATTCATCTCAGTGTCGCATAAATCGAATAATTTTTAAAAATTTATAAATCCCCTCCCACGTGACATGTGCAGGAGAAATGAAAGACAGTACATGCCACAAGTATTACTAAAATGTCCTTACAAACGGTAAGGATTCCAGACAATTTCAGGGACATGCAGCTGTTCGATAAATTGTACAACAACAGGGTCACTCCAGGGCTGAGTGTAGAGTGAATCGAAATAGTACATTCTTTCCATATTTTTAAAATAGATTGCAAACCAATGAATCCCCTCACCACCATAATGTCCATATTGACAATAAGACTACACCAATCTCTCGTAGTTGACAATTTCAATGTTTCTTTTTTCGCAAACAGACTGATAAATGTGGAGCGTGTGACTCGGTCACTTTTCATTACTCTCTGGAGTGTATTCGCGTCCATTTTAAAAGTCTGTGACTACGTTCCTGAAGCGGTCGAGCTCTGTTAGAGCTTGTGATTCGAGGTATACTAGTACATTAATAGGCGCGTCTATAGGGTTGGCGAATTCCAATCTGACTGAGATGTTCCCACTGTGTTATGGATTTAAGTGTGTATTTACACTAGCAGATAAGTCGGGGGTAATATCAAATGGGTAAATTGATGGACAAATTCTTTCTGCGTTACGCCAATCCCAAGCTCGTCACAGCCACCAGCAATATGGGCCAGATTACTATAAACTCTCGCGCAGAGCGGGAACACAGCGTCTGATGAGTAGTCCGTATCCATAGTCCGGCCCAACGCAACACCATTGACGTATAGAGTTATATTTTTAAGCCCGAAATTCTCGAATTTAAAGGCGCTCTTTTTATATTTTCTATTCGTCGAAGCGTGATCCTGCATTCCAATTAATAACCTTTTAGGTAGAACTCCCAGGGCCACGTTTTCAACTGCTTCGAGGCCAGCCCTGCGGGCACCACGTATAGTTTGATCTGTACTCTGTTAATTGGGTATTTTACTTTTGGTGTATTAATTTTTTTTTTAATTTCTACATACTTCGAAGAACTTAAATTCACTCGCCGTACGCACAGATATGTTTCCATGATGTGAATCACAACGGGTTTTGTGCCCTCTTCTTGATCAGGTCCCAGATTTATGCAGATCTCAGGATTCGTGCGGGTGAGCTTTAACTTCATATCCACCTGATTCATAAGCAGGTTCTCCTCGGGTTCTCCTGGAACGTGAAGTCTGTATGCAGACGTCCAAAACACTCGTATATCTTCTTTTTAGAATTTTTAAATTTATCCTTTATACTACTTTCGTCTTTTGTCTGATAATAGCCCTCGGCAGTTAAAGAGGTATCCTTAGCTTCTTTTGAAAAGTTGTGGACATTTTCCAGATAGGCTCGTAGGTGATAATGACCCGCTCCTGCCGAGATGTTGACCTGGTTTAAATACACCTCACACTGGCTGAATATAGAGTGTAGAAAGTTGGTTTCAGGGTATGCAGAGTAACTATCATCGCAGTCCGTTCCATCTGAATGGGCTATACGCAGTTTAGCGTACATGTGCATGCAACTTGGATCAAAAAAGTATGGGCCTGAGCTGGGTATCACGAATTCTATATGGGCACTCGGGGAACTAATTGTGTTTAATCGGTTAATTGTAATAAAGTCACTATGCTCAATAGAAACCTGTATAGGGGGCATATCAAAGAGGGACAGCTCCGATTTACAACATTGTGAGCTACACGGATGGATGAAGCGCGCCATGACGAGTCAGAAATAGTGCCACCTCTCTCGACAGGTAGTAATCAGCCTATGATTCGTGAGAGCAGTGTCCTCAGCTTATATCAGTTAAAAAATGATCAGCCATTGGCTTCATACGCTTAGAACACTTCTTTTTTGATGTCCTTTTATGTTTAGCGCTACGTGTTAGTAACCCCTTCTTCCTGACAGCCCTCTTCTTCTTCTTTCCGCTACGACGCATTTCTCTCTTTGCATCTTTGATGATTTCGTCCCGTGTACTTTTTAAATGTTTTTCAGAGCTTCTTTAGGTTTACTTCCACCCATTATGTCTCCTACCGTGTTAAAACCTCATTGTAACGCCTTCCTCCCAAGGTATCTAGTCCCCTCTCTTCAACAGTGTGACAGCCGAGCGTAGTATGGTTGAAAAAATGGATCCAAGCCCACTCCCACTCTGATATCTCACCCCTCGATAGACTGTGAAAGGCCCTCGGGTCATTATAACTGAATGCGACGAAAGTGTAGCTTCACTGTTAAGCTCCCATCACCGAATGGGAAATTTTTCCCCTCAATCGTTCATATATATATATATATATAATATATATATATATATATAATATATATATATATATATATATATGTATTATTGATATATTGGTTAATAGATTAGTCGCAACACTCACATAATGGGGCTTGTCATATGTAATGCTCAAACTTTTCCCTCTATTGTTGGGAATGTGTACAATGCGCAGCAGACGCGCCTGGGTGTCCCCAACAAATTGATGCTCCAAGATATTGCTGTAAATATAGCATATGTCTGGGGGATGGATAGCTTTCACCCAATTTCTCAAATTTCAACTGATACATTAAACTGGACAAGTCATGTTGTGCCTCGTGAAAGGCTGAAAGGCGTCGTTTTGGAGGGCTACACCATATCGACCCTCGGCCACAATTGTGAACAGCTCTTTGTCTTTAATATTTCTACTAAGCGTTGATTTTAACTTCAACGTGCGTGTAGGCGTGTCTATGTTTACGACTTCAAAAAGTAAATAGGCTGTCAGGTACGACTTTTCAAGACTTGTTTAAACCCGTCACAATGTCCGTGGCTGTGTCATAATGACCGAGTCCTAGTGTTACAGTTGTACTATAGTACTGTACCCCACCGAACAGGACTGATCGCATAGTGTAATCTAAGGTTATGCCTAATTTTTCAAACTCATCGAATCTTCTAAGGATCAGAAATATGACCGGTTCATTTTCAAAAGTTAAAAATTCGGTGGCTAACTGGAATTCACAAACACCAACTTCGTATGAATCACGTTCCAATTCAATGGGCCCATGGAACTCTGTTACAAAGTTGGCCAGGGTGTTGTTAGGATGTACAGACAGAGAAGAAGAGGACGGGAGTGTGATATAGAAATGGTTAGGCGCCATCTTGCATACTATTTAAGCTTCATTATTGCAGCAGCTTTTATATAGGTGTTGAAACTTTCTAAGAACCCTAGCCATTTCACCAGGTACATTTTTCCCTTTCCTGAACCTCTGCTGTTTAAAATTTTTCCAATTTTAAAATTTTTTTCCTAAATTAAAAGACACTTTCTGCAACTCCTCGCGGTAAAAGCCTCCTGCGATTTCCTCCCCATTCAAATCTTCAACGTAATACATCATTATCTCGCCTTTCGGTCTCATAGCACTAACTTTAAAAATTTCACATGTCCAGCCTTGCTCAAATCCCTTTCGCGAATTTATTTCCCGAACGCGATAGCCTTACATAATCAGTGATTTTGAAACGTGTAGAGTGTGGCGGCGGTGCTCCATCTCTTCTCACAACAGGCTCTGGGCGTGTACCTCTTTCTAAAACTTCGTTAGGTGATGTGCCAATCGTGCGATGGTGTGAACGGTTGTATGACGAGGCCAATGGACCCAGAATGTTTATATATCTATATGCATTTTTATGTGTTAAATAGCGATGCATGCGTTCCTTTATGGTACGTTGAACTCTTTCAGCTAAAGAGGCCTTATGTATAGAATTGCTAGTGTAGTAACTGATATTAAACTCTGCCAACATGTTCTGAAAAGCTCGGCCTATAAATTCTTTCCCCATGTCCGTACGAAAATAGCCTAGAACCCTGTTTTCTTTCAACATCAGCGTTTTGGTAGCTTTAGCAACCGTTTCAGGCGGTTTATTTTTCAGAGGAATTAGCCACAGATATCTAGAGAATACATCTATTATAAATAGGCTGTAGCGGTAGCCATCATTATACACTGAATATCTTTGCATGTCTGTTAAATCCGCTTGCCAAATAGAGTCACTCGAAGCCGCGGCTGTCTTGGCCGTTTAAAACCTTTTTCTCACAGGCTTATGAAGTGTATAAGCATCCTGCTCCCGCAAAAACCTCTCAACATCTTTTTTCCCTAGTCCATCATTGTAAACACCTCTGTACAGTCTATTAACACCACCATAGGAGGCTGGGTTACAAATGTCATAATAGCGTTTTCTTAATATCTTAGCCATCTACGTATTTTAGAGACACGTGGATAAGGTTGACCGTTTGGTCTCTTCTTTCTCCTCTTCAGAAATGCTACTGTCGGGGTTGATGGCGTACTCAGTTGTGACACGTGCGAGACTTGTTCCAAGTTTTTAACCTATTCAGATTTCTTATCAATGTTTTGGGGACATTTATTTGTTGTACTCTTGCTTTAATATACTTCCATCCTGATGGTGAGGGCTTGTCCCACTTTCTCACCAGATCATGGACAATGTCGACGATATTCGATCCCTGTACCCTTGTTCCTTCAAGAATGACCTCGCCTGCATCGGTCCACTGTATGATGGGTTCCTCACTCAATAAATTATAAAGACTTAAGCCTTTAATCCTCAATGTATGTGGAGACTGTTTTTTAATACATGATCGATGTGTTGCGTTCCGTTATCCTTTGGTTAGTCATCTCTAACGTCGGCCACAGGTCCTATGTCGACATGCTCAGCGTTGCTCGCGCTGTGCCTAATAACCACGGGGAGCTCTGTCGGATTCTTATAATCTTCGTACTCATGAAGAAATTTCTGCAGAGCCTCTTGGTACAAGATCCTTTTCTCATCAGGTGACTTTTCACTGTTTAATTGGGCTAACAATTCGCTTTCCAGTCTTTTAAGCTGCTTTTACAGGGTTCTAGAACCGTGTCTGGATTCTTCGAACTTTGCAGTGAAGCATACACTTCGTGCGGAATCGCTACCACTTTCTTCATTATAATAATCTAGTCAGTAAAGGTCCCAAAACTGAAAATAAGATGGGGAGGAATCATCCTTCTCTTTGTAAAATAATTCGCTTTTTCTTCCCGATAGTTTGACTTTTACGAGCGAGCGCACGTATTATGTTCTTGTAACGACGTAGGCAAGCCTTCTGAGGGGGTTTCATTGGCACATTACATTTTATAACATTAAGACAGATTTCACAGATGCATTTTAAAAAGTCGGAGTCGATATTTTTAACAAACATCTACTGCAATGCCCGGGACGATCGTTGATAGATTTTCATTAAGTCACGGTATTTCTTCAGCCTTCAGCCTATTTGTCATTCTGAAATATATTCGTTCTTAGAAGCACCCTAAACGTGTTTCGCGGGTGAAGGTCACAAAGCAAATATCCGTAACGCTGACTTGTAGCTTCTTTATAAACCTCCAAAAACTCCTTACGCTGATTCGGGAACATATGATTGGCTAATACCCCAATTTTTTACACATCTCTACGTTGCGCGAATAAGACTAGATATTGTGTATTTAACGACACATCGCGTATGTATCTATTTTTGAAAAATAGATTCTGATTAATGACGAATACGCTGATGTTAAGATGGTAAGAGAACACAGTAAATGTCTCAGCAAACGTTTTATCCATTTCCAACATGAGATCGTCAATTATAATGACTGTATGCTCATTTCCCTTTAACGAATTAACGTCATATACACCTTTGTGGAACAAAATATCATCTTGGTACTCATTGAACACTGATTGGTACGTCGAATAGCACTATATTACTTTATGCACAAATTTTGAGAACATCTCCCCCTTATCTTAATGATTTTAAGCATAAACACGGCTTTACCACATCCTGTAGGGCCAGATATAATACATGTGGATGGGCTTGTGAACCTGAATTTTTCTACACATTCCATCTCTAACCCGTCACACCCCAAAGTGGAGCATTTACAAAATATAACAAAATTTAAGTGCTGATCCTTATATTCTTGTTTTACTTCTTCCACAGAACCGTGAATGACGACGATGTACAGCACTCCATCATCGATATTACGCAAGACCCCGATGACAGTGTAGCTACAGACTCCAACCCCGCTGACGAACCCTCACCAGCGACACCTCCACCACGTGGCAGTTCAAAACGGAGGCACGATGATGAAGAAAGTTCCACGTCAGGTATAAAACGTGCCAGGAGTGCACTGGTTCCTAGACCCCCAGTAATAGAGCTCCAGCCCTCTACGTCTTACGACACAACCCCCACACTAGCTCCCTCCTCAAATATACCCCCTTATTCCTGTTCAATTCGGGTACATCCTCCACACCAGCAGCAGCTTCTCTTGCTATGGAGGAAGGTATAACATTCGAACTGGTGCGCGCGCTAACCCCAGCCCTGCCCTGACTAGAAATCGGTAAGTGGTCAGGGTTGACCCTTGAGCCTGTATAGCAACGGTGTTGGACTGCGGCGCGTAGTTGAGCGTGTTGTGGAGTTTGCCCTTCAGAACTGCGACGAACGTGAGGTCCGGACGAGTTTATCCTTCAGGTTCGGGTCAGATGATGGGGATGTAGACGATTTTTTGGTAGTAATACTGTTCAGACGCTTGGCAGCTATAGACATAGAATATATCTTGGGCCGTATAATGCAGGCCTCTCAAAGTAGTACAGCCTTCAATATGGACAACTTCACGGTAGATATTGACAGAGTATTCCGGGTTGCGGGTCATAGTGCCATACCTTATACTCTTAATTTCAATTATCAGTCTATTTCCAGAAAGCATATAAACGTCGATTGTGACTGCGGCTTTATAGCAGTAGTCTTAGCCCATATGTTTACTGTACTGAATACCAGAGTCAAAAATATTTGGTTGCCTACGGTTGTGCAGCGTGCCCGTAAACTGGCTTCAGATTGTAAGCTTGAGTTTGAGTGTAATATGGTTCCTGAAGAACTGAGAAGGGTAGAGCAGGAAATGAATGTTCGTACAGTTGTATTTGGAATGGATTAACGTCGTACGACTGTGTATGTTTTCAAAAGCTGTGTGAGAGATCGTACAAGACCTTTACTTATTTTAGGATTGTCAGGAACATCGTATCTCCCCATCCGTAATATAAGGACTCTCTACGCTAGTTATGATATAAGTCGAAAATATGGAAAGCATCATGATTTGTGTAAGGGATGTCTCGAGTTTGCGGATGATATAGTGAAACATTGTAAGGAGTGCTACATGGTATGTGAGCAGTCTAAAAGCCCCAAATGTGAAAGTCGTGTAGTTGAAACCGAGACGAGGGAATGTAATGTGTGTAGACGTACATTTTTCAATAATAAATGTTTTGAACTCCATAAATCAATTGGCACTTGCAAGAAAATGAGAATCTGTGAATGTGGCATATTTCATATGATGAATAATTGGGGTAAGTTTGTGCAAAAATGCGATGAAATTCACTGTTCTACATGTCATGAAAAATATAAGGCGGATGGAGTGAAGCATGTATGTTATATGAAAGATGCAAGGCCTAAAAATAAACCCTGTATAACCGTGTACTACGATATAGAAACTTACACAAGCCCTGAAACCAAAGCGGTTATCCCACATCTACTCGTAAGCCAGACTATCTGCGATGAGTGCATGGAGATCGAATGTGATAAGTGCCACAAATGTGGAAAACGGACAAACGTTTTTAAAACGATTGCACGCAACAGTCCTGTGAAACTCTTTGTATCCTGTTGTCAAATTAGCGGACAAGTTAAAAAAAATGACTGTATATTCTTGCCCATTACGGGGCAAAATTTGACACGCAGTTCCTTTATAAGGAATTGCTTGAACACGAGTCAGAGATATTTACAAGCGATCCCTTGAAAAGGGGGAACAAACTTATACAAATGCAGATAAGAAGTAATGTTCAGTTTAAAGATACCTTATTATTCACACCTTGTAAACTAGCCAAGCTACCCAAGGTGATGAGTGTAGCCGCCGAAGTTTCAAAAGGATATTTCCCTTACACTTTCGTCACTAGCGACACTTTAAATTACGTAGGACTGCCTCCCCCCAAACATTACTTTAATTACATCAACATGAGTGATAGTGAGCGTGAAGATTTTGACCGCTACTACAACAGTTTTAATGAAACTAATCCATACAGTATAGCTGATGAATGTGAGCGTTATTGCGTGAATGATGTACGCGTGCTTAGAGTATGTTTCCAGGTCTTTAGAAGGATGCACATAGCCCGTTTCAAATGCGATCCGCTGCATGTCGCAACCACAATCGCGTCATTATGTTTTACGGTGTTCAAGAATAACTTCATGCCTAAAGACACCTTAGCCATCATTCACAGAAACAATCCCCGCACTTATGAGCACAAGGCTATTTACTGGCTCATATACATACAGCAACAGACCGGGGTATACATAAAACACGCCCTCAACACTGAGGAAGTAACCATTAAGGTCAATGATCGTGTTTTTTGGGTTGGTGGTCTAAGTGTGGATCCAACCACTGGTGAGAAAACGAGCTAACTTCAGTGAGCGCTACTTTGGACTCTCTTTCTAGACGTGCTCCCCCCCCCGCGATTTATGGATGCCGATCTTACCCGTTGTTATAGATCACAAGCTCATGTTTCCCCTGTGCGTGAAGTGCGCAGAGGAGAACGATGGGGATTGTAATCATACACCTAACCAGCTGGACCTAGCCGTTCACCATGGCTACAGAATATTGAAGATACATGAGGTGTGGAGGTTTCAGAACCTACCCAACCTTTTCACACCATAAATAAACGCTTTTTTGAAGGATAAGGTAGAGGTATCAGGGTATCCGCGAGGAGTTGATACCGAAGATGAAAAATCGGCTTATATTCAACGTCACTGTGCCCGGGAAGGTATACAGCTTCACCGTTCCCAAATTGTTAAGAATCCTGGCAAGCGCTTTAGTGCAAAGTTGTGTCTAAACAGTCTTTGAGGAAAATTTGCACAGAATACTGGCAAAGGGAACCTTTATTTGGCACAAAGTTATAGTAAAGGCTGGGATTATGCCAACGCTCCCGATAAAGAGGTTATGGAGATCGTGAATGTAGGTAATACTTACATAATAAAGTACAACATCACCGAATTGGCCACAGATACCACACGTGTTACAAACATACCTGCAGCCAGCTTCACAACGGCATACACCCGCATCAAGCTTTGGGAACTACTGCACTCTCTTGTACGCTGACACAGATAGCGTAATATTCACAGAGAGGGAGGGTGAATACCTGCCGTCTTTTGGGGAATTTCTCGGAAAGTTGACTGACGAGATCAAGGATGAGTATGGTGATGGTGCATACGCTGACTCCTTTGTATCAACAGGTCCAAAAACTTATGGGGTACGGGTGAGGGTGGGGGAGGATATGAAATATATCGTGAAGGCATGGGTATCACGCTTAACCATGCGAACCGACGAGTCGTTAACTTTGACTCGTTGAAGGATCTAGTGTGCTTGGAAGATGAGGGCGACCAGCCACCCAACTGACTGTTGGGACCCACAATTTTCGGGCGCAGAAACTAGGGTGTGTGAAGGAACTTAGGGGTACGAAGGTATGCCGTAACACCGATAGGAAATGTTACCAGGTGCCTGGTACCTATGATACCGTACCCTTTAAATACCTTAATCTTGATTGTTTATATATATATATGTGTGTGTGTGTGTATTGTTAACGATATGTTTATTTATTACGCATATTTGTTTCAATTAGGGTTTCATTTTTTCCTTTGTGTGCGTGCGTATGTACAATCCTAAGCTCCGCCCAGTGTAAGCTCAATCAAATGGTCACGTGACTCCTGCAACTACCTGGGCATATCTCTATCCCTGCGTGCTCAGTTGACCTCTGCAAGCCATGGAGCTCAGACGTGTATTTTCTCACGTAGACGAAAGATAGTGATGGCTACTTTTGATATTGCGTGTTCGACGTTTATGAAGTGGTATTCGATAAAGTCCGAAGATGTGGTGAATATTGAAAGACGACCTACCCCACCCTCCTTTGAGACTTTTAAGGCTACATTGAATCGCGCGAAGGAACAAGATATTCAAATACTTTATGGATATTCTGGCGAGAGTATTGCCGGATTTCGCAGCGCAAGCGATGTAATGGACTACGTTGTAGAGCTAAACTGTATAAAAGCGTACATATACCGTGAGGTGAAAGAAACAACGCGTGCAGAAGAGAAGCAATGGATATGGATAATGAGTCTTGTTGATGAGTGGTGTGACAGGAGGTATTATGTCATGCTGCATCATACCGAGTACGCGTACCGTGCGGCCGAGAATGTAAACCTTGTCATCATGGACAAGCTAAAGTACTTTTACCACTACATTCATATATGTCATGACCAGAGCTGGGCACTTCCGCAAACCGCAAATTCCGCAATTGCGGAAGTATGTTTTTCGTTTGCGGATTTGCGTTTGCGGCAAAGTCATCGCAAATTAGTGAATTTGCGTTTGCGGAAGTGATTTTGAGTTTGCGGATTTGCGATTGCAAATCCGCAAACTCAAAATCACTTCCGTAAACGCAAATCCGCAAACGCAAATTCACTAATTTGCGATGACTTTGCCGCAAATCCGCAAACGAAAAACATCTTCCGCAATTGCGGAATTTGCGGTTTGCGGAAGTGCCCAGCTCTGGTCATGACGAGGTTCGCAGTGAGGTTGTGGCTAAGGGCCTGTGTGAATTTTTAATAGACTTTAGAGAAGAGTATCGATTGTTAAACAAAAAGGATAAATACGGTCACATGTTTCTCTCAAATAATGCACCGGATTGTTAATGTGTGGAGAACGTCTAGTGCTCATAAAACATTAAAACTGAAATTACCGCATCTGTCGGAAAATTGCCCGGTATAATGGGAACAAGTACTCGTATGATTCATGCTAGAACAAATCCGTACACGATTCAACAGCTTATGGTGTGACTCGCTCCCCCCCGTCGAGCCGATCCGCCCACCCGTGGCTCATAGTCATCTCAGACCTTGACCCATCTGGACGTGCACTCCTCGAATACGATGGAACTTCCTTTGAGAAGTATTCTCAATGCCGCGTACGATGTGTCCGTGACGAAGTCATTGCGGGTGTTCAGGCGTGAAACCGGTGCCATTACCTATTTACTTGAAACGACTTGTAGACAAGCAAACTCTGGTAAACGTAATTTTATTTATCTAAGTGTTGAGGAGATGAATAGGGTCTTCGTGATAGTTGAGAAGTTGGGTGAGGACCGTTATAAAATACCTGCAGGTGTAGGTACAAGAAGAGAACAGATTAGTGATGCCCCCTCATATGCTGTTGTTTGTACGTTGTGTATAAATAACGATCAGCCATGCTTTGATATACGACTGATGTGGAAGAATGCATCTGATAATAACGTTTTTGTCCCTACGCGAAACCGATTCATCCTCGACAGAATGTTTGAAATCGTCGGATTCCGCAAGCTGGAGCCTATATTAGACGCGCGTGTTACGGATAGGATTTATTTTGACACGGTTCTTGAATACGCATACACCGCTCTGCTCAACGGGTTTATCGAATGTAGGAATGAACAAGGCGAGAATGGTCTAGAACTGGATGCTTATTTAAAAGGTTTAGGCTCTTCGAAATATATATCATGGACTTTGGTACAAAGGACTTGAGCGGTACAAGGCAGAGCTCGCCTACACTGTTCACCCTGAAGAATTGTACCTCTATTGCCGCTATGCATTGTGAAGATGGGTTCACGATTGAAAAGCTAGGTTCGGTAAGAAAAAACCCTCGATTGGAAAGGAGTGTTTATAAACTTGTATTTAATAATGATGTGGTGGCTAACGATGACCTCTTTGTGCGTGCTTTTGAATGTATTCTAGTCGTGTTTAAAGATAACTTTCCAACCGAATGTAAAGTGGGCACAAAAATAGTATTGAACGATATGAAGGCCATTTACATCGAGTATAGGTATTTCTATAACTTGAGCGGTGAAATAATGTTAAATCGTATTTACTGCGTAGTGCAGATCAATAATGCTGTGACTGTACACTCGATTACGTGCGAGTTTAGTGTTTTAGTTAAGCGCAGTAGAACATAAAGCGAATGTATTTTGGTGTATATTTATTTTCAAAATATTTAATTATTATTATAATTGTGTGTATGTATATATATATTTTTTTTTTCCGGTACTAATATGTTGATGATTATACTCCGTCGTTTTGCATATTATTATTTTTATTTTTTGATTATATATATATTCCATCGTTCGTATTTCTTATATTATTATTATTATTAATTTTTATTGCATATATTCCTCGTTTGTATAAGATTGTGTATTTATTTTCTATATATTTCGTGAAATTGAATCCAATAATTCGTCTAAATAAACAGAATGTTGTAATGGTGTTTTATTTAATTCTTTCGGTTGTGTGTATATATAAACGATATTATTATTTAATTATATGTATACTAAATGGCTGGTTACTCATTCTAAACCGACAGACGGATTTCTAAGCCAAATGTCAAGAATATCTGAATAGCGCAATCTGGCAGCTGAAAAGTTAATTAATATATACACATACACCGGCCTTCTAGGTCTTCTAAGTCAACTGGCGGATTAAGCCAACTGACGAATTTCTAAGCCAACTGTCAAGAATATATACCTTAATTAAATAAATGACACAATCTGGCAACGCAACCCTAATAATGTACACCTGAACAAGTCATTTACGCCTTCTAAGTCAGATTAAGCCTTCTAAGCCAACTGGCGGATTAAGCCAACTGGCTGATTAGGACTTTATAAGACATCGGGCGCTCGGATGAATTCTCATTATGTGTCTGGCTGGAGCCAGACGAACATCTTTTATCTCCTCCTCAGGTTAAGGCTTAGGTTAAGTTTCCCTTTTGGGGGTGAGGCCGTCCCAACTTCTCCCCCAAAGACCCTCCTCCTTTCTCTCCCTCTCTTAGGTTAGGTATATCCCTTTAGGGGGTGAGGCCATCACACCTTCTCCCCCATTACTCCTCCCCCTCGTTACATACCCCCCTCCCCCCTTTGCAACATTGATCAACATTTGCAATTGCATTGCACTCGTCCATTTTTCGGTCATACTACTCACATTAAACAAAAACTTTGCCAAGCATTTTCTTGTCCCCTCGGACCCGCCAACGCATTCTGTCTCAAGAGCTTAAGTAAGTACGAAGTCGCGACGTCTTCCGGTCTACTTCGTCGGGAGTCTTACATTTCTGTTACACGGGGAAGGCAGAAGAAAAGAACAAAAGTGTAATATATATATATATATATATATATATATATATATTATATATATACAGGGTGTTTCAGGAGGAAAGGTCAATACTTCAGGAGGTGATAGTATCGGTCATTGTGAGAAAAAAAGTTCATATGAAGATGTGTCTAATTCTGAATGGTTACGGAGATAGAGCTGTTTGAATCTACAAATACAAAAGCATTGTTAATGGTAATCAAGAAAGAGAAACCAATTACTGTTTCTAACATTTAATGTTCATTGGCATTTTGAATGGTATCAGATAGAGAAATGACAAATTTTTTACAGTGTACAATACGTTTTCGAAAATCCCACCGTCAACCTCAATGCACTTTGCAACTCGTGTGCGAAGATCGCGTGTTGTTCGTCTGAGTTGATCTTGACGTTCCTTTATGCGGGCAGCAGCATCCAAAATGCGCGCGAGCAATTCGTCTCGTGTATCCACCTTTCTTTTGTAAACTTGACTTTTCATCCACCTCCACAAACAATAATCTAACGGAGAAAGGTCTGGAGACCTTGATGGCCATTGAATGGGACCACCGCCGCCGATCCATCGACCAGGGAAAGTTTGATTTACTGTAGGTATTGCATCACCAGACGGGTAGAATGTGGAGGAGCTCCGTCATGCTGAAAGTACATACCAGCGCGTGTAGCCAAAGGAACATCCTCCAATAGTCCTGGCAATTCATTTTGCAGAAATTCTAGGTAACTTTGTCCTGTAAGACGATTCTCTAAAGTAACAGGGCCAATCAGCTGATCGTCGATGATACCGCACCACACATTGGCAGAGAAGCGATGTTGAAAATTTGTTTCCACAGTGGCCTTTGGATTTTCGTCTGACCACCGATGAGAGTTACGAGTGTTGTTGATACCGTCACGGGTGAAAGTAGCTTCATCGGTGAACAGTATTAATCGAAGCAATCGGCGATTAGCATTTACCCAATGACAAAATTCCAGTCGTATGGCAGCGTCTCCTGGTTGAAGGTGTTGTACACGCTGTACATGATATGGATGGAAGCCTTCCTCACGTAATGTTCGCCATACTCTTGTGTGTGGTACACCGAGACGTGTAGAAATTCTTCGTGAGCTAGTAGTAGGACTACACTCTACCAACTGAAGAATGTTTTTCGCTTCATCCACATCTTGTTGACCTTCACGTTCAGATGAAACATGAGCGCTGGGAAGTGTACCAATCTCACGCAATGTGTTGAAAACTCTGGTAAACACTCTTCGATCCGGAATTCTGCGGTTCGGAAACCGTCGACGGTATTCTGCAACAGCAGCTGTTGCACTTCCATCGCAAAAACCGTAAACATACACTATATCTGCATATTCGGCATGCGTGAAGGTGTGTGGCATTCTTAACACTGCTTCAAACACCAAACAATGTCACTCACAACAGTCAACTGTCGATTGGCTTATGTTACATGCTTACATTACAGCTTACATGGTTCAAGGTTATAGGGGAGGGAAGGGGGAGGAAGAGTTGCGCGCGTATCGGATTCAAACAGCTCTATCTCCGTAACCATTCAGAATTAGACATGTTCATATGAACTTTTTTCTCACAATGACCGATACTATCACCTCCCGAAGTATTGGCCTTTCCTCCTGAAACACCCTGTATATATATATATATATTGCCCAAAAGTAGGTATACAGTTTCATATGTTAATTTTTTTAAATTCATTTTCCTTTCAGGGTAGATAATAATGGCTGGTAACCTAACTAATGACCAACGGAAGTGGGTGCTGAAACATTATTGGAAACCAGGAAACGCTGAAACTGTAAGAAGGGAGTGGAATGAAACGTTCGGGACCGCAGCTCCAAGCAGACTATCAATGAAAGGAAAATGAATTTGAAAAATCAACATATGAAACTGTATACCTACATTTGGACCACTCTCTCTCTCTCTCTCTCTCTCTCTCTCTCTCTCTCTCTCTCTCTCTCTCTCTCTCTCTCTCTCTCTCTCTATATATATATATATATATATATATATATATATATATAGATGACTTATCGAATGAGCACTTAAAATATGCAAATGACATAGTATATCTGCATATATCATTGCTCCTATCAGCCATGCTTGCTCATAGCTATATCCCTGCAGAGTTCATGAGGGTATATATCTTGCCCCTGGTCAAAAATAAGTATGGAGACATTCTGTCCAGCAATAATTACAGGCCTATTGCTGTCGCTTCCTGCTTCTCGAAACTACTAGAAAAACTCTTGTTACTCCGATTAAATGATTTCCTATGGACATCTCCTAATCAGTTTGGCTTTAAAAGGTCCCACTCAACTGACCTGTGTATCTATGTACTTAAAGAAACAATATCTAAATACATTGATAGTAATTCAACCATTTATAGCTGTTTCCTTGATATAAATAAGGCATATGATAGGGTGAACCACAATATTTTATTTGAAAAACTAGAAGACAGGAAGGTTCCCATGTACATATTAAATTTATTGAAATTTCGGTATTCCCACCAATCTTTCACTGTTAGGTGGGGCAATGTACTATCCGAGTGTTTTGGCTCCTCTTGCGGGGTGAGACAAGGCTCCTTGCTCTCCCCTATGCTGTTTAATGTGTATATTGACGGATTAATTGCTTCACTTAATGAGGCAACAGTAGGATGTTGTATAGATAACACAAGGATAAATAACTTAGTTTATGCCGATGATATGGTGTTAATAAGTCCCTCTGTTAAAGGTCTGGATCGGCTACTAAATGTCAGCGAAGTGTATTCGCAGAAACATGATATTCTTTTTAATGTTACAAAAACTAAGGTTATGCAATTTCATCCTAAAAGCTGTAATCAGCCAGCTGATATAAGGTTTAAAATGAATGGTGGAGTAATTGAGGAAGTACAAGAGTTTAAATATTTGGGTCAAACTATTACCAGCTCCTTGAGTGATGACTCGGATATAAGAAAACAATCTCGAAGCCTGTGTGCTAAAGCGAATATGACCATAAGGAACTTTCGTTTCTGTACAAGTGAAGCTAAAGACACACTCTTTCGTACTTTCTGCAGTAATATATACGGTCAGCAACTCTGGGTGAATTATAAAAAAGGTTCTGGCAGAACCCTAAATTTGCTGTACAACAGGTCTTTTAGACTCTTACATAAATTACCCCCGAGATGCTCAGCTTCGCAAATGTTTGCTACCCGCAATGTTCCGAGCTTCCCGGAGGTAACAAGACGTGCTCAACACAGTCTAATGTAAAGAATTAAAAAATCAACCAACCCGATCATCCAAGCTATCCATGAGTCCTGCCATTTATCCTCTAAGCTATGGACTTCTTGGTACGAAAACGTCTGTCTGTAGCTCCACTTCGACAGTGCGGTATTATTTCTAATCAATTGTATATATTTTTATCCTTAGTGTATGAATTGTCATTGTATTAATAATATTTGTCATATGGACTATAGTGTGCCAATAAACCTTTTCATTTTCATTTTCATTTTCATTTTCATATATATATCGAAAGAAACATATCCAAACGTTAACCACAAGAGAACGACATTAAAAAATATTTTCGCAGAGCAAAATTTGAAAAATGTATAATTTAAAGTAAATTCTTTTGTATCTGTTCGCCTTAAATTTAAACAGAGTTTGTTACAAAACTGGAAGCGAAAGAGAGTTTTGGAGTGATTTTTTTGAAGATGAAATTCCCAAATATTTCGAAAACAAAAGCGGCGACAGCGAAATACTAGAAAACTTTACATTGTTTTGAACGTTTAGAACTTTCCTTTTTATTTCTTTATTTTAAATTTCTTTTGGGAAATTTTAATTTTATGAACGTTTACGAGTTAATATAGAAAAGGACGTAATTTCGCCAGAATATGTATTTGTAGTAAATATACTCTGTCATTATCACGGGCGTTTTCTTATATCCGAAGCTGAAATATTTCATTTAAGGATGTTGCACCACGATTTGATTGACGCCTGGGAAGTTCGAACCGACGCATCAAAATAATAATAATAATAATAATAATTTCGAAATGTCAAGACTGACAACGTGTTTAGATCTTTATCTTAAATTCGACGTCGCTTCATTGTTTTTAAACTCGCGGATCCACATTATGGTCTTCAATAGAATGTCAGTTAAATGACTTGATGCTGAAGCGCAACTGGCAGACGAGTCTTTTGTTTTATCTTTGCTATTCTCATATTTTTGTTTTTAAAGCAATTTTTAATGAAGTTCTCAAAGTGCTTCGACCCTTTTCACTTCCAAAGGTAGATTTTATTAATTACTTTATTTACATTTATTTCGTACTAGCAGAGCGACCTGGATGTTGAACGCTATATATATATATATATATATATATATATGCCCGGTTAGGTAAACTGAATGCCTGGTTAGGTCAGCTGAATGACAGATTAGCTTAATTGAATGCCCGGGTAGGTTAATTGAATGCCCGGTTAGGTTAATTTTACACCCTTGACGATTAGTTTAGGTTAATCGTGATATTTTCGTTAAAGCTAACAAAAATATCACAACTTAACCTAACCAATCGTCAAGGGCGTATAGATGACCTAACCTGGCATTCAATGAACCGAACCGGGTATTCAATAATTTTAACATAGGTTTCGATATATATATATTATATATATATATATATATATTATATATATTATATATATATATATATATATATATATATATATATACACGTAATAACGTAATGATCTTGATAACGTCATTTCATTTTTTAAAATTAATTATTTAATTTTAACACCCAGGTGCACAACCTCGGGACCTAATCAGTATGTGTGTGTGAAGTTTCATGTTTGTAACTGCGTCCTTTTATTATTATAGATTATTATTATGGGCGGAAATGTGAAGCTCAAGTTTTCATGACTGCGTTCTTTTCTATAGTTTTATTGACCAAATAATTGAACCAACAGTAATTGGGGGTTCAATTATTTGGTCAGTTGTTGTTGTTGTTGTTGTTTAGCCGATCAGCCCACCCTGATCGAGCAAGCCGGCGGCACGCAGGTAACCGATCGCCCTCTCCGGAGTGGACCAGAGGTTCAGCGCACTAGTGATGTTGTGTTGTGTTCGTTGTTGTGCTAGAGCGGTACAGTCTGTCATAATGTGTTCAATTGTTTGTGGTGTGTCCTGGCACAGGTGGCAGGTGTCGTCTATGGAGTTGTCTAGTCTGTGTTTATATGTCCGTAAGTTGGGGTGATGTCCACATCGGAATCGTGCTAAGTTAACTCGATCCGATCTGCTCAGGCTGATCTCTGACCTGTTAATGGGTGGCGGCTTCGCACCTAGGACCGCATTCGGACCGAGTCGTGTCAGTGCTTTGTGGGTTAGGTGTGTGTGTATGTGTTTTCTGTACTGTGTGATGTCTGTGGGGCGTGGTATGGAATGGAGTATTTGGTTATAATGTCTCTCTGGTGTTACCTTAATGGTGCGAGGTGTTGGTGCATGATTGTACATGTAGTGGCAAGGGTGTTGTGGGTTAGTTGTCGCTGCTGCCATGAATTGTGTTCCCCTCATGTCTAAATGTTCCCTAACTTTCAGTATTTTTGTTTCTGTGTGCAGGTGTTCTATTGGTGTTGTTTGAGTGCATCCTGTAATGATACGAAGTGCGTTGTTTTGTATTGTTTGTAAGGTGTTTATGTGTGTGTTTGAGATAATGGGTGCCCAGCATGGGCTAGCATAGTCCATAACTGAGCGAATATATTGTTTGTATATGAGTGATGTTGTTTCCTGCTGGTGTCCAAAGTTTGTGCCTGTTAGTACCCTAAGCGTGTTAAGTCTTGACGTACATTTGTTTTTAATGTCCTGAATGTGGTTTGCAAAAGATAATGATGTGTTGTATGTGACCCAAGTATTTTGGTCTGTGAGTGTGTGGAATGTTGATGTTGTTTAGTGTAAGCTGTGGAATTACCTGGTGTTCTTTTGTGTTGCTTGTAAGCAAGGTGATGGTTGATTTTGTGGGCGCTACTTTGAGTCTATTGTGTGTGAGCCAGTCTTGTATACTGTTTATGTATGTTTGTAGGTTATTTGTAGCGGTGTCGATGTTGTTGTGGGTGGATGTTAGAGTGATGTCATCTGCATATGATGATAAGGTAAGCTTGTTATCTATGGGTGTTGGAATGTCATGCATGTATAAGTTGAAGAGTGTTGGTGAGAGAACAGAGCCTTGAGGGACCCCGTTCGGAAAAAGCTTGTTTTTGGATGACTTGCCATTAAATGTGACATCTTCCTTAGTTGTTATTGTGCATGTTTGTGTTGAGTATTTTGTTTATGAGAGGGAAGCGTGGGATAGCATCAAATGCTTTACTAATGTCTATTGTTGCTAATAGTACGTTGAGCTGGTCGTCTGGTTGATGCCATCCATGATGTGCTGCGTGAGGTTAGTGAGTAATGTCGTGGTTGAGTGGTGAGGTCTGAATCCATGTTGAGTAGGCGATAGTGGTATGTGTGGGTTGGTGATTTGTAAGATTAGTCTTTCTGTTACTTTGGAAGGTGTGCATAGTAAAGTAATGGGTCTATAGGAAGCTGGTTCTGTTGGATTTTTGTTTGGTTTGAGTAGTGTAATAATTTTACCTTGTTTCCATATGTCAGGAATAATACAGATGAATATGTGCTGATATTTGTGAGAGCTAGTATTCCTTGTGGGCCCAAGTGTTTAAGGTGTATGTTAGATATGTTGTCTGGTCCAGTAGCCTTCGAATTTTTAATGTTTTTGATGATCTTGGTGGTCTGGTCTGTATTGAAGGGTGTAATGGTCGTGTCGAGTCTGTAGGTTTTCTTGTGTCTGGCTGTTTGTCTGTCTGCGTGTTTCTGGTTGTTGTCTCTGTTTAAGTGACTTATCTTTGCGTAGTGATTAACTAGAATGTTAGCTTGTTGTGTGTATGTTGGGATATTATTTTGGCTGCGACAGATAGCCGCGTGTGAGGTGTGAATGCCGCTGTTAGAGTGGGTAATGCTGTTTATAGTCTTGTATAGCCTGTATGTATCTGTGGAGTGGTTTAGTGTTGTTATGAATTCCCTGAATGTTTCTGTTTGTTTTTCTTTGAGTTTGTTGTTTATTTCTGTGTTGAGCTGTTGTATCTGCTGTTTTATGGCTTCTGTGTGTGGTGTTTGTGTGTTATGTTTGAGGTTGTTACGTTGCCTTATGAGGTGGGCTATTTCTCTAGTGTAATTTGGGTTGTATTTCCTAATGTTGCCCTTGGGTATGTATTTGTTTGCATTATTGATATCTGATTAAATGTCTTGAGTGTTGTATTGATGTTTATGATGGGTGTGCTGTTTAATGTGGTGAATTGTTCCTCAGTCTGTATTTTGAACTGTTCCCAATCAGCTTTCTTGTAATTTCTGTAAGTGTGCCTAAGGCTGTTGGGGCAGAGTGTAGAATGTGTTGTAATGATGATGGGCAGGTGGTCTGATGACAGTTGTTTTTCTGTTCTCCATTGTGTATGTGTTGCTAGTGAGGGGGAACAGAACGTTATGTCTGGGGAGGAGTTTGAGTATCCTGCTTGATGTGGTATGTGTGTATGTTCTTCTGTATTGTTAAGAATGAAGAGGCTGTTTAGTTGTGTGGCTATGTTGGCGCCTCTGGTGTTGTTTTGGTTGTGCAGGTACCAACTAGTGTCTTTGGCGTTGAAGTCTCCTCCTAAGATGACATTAGTGAGAGAGGCAAGATTGTGTAACTGTGGATTGTAATTGGCTGGCACC
This sequence comes from Bathynomus jamesi, assembly GCA_023014485.1. NCBI lineage: Eukaryota > Metazoa > Arthropoda > Malacostraca > Isopoda > Cirolanidae > Bathynomus > Bathynomus jamesi. Next base: position 558,519 of record JAJOZX010002126.1, on the reverse strand, counting down.
TGAGGTGAACTATCTGGTGGGATGTAAATGTTGATTAGTGTGGTGTTGTGTTTTGCGCGTGTTTTAATGTTAACTGCCTGTATTTCTATCGTGTTATCTGCTTGGATTGTGTTTGTAATGTTTTGGGTAGCATCAGTGTAGCTAATGCTTTTACGTATGTAAGTGATGAGTCCACCCCCGTTACCCCCAGTACGATCTTGACGGATCGCCGTGAAGTCAGGGATGGTGGGTGTTTTGTGTGTGCGTTTTAGTTTTTTTCTTGTATAAGTGCTATGTGAATGTTTTGTTTGTGTACGAATTCCCTAAGCTGCATGATTTTGTTTGTGAGGCCATCTACGTTGTACTGTAATATGTTAATATTATACTTCTGTATGTGTCTCATGGTGCTATTGTGTCTATGTCTTTGTGTATGGTGACATGTGTAAGTTGTAGTGGGGCCTGGATTAGTCTTAATGTCGCCAGAGAGTAAGAGTAGTCGGGGAGCACGCAATTGCTCCCTAATTGAAAAAATAGCACGCTGAGAATAGGTCCGGCCCCGGGAGCCGATCGGCACTCTGACCGTGCCACGCAACAGGCCGTCGACTGCCAGTCTGGCCAACCGTAGACAGCCCGCTGCACGGAGATTTGAGGAAGTTTGGCCACCAGCGCGTTGATGTTTTGGTTTGACGTCGCCTCTTCTTCGCGTTGACGTGTCCCGCTGGAGGATGCAGCCACTGTTTAGAAGCTTCCTCGTCAGCTGCTAACACTTTTTTCACGTTGTTCTAGCTACCTGTTCAGAGTTTTTTATAAACAAATCTCAGTTTTCTGCTCAAAACGGCTCTTTCTAATTTTAAAATTGATTAGTCAAGGAAGGAAGATGTTGACTTCTATTTTGCAGCAACAGTTGATGATATTTATGTTACTTTACTGATTAATGAAAATGATTAGGCTCTTCAAGTTATAAAAATTCTTTCGTAATAATTGATAAATACGAAACACAAAACATATATGCAAACAGGATGATGTTGCTTAGACTACTCAAGTTGATGAGGTTTTCTCTTTCTCATATATTGTATCAACGTAATACTGTAAATATATTTCAAGTTTCTGCATAAATAAACTTGTGTTTCACAGAAAACAAAGACTTCCCTCAATCTTCTATCACATCCAAACAGTCCAAACGGTGTAAGTTCCACTTGGTCAGTAAAACTATAGTCGTGAAAATCTTAAGATTCAGAAATCTTGACACAATGTGAAGCTCAAGATTTTCACGGCTGCGTTCTTTTCTGTGGTTTAATCGCGGTGCTGGGGCCTTCTGTCTCAGTAATTTTAATTATTTAATTTATTAACACCCAGGTCCAAAACCTGTGGACCTCATCAATATGTGTGTGAAGTTTCATGTTTGTCACTGCTTCCATTTTGGAGTTATGGCTGGAACATATACACACACACACGTCCTTTTATTATTATTACTAGCGGAGCGACCCGGTATTGCCGGGGTGGATGTTGAACGCTATAAGCTAACGAAAATATCACGACTTAACCTAACCAATCGTCAAGGGCGTACAATTAACCTAACCGAGCATTCAATTAGCCTAACCGTGCACTCAATTAACCTACCCGGGCATTCAATTAACCTAACCGGGCATTCAGTCGACCTACAGGGCATATACTGTATAATGAGTGGGGATGTTTAACCTCCTTCGCAACATCTAAGGTCATATGACGGAGGGGACCTACAGCTTTACGTGGGATCCGAACCACGGGTCGCTACATAATCTGGACGTGGAGGACGGTCTCCCATCCAACTACTACCCAGACCCAATGTCGCTTAACTTCGCTTATCAACGGGAAGCGGTGTTACGATATTGGCTACGACGTAATGTTCGCCCTTCCTAGTATGGTCGGTATTTCCAGCGTGTCCAGGGATCTTCTCCATATCCAATATTATATATATATATATATATATATATATTTTTTTTTTTTTTTTAAGTTCGGGAAGAACCGATTCGCCTCTATTTAAAAGGGCATATCTCGGCGGAAAAACAAAGAAAAAGTAAGAGGAAAGACAGAGGAAAAAGAAAGGGTGGAGGGGACAGTCGAAGTGGAAAAAGACCAAGGATGACAAGGACTGCAGGGTCGAGCCCCATCATCCTTGGGTGCTAGGGCCGGGAGGGCGCACATGAAACCTCCAGGAACAAGCACGTACAAACGAGCACAAAGAGCACTCAAGAGCACCAGCTTAGAACCCCCTTTCGGGGATATATATATATATATATAATATATATATATATATATATATAATATAATATATTGGATATGGAGAAGATCCCTGTACACGCTGGAAATACCGACCATACTAGGAAGAGCGAACATTGTCCCTATATATAAATAGGGGGGAGGGGAGGGGTCTCAAGCAAAGAACTGTAGACCGGCGTCACTGACATCACATCTCATTAAAATATTTGAAAGAATAGTCAGAGAGAAAATATACGACTTTTTGGAAACGCAGGAAAGATTCAGTGAGAACCAGCACGGATTCTGATCAGGAAGATCGTGCCTATCACAACTAATAGAGCACTATAACAATATCATAGAAGCACTATGGCAACTAATTAAATCAATTATCATATTTTAGCCATTGCTTTCTTGTTTTGTTGCTTTAAATAACAAATTAAATAATAGGGCGGCTCGTTTTTACACTTTTTTCGATATTTGATTGGGGGTAGTGCGGAAAAGTTGCGATTTGGAGAGAAAATAAAGTGTGTAAAATTTTTTTGATCTACGTCAATACCTTCCGGTGGCGGCGAGTCCTTAAAAATCGAAAAATAGGCCTAAAAACACACAAATTTTTTATATAATTTTATATAATTTTTATATAATGTTCATTGTTCAATGACTGCTATTAATTTATTCAAGCCTATAATAGTGTTCTCAGGGTTGTTTGCACAGAAATATACCGGAATTAACATTTGTATAACATCTTGTTAAAACTTGCTTTAAATCAATATTTTGGATATTTTAACGGCTAAGACGCCACCGGAAGTTATTAACAGATTGTGCTGAAATTTTTATTGTTTATTTTGTAAGTCTTTAAAACCATTTTCCAATCTACCCCGTTAGGCCTATTTTTCGATTTTTAAGGACTCGCCGCCACCGGAAGGTATTAACGTAGATCAAAAAAATTTTACACACTTTATTTTCTCTCCAAATCGCAACTTTTCCGCACTACCCCCAATCAAATATCGAAAAAAGTGTAAAAACGAGCCGCCCTATTAAATAACCAGGCATCTAGTCCTCTTTTGAAGATTTCAACTTTGGCACCTGTGATGTTTTTGAGGTCTTTTGGAAGCTGGTTAAAACGTCTTGGCCCCGGACAACCGGGCTATTTTCCTTCGGTGTTGAGAGTGTCCCTTGTCGGGCCTTTAGTTTGAGAACACTACACATTCTACCTTTCCTATTTTCCAGTGTTGTTTGGATAGTTACTGGGTTCATTTTGAGGTTAGGTACCAGTTTTTATATTATTTTCACGTGTAGATTATGGTGTATCTCTCTCTTTTTCTTTCCAGTGAATATAGGTTTAATTTACGAAGTCTTTCTCCGTAGTTAAGTTCTTTGCAACCATCAATCTTGGCTGATGATGATATACCTTGGATTTTTACGACTTGCTGGCGTTCTCTGAGAAAATTGTAAATCCATTTGCCCACTTTTCCTGTTATTCCCATGTGTTTCATTTTATGTGATATTATGTCATGACAACACTTATCGAATACTTCAGCAAAATCCGTGTAAATGACATCGTAGTTATCACTGCTCTCAAGTGCTTCTATGATATTGTTATAGTGCTCTATTAGTTGTGATAGGCACGATCTTCCTGATCAGAATCCGTGCTGGTTCTCACTGAATCTTTCCTGCGTTTCCAAAAAGTCGTATATTTTCTCTCTGATTATTCTTTCAAATATTTTAATGAGATGTGATGTCAGTGACGAGAGAGAGAGAGAGAGAGAGAGGAGTGTGTGTGTGTGTGTGTGTGTGTTGACGTTGGGAGAGAAAGATTGCAGCGTATATAGCAAGCATTTATTATACTGTATACCTAACCAAGGGTTTCGGAAATTTTCAAGTTTCCATCTCCAATGACTAAAATTTCAATTGAAAACAGGATTCAAATTAAAAGACAAAGTCAGTAAATTAAAAACAGAAATAAAATAATTGAAATAAAAAAGATGAAATTTGCAATAATGACATTTAAACATAACCTGGAATAAAATTAAAATTTCCTAAACAATGGCCATTGGACACTAAAATAAATGTTTCTTATATAAACATTTGTCTTTATATATATATATTTATTTTTTCTCTAAATTCAAAATCTTTATTTACAAAATAAATATTATATTATTACAATTTCTGCTATGTTACAATAATAGCCAACAGTTAGCAACTGTCAATTGGACTATTTATTTTATTTAATTTGGCCCTTAAGCTTTATGATTTACTGGGCTCTCAGAGATAAAAGATGAACCATACCACTTTATAGGTAGTTATAATTAATTTGCTTAACTAATCTTTCAGAATTTTTTCAAAGCGTGGTTGACGTTTACGATAGTCATCGGGCGGTTGATCGTTGATGTAGTGTATTTAGATTTTCAAAAAGCGTTTGACACCGTACCGCACAAAAGACTCATTGAAAAAACTAAGGCTCATGGAATCAGGGGTGTAGTAATAAATTGGCTAGAAGAGTGGTTGCGAGGTAGGAAACAGAGGGTGGTCGTTGATGGATCGGAGTCGTGTTGGGCTAATGTAGCGAGTGGCGTTCTTCAGGGTTCTGTATTGGGCCCCTTGCTTTTTCTTATATATATTAACGATTTAGATGTCAGCCTAGTCAGTACAGTTTCAAAATTTGCGGATGACACGAAGCTGGGTGGTAGGGCGATTAATGACGAAGATAGAGGTAAAATCCAGAATGATCTGAATAAAATCGTTGATTGGTCAGTCACATGGCAAATGAGATTTAAAGTCGATAAGTGCAAAATTTTACATATAGGTTCGCGTAACGGTAATTTTGCGTATAGTATGTCAGGGAAGGAGTTAACAAGCGTAGAGCAGGAAAAAGATTTAAGAGTTATAGTCACTGGTGATTTAAAAGTAGCGAAACAAAGTACAGCAGCGGTTAATAAAGCGAACAAAGTGTTAGGTTTTATAGCTCGGAATTTTGAGTACAAATCGCGCGATATTATAGTTCCTCTTTATAAATCATTAGTTAGACCCCATTTGGAGTACGCGATCCAATTTTGGAATCCGCATATGCGAAAAGATATAGACAAACTCGAAAGCGTTCAAAGACGAGCAACTAAGATGATTCCGTCGCTTAGGTCAAAGTCGTACGAGGATAGGCTTAAAGAGTTAAAATTGACTGCACTCAAGACTAGGAGGCTAAGGGGTGATCTAATCCAGGTTTTCAAAATTATGAATGGGTTCGATAACGTAGATAGAGATAGCTTTTTCGAAATATCTCAATATAATAGGACTAGAAATAACGGGTGTAAGTTGAAAAGTAGAAGGTTCGAGACAGCAGTTGCCAAAAACTTTTTTACGCATAGAATAGTAAATAGATGGAATAGTTTGCCGGTAGAAGTAATTAGTATCACCTCTATAAACATGTTTAAAAATCGATTAGACGCATATGTTGATAGATTGGGTATAGTTTAAGGTAGTAAAATTAAGGCTTTGTGGTTCGGAACCCACGTAAAATTGTAGGTCCCCTCCGCCACCACGGAGGACATACACAATACACAATTACGAACACAGTTAGGTAGACCAGCCATGAGTGGATCCTAGGAGCTTTGTTGGTCTGAAACATTATAACATTATAATTATTAAGTAATGTATATAAAACATGAATAAGAAGTATTAATTAATTTAGAATACATAACCGAACTAATAGTTGAAAAATAGAAATGAATTATGCAATACAGTATATATTAAATCTTAAAATTCATTATTATACAGTACTGTGCAAATTAATTGCACCACTCGTTTTAAGAGTGGTGCAATTAATTTGCACAATACTGTAGATATGATACAAATGCGACACAAAGAGCTGACAGTTCGATACGAGAAATGAGACAAATACTAGCAATACAGTAATATGCATTTAATCATAAATTTTTAGCAGTATTCCATTATTAATAAGAGATTTCAACTTGTTTTTAAATGAATTTACATTAGAAATATTTTTAGATTAACATTTAAATCATTTCATAGTTTCAATCCAACAAAAATGGGTGATTTTGGGGATGAAGACAATCTAAATTGAAGAATAACATCTTTGGCATTTATATCATTTACGTTGCTTTATTAACCTAACCTAACCTAACTTAACCGTTATGGTAATTGTAATAAAATTTGGGAAGCCGGATGTACGAGTATTTATTACGTTTACTTGAAATCCAAGGTGGACTGAAATCGCTGAAAGCAGTGAAGCTTATCAAAGACCAGAACATAGGCCAGATATTGTTGCAAGATTTTTTTCACATGAAACTAAAAGAGCTGTTTCATACACTCGGGAAGCCAAGTGCACTTTGTATGTAGTTCATGCATCTTCAAATTTCAGCTGGCAGAACCCACCAAAAAATGGCGAGTTGAAGTTTCCCACATGTCCCACACCAACCCCCACACTCCCCACTGCCTAAACAGCCCAAAAAGAAAATTGTTTCGTCTGTGAACTTTTTCTATATCTGGCTTCGTTTAAAAGTTGTGCATGCGCGGAAGCGTGTGCGAACGAAGAAATAAATATCTTTAGGATCCCCCAAAACAGAGACCTTTCCAACGGTGTAAGGATGAGTGCACAACGTTGAGCGGTTTCCGAGAAAAACGCCGGACAGACAGAAGACAGAATATATATATATATATATATATATATATATATATATATATATATATATATATATATATAATGAAATTATTCGTGGTAAACTTATTTGTGGTTCGGGATGCCTGCGTGTTCAGCTCAAATATAAAATTTCTTTTTCAGATCAAATATTGAATATTTTATATCGAAACTAACAGTTCTCAAGATTTTATTGAAAATACATAGAAAGGTTAAAATATTATGAACGTAATCTTTGCCGGTAATTTGTGTATTGATTTACACAGACCAATATGAGATAAGCTGCACACCGCGTTATTTAAACAACTGTTAGATGGGCAGATTTTGCAGACGCCTTATAAAAATCGACAGAGCTTAGAAAATTAACTTGTTCTTTGGAGAAAAATAAGTGGAAGTATGCATTTTTTAGATATTTTCATGCAAAATTAAATTGTAATTGTTTTTTCACTGTAAATTTTAGCATTTTGACTATATTGCGAGTATATTAATACATCAACTTTCAGAAAATAGTCAAATTATATCTTATTAAACGCGTAAAAAAAAGGGTAAAAATCTGTTTAACTTCTGTCACTAATTGCTAGGCTGACCATACGTACCGTTTTGAACGGGACAGTACCGTTTGTTTTATATTTCCTGGCCGTCCCGTCGTTTTAATAAAAATGTCAATTTTGTCCCGGTTTATGTACTTACTTTTTCATGAATACAGAATATTACATAACCCCCGTCTCTTTTTTGCCATCCCAATGTCCCGTTTTTGTCTCAAGGAAATATGGTCAGCCTACTAATTGCCAATTACCGCAAAGTAAAAACTCTCACCTGTATCTAGGGTTTCTATGGAAAAGAATTGCTGCAGACCTCAATTTTATACAATAATTTAAAAAAAAATCATTTTACTATTTTTATTTGAAACATTTATTAAACTAGAATTTACAAGTGAAACGGTAATAATAACAATAATAATAATAATAATAATTTTAATAATTTTAAATTTATTACTATATTATTTTACTTTATAAATATCAAGTTTTGGGTCAAGTAAAAAACACAGGTCTTGAAATCCTACGGTTTAGGGCTGAATAGAATGTTTATCCTATATGTGTAAATTGTGATGTATTGTACAATCGCGAATAGAAGTATGTTGGCAGTCTACTTTACTAAATATTCTCTGAATTTCATCAGTATGAATGAACGAACGAGTTGCGAAACTTTCAAGTCAGAAAAAGGAAGGATGTGAAGGATAAATATCGTAATTTTTAAATAATGTAAAGTTACTAAAGAATGATATTTGCTTATTTATTTAGGGTTATAAAGTCGTACAATTAAATATAATAACTCACAGTATCATGGATGCAACCCCTTTTCTGTCCCTCTTACTTTCTCTATACTCAGTTTCACTCCAAGGTGGAAGTGCGTATATGTACGCAATGACCTAACTTGTTCTCGTATTCCCGAACTCGAATCTTCCGAATTCTATACCCTCTGACTACGCTTACATGCCATTCTCAAACTAAATACATCTGCGCTGTTTACCTTTCTCCGAATTCTACTGACTATCCAAAATTCTTTGACTACCTCACTTCCAAAGTGGAATACATTCTATCCCGCTCTCCCTTTGGTGAAATCTCGATTTTAGGAGATTTCAATGTTCACCACCACCTTTGGCTTTCCTCCCATTTCACTAACATCCCTGGTGAACTAGTTTACAACTTTTCTATCATAAATGACCTAAGGCAGATTGTACAGCACCCTACTTGTATCCCCGATCGCCTTGGAGATAGGCCTAACATTCTGGATTTATTTTTTAGAGGTTTTCAGGAGGTACTGTCGCCATCCAACTCCTGACTCTTACTCAGCTTATATTTCTACCCGGAATCGTGCAAAATATGTTCTTCGACTCGCCAGAAATTCCTTTATCCGACAAAAATGTGAAAACATATCCAATTCTAATTCTTCTCTCTCTTTCTGGCATCTAGCTAAGAACCTCTTCAACAACTTTACTTCCTCTTCTTTTCCTTCTTTTTCCATTCTGACGGCTCAGTTGGTCTCTTCTCCTGACAAACCTGAACTCTTCGCTCAAACTTTCGCTTCCAACTCAACCCTGGACGATTCCGGTGCTGTTCCTCCATCTCCTCCTCCCTCTGACTTTATTATATCTGAAACTAGAATCTCTTCCAAAGATGTTCTTTCTGCCCGATGTGGGCTCAACTCTAGGAAGGCGTACCGTCCTGATGGTCTTCCTCCTGTTGTTTTTAAGAACTATGCTTCAGTGCTGACACCCTGCCGAGGCAAATTCTTTCGTCTTTGTCTCTCATCTGGTACTTTTCCTTCCTGCTGGAAGTTTGCTTTCATTCAGCCTGTCCCAAAAAAGGGTGATCACTTTCAACCCTACAACTAATGTCCAATTGCTTTGATTTCTTGCCTTTCTAAAGTTTTTGAATCTATCCTTAATAGGAAGATCCTTAAACACCTTTCTTCTCACAATCTTCTTTCAAATCGTCAGTATGGGTTCCGCAAGGGACGCTCGACTGGCGATCTTCTTGCATATTTCTCTGACTCTTGGTCATCCTCCTTTCGGGATTTCGGTGAGACTTTTGCTATTGCGCTAGACATATCGAAAGCTTTTGATAGAGTCTGGCACAAATCTTTAATTTCGAAACTGCCCTCCTTCGGTTTCTATCCTTCTATCTGTACCTTTATCTCTAATTTCCTTTCTTGCCGATCTATAGCTGCGGTTGTAGATGGTCATTGTTCTCCTCCTAAAGCTATCAACAGTGGTGTTCCTCAGGGTTCTGTCCTGTCACCCACTCTTTTCCTTTTATTTATTAATAATCTTTTAATTCGTACTTCCTGTTCTATTCAGTCCTATGCCGATGATTCCACTTCTGCACCCGCTTCACAAAGCATCCCTCTCAACAGTCACACTATGATTCGAGTAGGACGGCTCTGGAACACCTGACCTCTGATCTTTCTGCTACCTCTGATTGGGGCAGAGAAAACTTTGTGGCTTTCAACGCCTCAAAAACTCAGTTCCTCCTTCTGTCTACTCATCACAATCTTCCACACGACTATCCCCTTACACAACGCACAATACACAACGCAATCTTTCCTCTTCTTTTCATAAGAAAATTATGACTTTTCTCCAAAATTTATCTTTGTAAATACCTTATTGTGCAAATCCAAGACACATTATGTTGCTTTGTCAGTTTTTGGTTTCGTTAATTGGTACTGTACGTGGTTGACAGATAATTGACTTTACTAGTCTCAGCCTAACAGGCGTAATAAAGTGCATTAGTTACAGGATTTTCATTTGTTTTGTTGAACTCTATACCGTGAATTTTTAACGGGGTGGTACAACGAGTAGCTGCAGGCCTGTGGTGAGTTACTAAAGTTCCTTCTGCTTCATGTCGTGGAACAGGTTAAAATATGATAGGATTAACTATAATAGGTTATGATTAATACTACATAGTTAGAATAGAGTAGGATAGGTAAATATAAGCTAGAACAGAGTAGTATAAGCTAGGTGCTATTTTTTCTTTAAGGGGTTCGGAATCCAAGCCAATAACGGCTACACTCTGAAAGAGCACCTTAACTCATAGCGTAAGTTAGGCGCGCGCGCACACACACACACACACACACACACACACACACACACAGGGACATAGACAAGGGGAGGGGCCTACGGGGGCTTCAGCCGCCCCCGAAATAAAATCATAGGTTTGATAGTTCTACGCATCACTTATGAGTAAGTACGCCATGCAAGTACCTTCAGCACATGTTTAATTTTCACAGGCCTGCGATGGAAAAACTTTTTCATAATTTTAGCTGTTTACAATGTATTTTTGTGTGCTGAATTCGAAAAACACAATAAAAATGTCATACGACACAAAGTTATATCACAAATTCGATTTTTTTGTGAAGCGACTTCGAGAAAATGCCAGATTTCCGGAAATTACTAGAAACTTCTAAGAGACTATAAATACTGGGTTGCCAAGCCGTATGAGTCAGTTTTACTCAGATTTCATGACGTGCGCACAATGATTCATCCGAAGCGAATTTTTTCAGTGATTTTGAGTTGTTTTTTGTGTTTTATATCAGCGAACTAGCGTGTTTTGATAGTGTTAAGAAAGCCTTATTTAGCCTTTATTAAATTAAATTCAACTCTTATTGTGTTCTGGGTACTGTAGTAAGTTGTGAATCATGGCTAGCCGTGGATGTGTCAACAGTCCCGACAGCTTCTGCTACATATGCGGGGAATTTGTGATCAAGAAACATCAAAGAAACGTAACAAATTTTATTAGGCAAGTGTACCATGCCTACTTTGGAATGAAACTAGGAGACCAAGACAAACCATGGGCACCACACAAAGTTTGTTTTATTTGCGTAGAGGATCTAAGGAAATGGTGTAAAGGCAAAAAGAAAGCATTCAGATTTGGTGTGCCAATGGTATGGAGGGAGCCAAAAAATCACTGTGATGACTGCTATTTTTGCTCTTGTGATGTTAAAGGCTATAACTAAAAAATAAGAAAGCCATATTCTATCCAAATCTTCCATCAGCTTTTCGACCTGTTCCTCATGGGCCAGAAGTTCCAGTTCCGCTTCCACCAGAAACATTGGAAGATTTGCCTAGTAATTCTGGTTCAGATACTGATCATGAAGAATTTCAGTGTAATAGGAAGTCAAGACCCCCAGTTGTTCACTCAATCTGAACTAAACGATTTAGTGAGAGATTTGGGATTATCCAAGGAATCTGCTGAACTCTTAGGCTCCAGATTAAAAGAAAGAAATTTATTATCAGCTGGAACATCGATATATTTGTATAGAAGAAGAGAAAAGGAGTTTATTCACTACTTTTCACATGAGGGCAATTTAGTTTACTGTAGTGATATTGATGGTTTGGTACAGGCATTTGGCATTGAGTACAAAGCGGATGAATGGAGACTTTTCATCGACTCTTCTAAAAGAAGTCTAAAAGCTGTTATTTTGCACAGTGGGAACAAGTATGCCTCTGTACCTGTTGGTCACTCGGTACATCTCCAAGAAAGTTATGAGAATTTGGAATTGGTTCTTACAAAGATAAAATATTATGATCATCACTGGATGATTTGTGGAGACCTTAAGGTATTGTGCATGCTTCTGGGGCAGCAGGGAGGATATACTAAGTTCCCATGTTTCCTTTGTGAATGGGATAGCAGAGCAAAGAGTCAACACTGGGAGCAAAAACACTGGGCCACAAAGAAGATCTCTAGAACCTGGAAGCAAGAATATTTTGCGTAAAAATCTTGTTGACCCAAAGAAAGTACTTCTACCACCTCTTCATATAAAACTAGGCCTTATGAAACAGTTTGTTAAGGCATTAGAAAAAGTGGAGAATGCTTTAAGTACCTCTGCAAGAAGTTCCCTAACCTATCAGAAGCAAAATTAAGAGAAGGTATTTTTGTAGGCCCAGACATTAGAAGACTGCTGTCAGATGAAAACTTCTTGTCTACGATGACTGAAGTAGAAAAAGAGGCTTGGAATTCCTTCAAAAGTGTGGTTACTAAGTTCCTTGGGAATAATAAGGACCCTGAATATGCACTCATTGTTGAAAACATGCTGGAGAAATTCAAAGCTTTGGGATGCTCAATGAGTATCAAAATTCATTTCTTGAATGCACACTTGGACTTTTTCCAAGAAAATCTAGGTGCAGTAAGTGAGGAACAGGGAGAACGTTTCCATCAAGACATTAAGGAGATGGAAAAGAGATACCAAGCCCGGTGGAATGTTAATATGATGGGGGATTATTGCTGGATGCTGCATCGTGAAAATCCGGAAGCAGCGCACAAAAGGAAATGCAACAGGCGCAGCTTCACTGGCAAAAGAAAACGGGACTACTAAGCCATTCCACTTAGTAAAGATGTAAGTATCCAAGTTTTATAGTTTTTTTAAATAAATATATTCAGAAATGGTCAGGAAATAGGTTTCATGTGGTAATTCTTCACTACTTATTTTATTCAGTAACATATTACAACATAAAAACGTCATAGCAAATTGTGAAAAAACTATACGTGATGGAGCAAATCTGAGGCCGTTTTTGGATTTAGCACCCAAAATTCCTATAAAACCAGCATACAATTTCAAAAAAGTTTTTAGGACCCTCAATTTTGCAGGCCTGTGAATTATTGTAATATATTGAGGAATGTGTTTTTACTCATTTACACACTTTTATATTTAATATATACCTTTCAACCTTTCAAATGTTCCGTACGATGATTCCACATTTCACGAAGGTCAAGCTTGTCGCCTCTTCTCTCGAGTTGGCCTGGTGAAGTAGTGAGTTGGTTTCTTGTACTCTCCACCTCACATAGCCATCATGTACGCCCGGTTCATCGGGGATTGTTTTGAGCCAGGCGTCAAATCTTCTTTTGAAGATGTTCACCGCAACACCACTCGTGTTCCTTAGGTCTTTGGGCAGCTGACTAAACAGTTTTGGTCACAACAAACAGAGCTGGGCAATAAATACATTGAATGTATTTAAATACTAAATACTAAATACATGGGAGAAATGTATTTAAATACTAAATACTAAATACATTTTACGAATGTATTTAGATAATAAATACAAGATACATCAATTGTATTTAAATTCATTTGTAAATACATTTTAAATACATACAAATTTTAACATATGCATTCACTAATTCACTAAGCCATGACACGCACACGATAAAGAAATCAACCGCTTTCGACTAAGAGTGGCACACAACTGATTGAACTGACACGTTGAAACATGAACCATGCTGTACTACACTGTCGACACGTCGTACTGTGCTAGTACAGAACGTGTATTAAACCAGTAAAAGTATTTACATTTTTATATTTTGAGTATTTAAATACATTGTATTTAAATACTCATTAAAGTATTTAAATACTATATTTAAATACATGAAAAACAATGTATTTATAAATACAGTTCTAAATACACAAATGTATTTAAATACGTATTTAAATACAAATGTATTTAAATACTGCCCAGCTCTGACAACAAAACTATTTTTTTTCAGGGCTAAGGATGTTCCCTGTCTAGCCTTTAATTTGGGAACACACACAGTCTTCCTTTTCTACTTTCCACTGTTGTTTGGGGAGTTATAGGGTTCAGAGTAAGATTAGGGACTAGTTTCACCATTATTTTCCAAGTGTAAATAATGGTGTATCTCTCTTCTCCTTTCCAGTGAATAAGGGTTTAATTCGCGTAACCTTACCCAGTAATTTAGTTCTTTGCACCAATTGATCTTGGCTGTGAAGCTTCTCTGAATCCCTTCTAGCTGTCTAATGTCTTCTTTTTTATATGGGCATGTTAGGACCGAGCAGTATTCCAATTTGGGTATGATCAGTGTTTTCAGTAGAGGAATCATTATAGTCCTATCCCTTCGTTTAAAGGTTCTCAGTATCTGCCCAGTTATTCTCTTTGCTCTGTTTACTGCTATCTTATTTTGTGTTTCAAATTTCGCATCATCAGTCATTAAAACTCCTAAATCTTTTGCTTTAGAATTTCTCTGAATTTCCTGTCCATTTAAGGTATAATATTACATGTATTTTAGGTCCTCTCTTTTTCCGTACCGTAACAGCTGAAATTTCTCAGTGTTAAACTTCATATTGTTGTCGTCCGTCCACTTGTAGATTCTGTTCATGTGGGTTTGTAGAGATCCTATATCTTCTGGGTTTCTTATTTTTCTACTAATCTTTGTGTCATTGGCAAAGGATGTTACTGTGCTGTCTCTGGTAACGTCCTCATATATGTCAGTTAGCATGATTATGAAGAGTAGTGGAGCTAATACTGTTCCTTGTGGTACTGAGCTGAGGACCTCTGATTCTGATAAAGATATTCCTTGTAATGTAATGACTTGCCGCCGCTCACTAAGGAAAATATATCTCCATTTCCCTACTTTTCCTGTTATTCCCATATATTTCAGTTTAGGTATTGTGATTCCATAGTCGAACGCTTTGGCAAAGTCTGTGTATATTACATCCAGACGCGGATTAAGACACCTCGGGGCCCCGGGGCAATGAAGAATATGGGGTCCCTTTTCTATAGCTTTTTATTATCAATACATGTACATGTACAGTACATAGTACATTTACACGAATTGTATGTACGGTGCTCAGGCTAATTGAGAAACAAACTTAAAAGAACCTTAACACAGTGTATTTTGCCGTTTGCCAAAACCAAACAGTATCAAACAAACTTTACTTTAGGGCTTATAA
This sequence comes from Bathynomus jamesi, assembly GCA_023014485.1. Classification (NCBI taxonomy): domain Eukaryota; kingdom Metazoa; phylum Arthropoda; class Malacostraca; order Isopoda; family Cirolanidae; genus Bathynomus; species Bathynomus jamesi. Next base: position 543,410 of record JAJOZX010002126.1, on the reverse strand, counting down.
AACAAAATAAAACAGAGAATTTGTCAGTTTGTGTACTCTGTCATATTCAATCAAAGAAGTTAGCGAAATCTCGAATAATATCATCGAAACTCAGTTGATTGGGGCCCCTCAAGCATAGGAGCCTCAGGCTTCAGCCTCAATAGCCACCAGTGATAATCCGCCACTGATTACATCATAGTTTTCATTACTTTCCAGTGCATCAATAATGTTGTTGTAGTGTTCCATTAGTTGTGATAGGCACGATCTGCCTGACCGAAATCCATGTTGGTTATCATTTAATTTTTTCTGAGTTTCCAAAAAGTCAGATTTTCTAGCTAACTATTCTTTCAAATATTTTAGTGAGATGAGATGTAAGCGACACTAGGCTATAGTTTTTGGCCTCGGATCGAGCTCCTTCTTTGTATAGTGGGACCAGTGGTGGGCACCGTTAACCAAAAAGTTAACTTCGATAACGATAATCCGTTAACCCCAATTTTTAACTCCAATAACGATAATCCGATAATTTTACTACAAAGTTAACGGAAGTTAACGATAATCCGTTAACGATAACTATTTCTTTACTAACATTTAAAAAAATCAAGGAAAAAAGTTTTAAAACCCATAGAAAATGTTTATTTATGCAAAATCCAACAATAAATAGGTATTTAACTGTATTTTTATCAAGTTTTGCAACTTTTTTGCTTAATAACTTTTTTTTATATTTTTAATAAAAAATGTACTGATTACATGTTTTGAAACCCTTGTAACCACTAACCATTAACTAAATTTTAATTTACCAGAAAATTATTATGGCGGGAACTGAAAGGTAAAATTAAATTTTAGGCACATTTATTAAAGACTATGACACAATGTGCTGGTTGCCCTTCAGAAAGACCAACTTCTCAAAGTTAGGCCCAACTGCCAGTCTTGACCTCTTGGGCCTCAGGATGTCCTTGCCGAGAGAGAAGAGCCGTTCCACTGCGGCAGAGGACGGAATTGGCAGACTGAAGTTATGGCGGTTTGAATTCATTCGCGGAGCGGTGATCTTCCGTGAATGACTCCTCGCAGTTAACGTGTTAACGGACTTTAACAGACTAAATATCGAGTTATCGGAAGTTAACTGGTCCGATAACGATAAATGGAAATTAACTTCCGTTAATAGTCCGTTAAACAAAGTTAACTTCGTTAATTAACTGTTATCGGATTAACACTTTAGTGCCCAACACTGAGTGGGACTATGTTCGCGCTCTTCATGATGCCCTGTATTTCTCTTGTGTCTAGTGATCGTCTCCATATCCAATATAGGGGCTCAGCGATTGCATTCTTGCAGTTTTTGATCAGTGTGGCATTCCATTTGTCTGGTCCTGCCGCTGAGTGTGAAGTGTGTATATATATATATATATATATATATATATATATATATATACATATATATATATATGATACACACAGACCGTGCATGGAACAAGGAACTCTTCTGGGATAATTAAATCCACTATAGTCCGAATAAGTAATGGTAAATGACAAATACCATACTTTTTCTTTTTCATGATGCTCGCCCGACGTGGGCAACGGGTCACTCGCAAAGAGGTCCCAAAAATATAGCTTCCCTCACCAGCCATCTGCAAAGCAGATAGGATCCAGCTTTAGGACATGGATCTAGGGTTTAAAGCAGCCTAGCCCTGCTACATTTAGAACTTCAATATAAGCAAAAGACTCGCTGCCTTCACGTCAGAGTGAATACATCAAAGAAAAAGGGGTAACTATTATATTTTTAGCCAAAAACCAAAACTTAACCCTCAACTGGCGGAATTGAGCGTCCACTTTTCAAGGCACATAACATGTCCGTTTCAAGATGGGAATGAACAAAGAATGGTCCTCTGACGTGAAGGCAGCGAGTCTTTTGCTTATATTGAGGTTCTAAATGTAGCAGGGCTAGGCTGCTTTAAACCCTAGATCCATGTCCCAAAGCTGGATCCTGTCTGCTTTGCAGATAGCTGGTGAGGGAAGCTATATTTATGGGACCTCTTTGCGAGTGACCCGTTGCCCACGTCGGGCTAGCATCATGAAAAAGAAAAACTATGGTATTTGTCATTTACCATTACTTATTCGGACTATAGTGGATTTAATTATCCCAGAAGAGTTCCTTGTTCCATGCACGGTCTGTGTGTCTCATAAAAAAACCTCCGGGGACCATTCTGAGTTCATTCCCATATATATATATATTATATATATATATATATATATATATATATACAATTTACCTTAACTTACAACTTTACAAAGGTTCCGCGCGATGATTCCTCATTTCGTGAAGGTCGAGTTGGTCTGGTGAAGTAGTGAGTTGGTTTCTTGTGCTCTCCACCTCACATAACCAGGTACGCCCGCTCATCGGGAATTGTTTCGAGCCAGGCGTCTAATTTTCTTTTGAAGATGTCCACTGCAACTACCTTTGTGTTTCTTAGGTCTTTGGGCAACTGATTAAACAGTTTTGGTCCTCTCACGACAAAACTATTTTCTTTCAGGGTTAAGGATGTTCCCTGTCTCGCCTTGAATTTGGGAACACGACAGAGTCTACCTTTTCTACTTTCCACCGTTGTTTGGGGAGTTATAGCGTTCAGAGTAAGATTAGGGATTAGTTTCTCCATTTTTTTCCCAAGTGTAAATAATGGTGTATCTCTCTCCTCCTTTCCAGTGAATATAGGTCTAGTTCGCGTAACCTTTCCCAGTAATTTAGTTCTTTGCACCCTTTGATCTTGGCTGTGAAGCTTCTCTGAATCCCTTCCAGCTGTCTAATGTCCTCTTTTTTATATGGGGATGTTAGGACCGAGCAGTATTCCAATTTGGGTATGATCAAGGTTTTCAGTAGGGGACTCATTACATTCCTATCCCTTTGTTTGAAGGTTCTTAATATCTGCCCCGTTATTCTCTTTGTTCTGTTTACTGCTATCTTATTTTGTGTTTCAAATTTCGCATCATCAGTCATTACAACCCCTAAATCTTTTGCTCTAGAATTTATATATATATATATATATATATATATATATATAGGATGAATTTCACAATTAAACATGCGAAATGAATAAATGATAGAAACCTACAAGAAAAAAGAAATATGATTCCAAGGCCTTTCGTGTATTCAGAAGTACATTCCCTGACGAGGTTTACTTCTGAATACACGAAAGGCCTTGGAATGATTTTTCTTTTTCCTTTCGGGTTTGTAACATATATATATATATATATATGTTGTGTGTGTGTGTGTGTGTGTGTGTGTGTGTGTGTAGAGGGTGGCGCAAAAGTCAGGAATCATAGGCACATTTTATTAAATTATAATAAATGTTCGAATTGGTGGCCTTCCACTTGGAGACACTTTCTGACGCGATGAATGCATCATGTTTGAACATTCCTTTAAGCATTGGTACTGATTTTGGCACACTCAGATGTGATTTTATCTTTAGAGAACTTATGTTTCTGGGTCGATCAGCATAGAATGATAGACTACCGACTTGAGATGGCCCCACAAGAAAAAGTCAAGAGGCATGAGGTCTAGAGACCTAGGTGGCCATTCGACGGGCCCTCGCCGTCCGATCCACTTGCTTGGGAATGTTTCATCTAAAGAGCTCCGGACGATGGTTGCGAAATGTGGCGGTGCACCATCCTGCTGAAACCACATCTCCGCCCGTTCTGCCAATGGAATGTCGTCCAGTATGGGCATTAGAAATGTTTGCAGCATATGCAGATATGTTTCACCTGTTACATTGCCGTCGAATAAGTACGGACCAATTAACCGATCCACCCCAGAGCGCAGCCCACACCATAATTCGTGGATCGAATTGCACATGTCCTTCCTCCATCCAGTGGGGGTTCTCATTGGCCCAATAGCGTGCATTATGCCTATTGACACGACCGCTGAGGTGAAATATCGCTTCGTCGCTGAACATAATCCTTCGTTGGAGCTGTCGATGTTGTAGAAACCACTACGCGGCGACCGATCATAAACACTTCCCGTTTCTTTGAAGAGAGTGAACAGTTTTCCAACTGATGCCTGAACAACTGGCGGTTTCTCAAGGTGTTTGTCATTAAAAGTAGTACCAACTGATCGGTGTGTGTTACCACGCCTTACACACATTAAAACTATCTCCACCCGTTCATCTATTGTCAATTTCTGTGCCATAGGTTCAACAACAACTCTGAAAAGAACAAAACACATATTATTAAAATGTACCTATGGTTCCTAACTTTTGCGCCACCCTGTAATATATATATATATATATATATATATATATATATATATATATATATATATATATATATATATTAGCCCCTCCCGCAAAGAAATTCTGGGTACGCCCCTGCTGACACACACACACACATATTGCAGTTATATATATATATATATATATATATAAAGAGAGAGATAGATAGATAGATAGATAGATAGATAGATAGATATTATCCTGGTGCTCTTAATTAATCCATCATTTGATACCATCGGTTTCAAAAATAGCTTTACACTTTTATTTCAATATTGTAATAAAAGAGTAAGGCTGTTTTTTTAGTCAACTGTACAAGTTTATGTAGAAACCTGAACAAAAGCTTCAGCTAAATTCTGAAAAGAGTTAATTTTCCATTAAGCAAGAGTTCTTATGGAAGATTATAACTTCGCTCTCTATTCATTATAATTTTATGATATATATTGGGAAAGTTCCCAAATTCATCTGATTTCTAAATGGATGTAATGGTAGGCTTCTTCAGAGGAGCAAATAAGATGGCACATTTTTTTGTAATAAAATCATCTTGCAAGTTCCGCAGCATTTAGTTCTCGGCATTTTATGAGCGCAGTTATTATACCTAAACTCGTACATCATTTATAAGCCCTTTTTTTTTCTTCTAAACAGTGATAGTAAATGTAATCCTGAAGGAAAATCATAAATAAGTTTTTATTATATTTCAGAGGTTAAAAGCGTAGCTTGGTTTAGAAAAACACTTTGTTATTGATGATGTTAAAGTTCAATTTACGGATCATTTCTGTGAAGATTAGCTTCAAAAGAGATCTTGTCCCAGATGCTTATAACCAGTGACGGGCATCGATACATGAAAATCACTAAAGCGATACCGATACATCGATACATGAAGAACGTTTTAGGCGATACCGATACGCCGATACTTTCTAGATGTCTTAAGCGATACCGATACCGATACATGCATCGCCGATACATGTATCGCCGGTACATTTTTATAATTATTCATTTAATATGTAGGTATTAGATATTATTGTTTATAGTAGTAATTTGTACGCACTGTAAGTAAAATCAACGACATTTTAATGGGTTTTATAGATGTAAATAAAAACAATTGCTTTATTTAATGAAAGTACGTTTTAATTTTGTAGGATACATGAATGACTGAAAATATTACACTAACAATTAAAAGTAATTACTATTACCCTTCAAAAATACCAGCTGGCTAAACATCTGGTCAGACAGTCTATTCCTTTTTGGAGCGTGAATGTGACCAGCCAAACTAAACAACCGTTCTACAGGAGCAGAGGATGGTAGTGGTGTGTTATACTTCAGGAAGACCCGTAGAATTCCTGGGTACTGCCTCAGAGATTGGAGAGAATGACTTCCGTCACCAGATACTGTAAAACTTCCATCTCAGTGGAATCTTGGGTTGCAGAGACATTAGTGAAGCAGACTCATAACAGAAGAAATCATCTGCACTTCCGTCAGATGCAGCATCACTTAGTTGTTGCTGGGGGGTCTGCTCGCTGAGGCTCTTAACAGCATTAACCAACATTTCTTGAACCCTCTTTTTGACAATGTTAGTATTAAATTTGCCTTTTATTGTCATCCACTTTAACTTGAACAGAGGATTTGAAGACGATGCCAGTATTGCTGCTTTACACTCATGCGACGTATCAAGGCACAGAAACTTTTCAAACCGCTTAGTGAACCCTACTGTGACTGCATTGAGAAGTGGCTGACAATGACGCAATGCCTCCGAATTCAAACGCTCTAGCTTCTTCTCTACAGCTAACAATGTCGGAAGCAGGCAAACGTAAAAACATTCTTTGTCGGACTGCAACCTATCAAGTGCTGTTGCAATGGATTGTAGTACGGTTACGTATTCCTGGAGAAAATCAAGCTCATTATATGAGCGTTTCTATGTTATGGTTAATTAATCTCAATAACACAAGTATAAACGTGTTTAAACGTTGCGCCGTACTGTGTGACGTGACCAGTAGAGTAGTACTGTCATTAAATAAATATTTAATAATATTATTATTTATGTATATTCATAAATATAACTCAGTAGTGTCATATTATAACATCTATTTAAATATTTAAAAATTCTTATTAATGTATCGATGTATCGAAGTATCGATTTGATACATGAAGAACGTCTTAGGCGATACCGATACGCCGATACTTTCTAGATGTCTTAAGCGATACCGATACCGATACATGCATCGCCGATACATGTATCGCCGGTACATTTTTATAATTATTCATTTAATATGTAGGTATTAGATATTATTGTTTATAGTAGTAATTTGTACGCACTGTAAGTAAAATCAACGACATTTTAATGGGTTTTATAGATGTAAATAAAACAATTGCTTTATTTAATGAAAGTACGTTTTAATTTTGTAGGATACATGAATGACTGAAAATATTACACTAACAATTAAAAGTAATTACTATTACCCTTCAAAATACCAGCTGGCTAAACATCTGGTCAGACAGTCTATTCCTTTTTGGAGCGTGAATGTGACCAGCCAAACTAAACAACCGTTCTACAGGAGCAGAGGATGGTAGTGGTGTGTTATACTTCAGGAAGACCCGTAGAATTCCTGGGTACTGCCTCAGAGATTGGAGAGAATGACTTCCGTCACCCAGATACTGTAAAACTTCCATCTCAGTGGAATCTTGGGTTGCAGAGACATTAGTGGAAGCAGACTCATAACAGAAGAAATCATCTGCACTTCCGTCAGATGCAGCATCACTTAGTTGTTGCTGGGGGGTCTGCTCGCTGAGGCTCTTAACAGCATTAACCAACATTTCTTGAACCCTCTTTTTGACAATGTTAGTATTAAATTTGCCTTTTATTGTCATCCACTTTAACTTGAACAGAGGATTTGAAGACGATGCCAGTATTGCTGCTTTACACTCATGCGACGTATCAAGGCACAGAAACTTTTCAAACCGCTTAGTGAACCCTACTGTGACTGCATTGAGAAGTGGCTGACAATGACGCAATGCCTCCGAATTCAAACGCTCTAGCTTCTTCTCTACAGCTAACAATGTCGGAAGCAGGCAAACGTAAAAACATTCTTTGTCGGACTGCAACCTATCAAGTGCTGTTGCAATGGATTGTAGTACGGTTACGTATTCCTGGAGAAAATCAAGCTCATTATATGAGCGTTTCTATGTTATGGTTAATTAATCTCAATAACACAAGTACAAACGTGTTTAAACGTTGCGCCGTACTGTGTGACGTGACCAGTAGAGTAGTACTGTCATTAAATAAATATTTAATAATATTATTATTTATGTATATTCATAAATATAACTCAGTAGTGTCATATTATAACATCTATTTAAATATTTAAAAATTCTTATTAATGTATCGATGTATCGAAGTATCGATTTTTTTCGATACATTTAAGAAAATTGACCTTAGCGATACCGATAAATCGATACTTTTGTCAAGTAGCTAAAGCGATACCGATACCGATATAAAAGTATCGATCGATACGTATCGGCGATACACGTATCTAGATACTACCCATCACTGCTTATAACTCGAAGCTGGTAACGAACACTCAACATCATTGTTTAGCAATGTCTGAGGTAAAGACTGTGGGAGAAGATTTTTCTGTTTTATTTATCTTTCCAAGTTTTATATATTTTTAGAGTAATTTTTATATAGTGATCGTAAGTTGGTTTGAAGGGAAACGCGAGTAAATATCTTTTATTATTTTAATTTCTTATTATAGACTTTAAAAATCGAGTCAGCAACTGGTGAATAAAACAAGATTTGTATAAATTAACTGACAATTCTTAATTTACAGTTTTGCAAAGAAAAATGGAAAATGTTTTCCTTCCATTTCCATTCGCCCAAATAATTTCGGTTCTTCCCAAATATTTAAAAAGCCAAAGCAAATAGGGTTAATTATTTCTTCGTGCATGCCAGGACGAAAATATCCACTCAGCCTCATTAACTTAAGTAGTCCTTTACATCACGCTATTTCCAACTATAATATCATTTACACCAAAAGTTTTAGTATTATAAGTATTTTTTGTCCTTTTGTTGCCTTCATCTGCATTAAAAATGGATATTTCGCTGTTGCAACGTTTGCAACAAAAGCGTTCATATTTAATTATTAATGCGAAGCAAGTTGTTTAAAAATCTACAGTTAATTTTATTTTACATTTTACACACACACACACACACACACACACACACACCACACACACACACACACACATGTGTGCCATCTCTGCATGAATGAGGTATAGACTTTTTTAAATCCCTATAAAGTATCTAAAAAAATAATTAACCAAACTTAGATTAACCTAACCTAACATAATATGCACTGTAATACTATTGTTAATATTGTTTCGTATCTACTAGGGGCACTCAATATATTTTTCCCCACCCTTTTTCTTAGCTAAATAATAGGCCATGGGGTTGAAATGTCTTTTGCCCATAAGTTTGAACTTTCTGCGGTTCACATAACCGGATTTTTCCAGTTTGAACCTAGCCTCCTCAGAGCATTTTTAAGCTTTTCCCACTGGGCGACAAACGCAGATCGGGAAGTTGGGGGGGGAGGGACGATTAAGGCAGGGGTGTGCTGCCAATTTCTTCACAACCAGTTCTGATACAGATAGGGGGTAAATCGGCGAGCGCCAATGGCGAATCATTAAGCTAGGGGGTCTGGGGTGAGCGGTAGCTCCCTCAGCATTTTAGCTTTTCCAAACAGCATTTTGTAACATTTTGGCAGAAATTATTTAACATATTCTTTATACTCACTAATGACATAATTATCTAAAAATAAACTAATTTTTCATCAAAAAATAAATAAATATTGAAAAGACCACTGCTTGTGATATTAACTATATTTTTCTATAAAATCCTGAAAAAATGAAAAAATGTACATATAAATAAATTTCTACTGACTTTTAAATATTTGTTAAAAACAAACAAATGGGTCGGTGATCCAATCAAAATTTAACAACCGGTTCGGGCGAACCGGACCGAACCGGTCCCAGCACACCCCTGGATTAAGGATACTATGGATCCGGATGTTCCCTAATCAGGCCACCATCCCCGTGTGGTCTGAAATAACACTAGCATTATCTATATATAAATATTCAATGTAAATTTCATATTTACATTTAGGATAAACAGTTCTAATTGTGGCATATGTGCGTGTATTATATGTATTTATATGGCTTCCAAGACAATGCTCCCAAGACAACTCCCAAGACAATTCTATTTTTACAAATTTTGAAAATTCCTTGTCGCCCAGTACCCTAAAATTTCATTTACTGGGCGACAAATTTTCTTCACTGGGTGACATTCATGTCGCCTACTCACTAGGTTAAAAAATGCTCTGCCCCTCCTTGTATAAAACCGCTTTTAAACGCCCTTGTATAAAACCGATGATTAACGCAGTTTCGAAAGTGGCGTCTGACAGTGATGTGCGTCGTAAACAGAGAGCTGTTATCGAGTTCTTAACCTCAGAGAAGGAAACAGTTGGAAATATTCACAAACGTCTACAAAACGTTTACGGAGATGCTGTTGGTGATCGAAGCACAAGTTGGACGCTGGTCTAAACGTGTGAAATCATCGAAGAGAGGAAGCCCGGTATCGGCTGTCACATCTCACACTGCAACGTGCTAACAGCATCATTCGATCAAGTCGGCGCGTCACATACAAGGAGCTATCACTGGAGCTAGGAATTAGTGAAGGAAGTGTGAATACGATAATCCAGCAACTGGGATACTCAAAAGTGTGTTCACGGTTTGTTCCTCGCGAACTGACTGAAGATCACAGAGCCTAAAGAAAAGAAATTGCTTCTGAGTCGTTGGTTCGATACGAGACAGAAGGGGATGACTTCCTTTCACGAATTTGTGAGTGGGGATGAGACTTGGGTACACCACTTTGAACCTGAAACAAAACGCCACTCCATGGAGTGGCATCACGCAGACTCCACACGCAAGAAAAAGTTCAAAATGGCTCCCTCCGCAGGAAACGTTATGGCCACCATCTTCTGGGACATGAAAAGGGTGATTCTGGTGGACATTATGAAGAAAGGACAACCAATCAAATCAGAGGCATATATTGCTACCCTACAGAGACTCCAGAGACGTATAAAGGGAGTTCGACCGGAGAGAAAACTGAAAGACGTCCTTCTTTTGCACGATAACGCAAAACCACACAACAGTTTGCAAAGAGAGGCCATCACAAAAATGCGCTTGACTGTGTTACTTCGCCCTCCATACACAGGGCCGCCAAGAGCTGCGGGCCCCGGGGAAGGATTGGTATATGGGCCCCCCCCCGCCCTGTTTACTCAGTATTTGATTATGAATGTTTTTTGTGTACATAACAAGCAAACTGATTATATGTCCAAGTCACTATTCAAAACATACAGTATGAATAAACAACTCAGAGGAAAATGACCATTTTGCTTTTCGAATTAATTATATTAATTCTATCTATCACCATACAATTTACAAATGCAGTAGCAGTCCATGCAGGCAAGACAATTGTTTACTGCAAGATTTTCATTATTAGAAGTATACTTTCTTTGCCTTGTCTCTAGTAAAGTGGTAAATGATTTTGATGAAATTTAAAGTACGAGCTAACACTCTTTCAATTACAATGGTTCCCAGATCTGTCAGTCGGTCTTGGGCACTGGTGGACTGCAGATAATATTTTACCTATTTCAGTTTGACTATGATAATCTCTAGAAAATATATGGTCATTAATCATATTCCCTCTCTGTTATTTAATCAATTGCTTTATTAATATTTTTAGATTTTATCCCCCCTCTTTCCGGACCCCTGAAATTTATCCCGCTCCGCCCTCTCGGCGGCCCTGTCCATACAGCCCGGATCTGGCACCTTCAGACTTCCATTTGTTTGGGTCAATGAAGGATGCTATTCGTGGAAGAAAGTTTCAGAATGACGATGAGGTTGTTGAGGAAGTTAAGAGGTCGCTCCAGCGGAACCCAGCGGACTTTTAGCAGCAAGGAATAAAGGCCTTTGTTTCGAGGTGAAGGAAGGCCGTAGAAAAGGATGGAGAGTATGTGGGAAAATAAAAACTTGTAAAAAAGGTATGTAACTACTTGTGTACAAAATTTCTGGAACTTACAAGGAAACTTGGAAAGAAAAAAAAAGGTGGGGCGAAATATATTGAGTGGCCCTCGCACTATTATAAAATGGGTATATTTATCTATAATTTATACCTAATCAAGTTGTCCACTAGACACTAGTTACCGTACTGTACGTATTGCATTTACTTAAACTACAAGGTTCAACAAATATGATTAATTTTACAGTGACAACTGAACATAAAAACTTAATTGGCTGAAATAAAAATTAAAACTTTTAACTTTTATTCATCTTAAATATAAATATTTTATTATTTAAATTTATTTACAGCATAAAACATCTTCATTATTTTAATCAAAATTAACTGTATACTGACCTACTTGACATACCTAATATAAATTCACATATTAAATGTTCAATCTTACGTCCTAAAAAAAAGTATCGTAATATTAAACTGACTTGAAATCTTCTTTGAAAACATTAAATTGATCTGGATTCTTCTTTGAAAACAAACAAATTTATTAATTAATATCATTTTACTATTGTTCCTAGATATAACAATCACTGTATATATTCTCAAAACAAAATTACTTTCTCCATCATGTGATCATGTGAGGAGTTAGTGAAGCCCTTTTGTACCTTCCCAAAGCTCCAGTGAGAAAAACAGCCCTTTTCACATTTGCTGTAGAAGCAGGAATAGAAATGTATTTCCCAGCGACTATACAGTAGTTAACTTGGGATAGTCATTTTGATTTTCCCTCCAGTAACCTAAGACGTCACCTGAAGAACTTTTCATTGGACATTAGGGTGTCCCACTTATGACCTTTTTTTTCAGATCCATTGAACATACCTTTTTTCCTGTTAGAAATGGTTCACCGTTACTAAATATATCAAAAAAATACAATTTAACAACTTTGGGGTCTCCGACCCACCCCCAGAAATGGACCCCCCCTGAAAATGCTAGAAATACCCATTTTTTAGATTGTAATCAACCTAAATGAACAAGATTTTTGTCAAATATCAACATATTTGATATCAAAAGAAAGGTAATTCGGAGCTTTATTACCGCCCCCCTTAGAGCATCATCCCAATGTAGCTCTGCGGCGATGGCCTCGAAAGGATAAGAGGAGTAAGAACTTTATTCATCTTATCGAATCGAAGTGGGAACAACTTGGTTAACATTAGGTTAAAATTATATAAGTTAAAATACTTTAAGCTTTTGACAATGTTAACAAAGCCCATCGTTTTTTTTATTTATTTCTCAAAAATAACACAAAAAAGATCTTTACCAATAACATAAGAAAATAAAGGTTAAAACAAAAGAAAGTAATTTTAGGAACCTTTTGCACTTAAAACAATGAACAAACTTTTATTCGCTTGAAACAAAGCTTAAAATAAAAAACAAAAACAAATAATCTTAGTTACATTTTAACCTCAGAGCAGTGACCAAATTTTTCTTCGTCATGTTTGGGATTGCATGTTTATTTTGTTCAACGACCTGCAAAAGTTGTTGAAACTCACTTTCATCCTTACAATGCCCATGAAAATCTTGCATGAGCTTGACGCCACGCTCTGCCGTTTCATTTACTACTTTGGCAGACGAAATAAGGCCCCTCATTCTTTTAAAATCGTCATCTTCTTCCCATAATATTATGGGTTTTTTAATCCATTCCCTAGATGAGTTGAGAAGTCTGAATAGGTACGAAGATCTTGGACCTATGAAGCGATGAAGTCTGACACCCTGCTTCAGAATAGGGAAATAGGCTGACCTGGTGTGAACTCTTGAGGAGGATCATATTTTGTTAATTCTTTGGCCATCTTAACCTTTTCTTCATTATTAACAGAGCCAAACAAAGCCATGGGGACGAGCTCTTCAGTCAAGTACCAATAATGACCTCGAGAAATGGCTAGGGCAGATTCGGCAACCTCACTGTCTATTTTTTTGTATTTTATCAATTCATTGTAGAATCTAAAATCATTTACAGGAGCGTTGGATGATTTAGTACAGGACAACCAATATTTTCCATAATAAAGGGATGTAAACTGACAAAATCTTTCAAGTTTTTGAATAGTGACATCATCGTAGCCAGCTTGGTGAGAGAAGGCATACATTTTATTGGCGTAAAGGATTGAAGCCATCCATCTTGCATGATGGAAGGCTCCTGGTTTAATCTAATGAATTCCTCTGGAAGGCACTTCATTCAGAATGAGGAGAATTGTCTCTGCCAATTCTCTATAGTCATCGCGAGGAAGGGAACTCTTTTGGTTAAGAATATCATTCATGAAACTGATGCTGGATTCTTTCATATCTCTTAAATACCTATCTTTTATTTCAAGGTGTCTGTGAGGCAGTTTAGTGTCAATAACACTTTCTCGAAAGTTCTTGAAGGCTTCATTTTCAGGTGAATTAGTTTTGTCAAATATTCTGATGTAGACAGTAGCCAAAATCCTCTCAGAAATATGATGGCGGCATGCCATCCACAGTAATTTTTTTCCAAGAAGTTCTTCCACCTTTTGGCATGCACCTTTTTTCCATCCGGTGTTTGATGCAGTTGTATCAAATATTAGCCCATACACATTGTCTTCTAGCTTCCATTCTGAGATGGTTTCAAACACGTTTGTTGCTTGAGCTGATCCGGTACTGTCTTTGATTTTTTCTACAGAGAGAGTAATTTCTCAAAATCATTTTCCCCAGTAACTAGTATTGCCAATCTTTCCTCCTTTCCACCTGATAAATTACAGATCATTTTGCTATCCCAATGGATCAGAACATACTGGGGAGAAACGAAATCACCTTGGATGTCCTGCCACGTTCTTTTTCTTGATATTGTAGCTGCTCGAGCTGATGTAGTTTTGGATATGCTCATTTCTTCTATGTGTTTGCCACACTCTGCGGCGACAACTGATGCAAAAACTGTACGTTGCCTTATGGAGAGTCCAAGACGATCTGCTGTGTTTGATACTAGTGTTGATTGAAGCAAACTACTTGATCTTGGTTTTGATGGGCCTGGCTGGGGTTCTGGAGAATATTCTTCACCCGAAGATTTATCTGTCATCACTCTCAGTGATGGTTGGATTGCCTGATCTCTTTTCCACTGCTTTTCGTTCAGCTTCTTTCATTTGTCGCTTTCTTTCTTCATCGAATCTTATTTCTTTCCTTTGCACTTTTGACACATAAGCTTTATCTAAAGGGCCAAGACACATCTTCCTCTCCCCTCTTTGGTCTTCTAGGAAATTTATGTCTTCTTTAATTTGTTCCTGAGTTCTTAGGGAATCCGTTCTTATCTCATGAAATACGTTTTGTGTAGAAATATCAAACAGATCATTCAACTGACAAGTAACTTTGTTTTTTGGTTTCATAACATTCAGCTTTTTTGCTCTTTATTACTGTTTCATGTAATTTTATCAAGTTTAGTAGCATGGTTCGTGGGGTTTTATGTCTTACGACATCCTTTGATGGAATGCCCGCCTTTTCCCAAATTCTTTGAACTTTTTTCAAAACATTCAAAATGTTTTCCTCTTTGGAAATATTAGGGCCTTGCATTTGTTTTCTTCTGAGGTAGAAAAATGCTTAAAAATGTCTCCTTTTGATGACAGCATGCATCCCTCTTTGCCACTTAGATCATCCTTTAGTGCACCAAGCAAAGAGTCAAGTTTGTTGGATTGTTTCTTAATACAGCTTTATTTTTATTCATTCTTACAATACCTCATAATTAAACATATTTTATTATCTAAATACCTGAAAAAAATCACAAAATGGTTAATTCCACAATAAACTCTTGCTATTGCGCCTTTCTTAGCTAAAATAAAAAAAGTCCCTTTCTTAGATGAGAATTTGAGCCTCACTCACCTGATCAAATGCCTTTTACTGTACCTTAACCCATAACATATTGAAATTGAATCCTTTTCTGATATATTTAGTGTAAGTGGACCATTTCTAATAGGAAAAAAGCTATGTTCAACAAATCTGAAAAAAAAGACATAAGTGAGACACAATAGGTTAAATACAATACAAAAAATGGGTCTTTCTAGCATTTTCAGGGGGGCCCATTTGTGGGGGTGGGTCGGGGACCCCAAAATTGTTAAATTAAATCTTTTTCTGATATATTTAGTAAAAGTGAACCATTTCTAACAGGAAAAAAGATATGTTCAATGGATCTGAAAAAAAAAGGTCATAAGTGGGACACCCCATTGGACATATTGTTCAAATTCTGTTGAAACGTTGTTGGTTTTCGCCTTCTTAGACGGAAGAGACATGAATACCAAAATGGTTAGTTGTCTAAACTTTGTAATTTTAAGTAATCAATACCGTGACTAAAGCCTACTGCAGGTACCGAATCTTCTCGCTTTCATTCACTGCTGATTTAAAAAAAAATATATATATATATATATATAGTTTTTTTAGATAATTTTATGCGCAGAATTCAATTTTGGCATTTCTTAAAAGCGGAAATTAACCAAAACTAAGATATATAAACCCTAACCTAACAAAATATAAAGTAAATTATATCCACCTATAGCCTACATGAACGCAATATCTTTCACAAAAATCAGACGATATCTTATTTCGAAAGTGCACAATACCTTTTCATAAGCTGCTAGGTTAGGGCTGGATGGATGGATGAAGACTTTAATTTAATAAAGTTCCATAATACATCGTAGACAGAAAAAGATGTAGTACATTTTTTACAGGAGTGGAACATTTTTTTTATGCAGGAAGGAGAGGCTAAGGACGAATGACCGCAACTCGCGCCCCCCCCCCAAATACAAGAAAATAAGAGCGCCAAAATCAAGGTCTAGGGTTTTCCGAGATACCTGGACAGTGGACATGCTGCGTTTGAAAGATGGGAGGTCATAGACAGAGGGAAAGATGAAATGAGGAAGATTGTTTCAGAGTTCACCGGTTGAGTACATGAAAGATTGAAAATACCGATTAACCCTTGCGTTAGGGATGGGCGTAATCGATTACTTCGATTACTTTAAAAATTCCCCACTAATCGATTACTTTCGTCACTAATCGATTAGTCAACCGATTACTCCTAGATGATGGAACAAAAATAGCAGTCGCTGGGCAGTGTAAACAGTGTTGCCTCTCTTAAAAATGGAAAAAGAGTTAAATTCCAAATATTTATAAAAAGCATACTCGAAGTAATCGAAGTAATCGATTACGCTCATCCCCGGCAGTCAGCAGTGGTGGGCAAAAAGTAATCGATTACATGTAAAAATTACTGATGTCTGAAAAGTAACTAAAAGTATAAAGTAGAAATTACTTCTCTGGATTAATTATATTATAAGTCATAAGAGTAATTAATCCAGAAGTAATTTCTACTTTATACTTTTAGTTACTTTTCAGACATCAGTAATTTTTATTTGTAATCGATTACCTTTTGCACATCTTGCGTTAGAGAGTTGGACAGAAAAGGGATGAGAATGCGTCGAAAGTCTAGTACTGCCTGCTCTCCTTGAAGGAGGAGGCACGCAGTTAGAGTTCAGAAGAGCAGTGTCCGTTATAATAGCGATAGTAAAGAGAGAGTGAGGCAACATTGCGGCGAAGAGAGAGAGAAATTGAAGACAGTCAGTAAGAGGCGGGGAATTGATGAGACGAAAATTCTTTGATTCCACCCGGTCAAGTACGGCTGTGTGGGTTGAGCCACCACACACATGACAAGACCCCTCTACAGAGACAGCAACTGAGTGGAAGTGAAGAAACTGCGGAGGCGGTACAGCACACCTAACCTCTTAGAAGCTGTTTTGAAAAGAGAGTATATATGATCTTTCCAAGAAAGATCACGAGAAAAGGAAACGCCAAGAATGTTAAAAGAGGAAGGATTTATATAATACCAAAAGAACATTAATGTTACAGAAAACATAAACGGTGATCAAAATCGTACATAATAATTGTGTATAGAAGTGCCAAAAATGTGGATGTAATAAAACAATTTTGGTGCGCAATGGAACATGATTCGAAGACATTCATATTCCATTATGTTTATTTATTGCTGGGCAAAAGAATACACCAACGTAAAATTTTGTGATCATGAACTGGGAATTAAAACCGATGGAATAATAGCCTATAACAATTATTTAAGAGAGGTGAGTTGCACTATCCTTACCTAACCTAAATTAATCTAACCTAACCTAAATTAACCTAACCTAAAAAAATAATGATTTATTTAAGACATGCTACACTAGCGGATACATATAGTTTACTTTCTATTTTAGCTAGGCTAGGGTTGATATATTTTGGTTTTGGTTAGTTTCTGCATTTAAGAAAGGTTCAAAATTGAATTCTGCACATAAAATTACTTACAAAAATATATAATTTTATTAGAAATCAGCAGTGAATGAAACCGAGAAGACCCAAGATACCTTGCAATTCTTCCCCTTTTTTTTGTCTTTAAATAGGCCCTAGTTGTAATGCCCGTTTCACATCGCATTTTTATCCCCCATGACAAGTGTTCATGAGCAACTTGTTCACTGTCCAAAGCTGAAATAATTGTTATTGTTCAAACAGCGTTCACAGTTTACACCGCAATTTAAATACTTGAAGTTTGAACAATCCTGCTCAGTTTTCTTTCAAAATTTTTAGAGGATAACTTTTGGAATTCAATTGAAATTATTGTGAAATAACTTGAGAAACGTTATGGCTTATAATTGTGAATTAAATTTATATGGGATTCTAGTTAATTAACAATATAGGATCACTTGAAGATCAGGGCCCCCAGCCTTCTTTAGTTAGCCTTATAAGGCTAACTAACGAAAATATCACGACCTACCCCAACCAATCGTGAGATCAACTGTACGCCCTTGACGACTGGTTAGGTTAGGTCGTGATATTTTTGTTAATTAGCCTTATAAAGCTAACTAAAGAAGGCTGGGGGCCCTGATCTTCAAGTGATCCTATATTGCTAATTAACTAGAATCCCATATAAATTTAATTCACAATTATAAGCCATAACGTTTCTCAAGTTATTTCACAATAATTTCAGTTGAATTCCAAAAGTTATCCTCTAAAAATTTTGAAAGAAAACTGAGCAGGATTGTTCAAACTTCAAGTATTTAAATTGCGGTGTGAACTGTGAACGCTGTTTGAACAATAACAATTATTTCAGCTTCGGACAGTGAACAAGTTGCTCATGAACACTTGTCACAGGTGATGCACAATATAATTATTATGTATATCATTATAATTTTTTCATATATTTTTTACCTAGAAAAATAACTTATACGCGCTAGATATTTTTTACACTTCTCTAAATACCTTTGTAAGTTACTTCGAGATATACTCGTATTAAACAGAAATGATGCCGTGGGTAAACAGACTTAACAAGATCTTTAGGAGATATACACATACAGTTATAACGAAAAAACGTAGGTCGATTGCGTGTCGTCTAGGCATTAACTCTGCTGGAAATTTCTATCAGATCGCTAAGATGATAAGCAATCATTATAGGCTTATAGAGTTTTTTTTCGCAGACCTTATACTTAATATTCCTATGCCATTCAAAGTTACTTCAGTTGTCATAGGTTAGCAAACCCAGCGATATTAATACTTACTCTATACGCGCAAAGAATTATTCAGAAAGAAATAATGAATAGTTAATTGAAATATTGAATAGTTAATTTCTTATTTTAATAACTAAGATGAATTAGATTAACTATAATAATGACAGTGGTACAATTGCTATTATCTATAAATGGTCTAAAATTGGCTGCTATGTAGAAGACATCAACGGTATTATCAAGAAATTGGCAATATTTTACTTGTGTAAATTAGACTAGCTGCTAGACTCTCTTAGCCAATTAATTTCTGTAAAACCAGACACTAATGAAAAATTCTAATACAAACGGTATGATACCCACACTTTGAAATGAAACCTGTAACGTTTAATCTACGTTCCGAGTTACCTTAACGTAATATATAAATTTATATATATACTATATCAGGTATGAGGCAATTACAGTTAAAAAATAATTGGTTACAATTGCAATTACTTTGCATATGCTCGACTACAGTTATTGCAGTCGTCAAATGTAATTGATTTCAATTACAATTACATTGACAAGTAATTAATTTCAATTACAATAACTTTTCATAGAAACACTTAATATAATGGAAAGGCTAGGAAAGAAATCTACCATTAATTTACCTTAACTTTATATTTTCATTGTGTGAATATTATTCTATTTGAACACGTTTTTAAATCACAGTTCAATTAGCAGTCACTGTAATATCAGGTGAATTGTTCAAGGTTCAGTGGGTTCATTAAGCGCATCACACATCAACTGATGCATCGAGCATCGAAAGGGTTAAATGTAATTGGGTTAATTGAAATTGTCACTGTGAATGTACGAGTAATTAGTTTCCATTACAATTACATTTTTAGTTAGTCAATGACAATTACACAACAATTACTTGAAAAAGTTAAATCAATTACAATTACGATACTTGTAGTTTATCTCCCCCTCACCAATTTTGACAGAATATTTTCGTTAAAACTAACGAAAATATCACGACTTAACCTAACCAGTTATCAAGGGCGTACAGTTGATCTATTATAATTGGTTAGGTTAAGTCGTGATATTTTCGTTAGTTTTAACGAAAATATTCTGTCAAAATTGGTGGGGGGGAGATAACCTACAAGTACCACAATTACCCCATGTCTTATATGTATGTGTGTGTGTGTGTGTGTGGTGTAGTAGTTAGTGTGGTGTAGTGGTTAGTGTCGCTGACTACGAATCCATCTGCTCCGGGATCGAGACCAGGTGACGGCAGGTGGCGCGCAGCAAAACCCAGCTGTTCACCCTTCCAGACAATAAAGAAATTGGTTGGTAGATAAATGGGTACCCTGGGTAGCCTAGTGGTTAAGACGCTGGGCTGCTGGTGGGGCGTGGTTCGGATTCCACGTTAAACTGTAGGCCTAAGGTGGAGTGATAAGCTTGACCTTCGCCAGAATGAACAATTCGGGCGGAAGCAAAACCAAGGTTAACCAAGGTTATACTGGCGGTCAAAATTATGGTGTCACTAGAAAATGTGACATAGATTAAAAGCCCTGCTGCCAAAACCAATATAATTTTTACGTAATGCAGTAGATGTGTGTATGAAGTTGCACATATCTTTTCGCACTCTTATCTTTAGTAGTTTATATTTAACCCTACACTTATGAAATTTATGAACTTTGCTTCTATTGATGCAGGTTGCATTTACTTAGTTAGACATTCTTATGTATTCGAAAACTTTGGTTTTTTTTTCTTTTTTTATATATTTTACACAGATTAGTTGTCTGACATTGTTTAAGCACTGGGAACTAAACATGAAGTTTGTTTTCCCATTGAAAATACTCAGCATTTATGAATCAACAACTTTTCTTTTTTCAGAAATTAATAATGGCCCCCAGGAAATAAATTCCTTTAAAGAAACGCATTGAAATAATATCTCTGCTATCCCAAAGAGATACTGCACGTAGGATTGACGTTTCTCAGAATGGAGTGTCCAGACCCATTAAAAGACAAGAGGAGACGGGCTCAGCAAAGAAGAAGAAGAACCAAGGAAAAAAAGAAAGACGACAGTAATGGAAGATAGTTTAATGGTTAGAAAGTCCAAAAGAAATATAGTCCTGACAACACTTCAACTAGCCGCTGAACACAATTTAATGTGAAAAAAAGGGATCACCTGAGAATCAGGGCCCCCATGTATTCTTGTTTTTTGCTATACAGTACCAAATATAATAACAAATTAAATTGAATGCCCGGTTAGGTGAACTGTACGCCTTTGACGATTGGTTAGGTTAAATCGTAATATTTTCGTTAGTTTTAACGAAGATATCATTTGGTAAATGAGGCTGGAGGCCCTGATCTTCAGGTGATCCAAAAAAATCGTTTCATGCTCAACTGCCCAAAGGCTACTAAGCGAAGCAGGGTTGAATGGTCGTGTAGCTGTTAGGAAACCTTATCTGAGGCATGTCAATAAGCAAAAGCGATTGAAATGAGCAAGAGAATGTCAAAACTTTACGTTAGACAGATGAGAGCAAATTTGAAGTAATGGGCAGTAAAAGAAGATAGTATGTGAGAAGAAGAACTGAAGAAATGTTCAAAAAGAACTGCATGGTGTCTACAGTCAAGCATGGGGGTGGCAATCAGGGCCGTTTCCCCCAATATGGGGCGGTTAGGGTGCCCCATCAGCCTTCGCATTTTATGTTTAAAGTTATTTATAATTTAATACTAATTTAATAAGTGGACTGGCCATAATAAGTAAGGTATTAATCATAAGGTTGGCCGACAATTGTCGTATGACGAGATCATCGATGATTTCGCTTCAAAAAAGTGTAGGAGGCAAAATTTCTGAAGGATACGATAGGGATTGAATTCGAAACAGTCTGTATTTATCGAGTGAAATGTTTTTAAAAATGTAAAAATGTTTTTTTTCAAAGTGTGCAGTGTTAATTATGTTTAAAAATTACAACAAAAGAAACACTAACTTTCAATGAAAATTTTCATTTCGGCACTGCAAATTTGGCTTATTCTTTAAAATAAATGAAAAAGTTAGTAACTATTTCGCCTTCTGTCCTATTTATGCCGCTCTCTCTCTCTCTCTCTCTCTCTCTCTCTCTCTCTCTCTCTCTCTCTCTCATCTATATATATATATATATATATATATATATATATATATATGTGTGTGTGTGTGTGTGTGTGTATATATATATATATCAGGGCCGTAGCCAGAAAAATTTTTCGGAGGGAGTTATATGAACCTATATATACCTAGGACGTCCTAGGTGTATATATATATATATATATATATATATATATATATACATACTGTATATTCAACAAAGATATGTAAATTTTGTACATTACCTTACAAGACGATATTTAATTTTCTCTTCCTTTTTGACATTTCTTGAAGAACATCCTCCGGTTGTATTTCTAATTGGCGGTGAATGCTCATTAAGGCCAAACCATTCAGTCTCTCTTCAGAAGAAGAATTTCTTATGTAGGTTTTAAGTCTTCTAAGCGTTGAAAATGATCTTTCTACAGTGGCCGTAGTTATTGGCAGAGTGGCACCTATTTTCAAAAATGCATGAATTGTAGGGAATATTTCTTCATTGCATTCATTTAAAGAAGTAATGAAATCGATGGGCTTTTCATTTTGGTCTCTCCAAGTTCGTCTCCACATCTTCAGTTCTCCCTCGAACTTTACCGGAACGCTTGCATCGTCAGGCCACTGAAGGGATAAAGTTTCGCAGCAGTTTTTCACTTCCTCATCCGTCAGAGAGATGGATCTCTTCGGCAACAACGAATGCATTTTTTGTAATACAGTTTTATGGTTGAGAAATCTAGCATTTAGTTCATTTAATAAAAAGTCTAGGAAAGGCACATACGCACAACGTCTGTAATACTCTTCAACATTCTGTGTAACAAAGTGATCACCTTTCCGTCCGACCGAAGGTGGCATTTGAATTGTTGTACCCAAACTTTTACCCAAGTTTTCGGCTTTACAGAAAACTGCTTTAAATTTCGAATCGGCAGAGTCCCTCAGGGCTTGTATTTCATCTTTTAAAAATTTGGCATGGTTCAGGCAAGAAGCAAGATCACATTGTTTAGACTGTAGGAATGTGCAAAGACCATGCAGTAGTACAAACACCTGACTAACAATAACCAAGAATATCAAAAATTTGCTGCTCTCAATAATGTGAAAGCCTTCATTGTGGACTCTTTGTCCGTAAAATCCTGAATTCTGTTTAAAGCTTGAGAAATTGGTGCACAAAGTTCCTTCAGTAACAGAATTGAATCTAAATGTTCAACCCACCAAGTCTCACAAAATTTCAGAAGACGGGTTCTTTTGGCACCAGGATACATTTCATTGATGCAACTTTTCAGCACATGACTTCGCTTAGGAGAATGTCTAAAGAAAGCTATTATATCTCGCATTACGGTTAAACTAGCCCTTATTATTGGCACTGAACAAGCATGGGAAAGGGCCAGATTTAGGGCATGGCTAGAGCAATGAACGTAGAGAGCCTGAGGATGCGTTTGTTGTATAATAGCTGCACATCCTTTCAATTGACCACTCATTGACTTAGCCCCATCATATCCTTGCCCTCTCATGTAGTTTACATCCAACCCCAACTCTCTCAGTTCTTTTAATAATGTTTCAGCAAGTGCCCTACCAGAACAATCATGAATAGGAACAAATTTCAGAAAATCTTCTCGCAGCACATAGTTCTCTTCACTTTTTAACACGTACCTAACACAAAGAGTATATTGTTCCACTCCACAGATGTTTGAGGTCTCGTCCGCCAGAACACTAAAATATTTTGAATGACTGATCTGATTCACGATACGAGACAGGATTAGATTACCACAAATATTAATCACTTCATTCTGAAATTGAGGGCTTGTGTAGGTTGCATTTCGACCACATTCGGTGAAATGCTTCTTTAGATTCTCATCTCCACCACCAATCCTAAACCGCAGTAAAGCGCGGAAATTTCCATCATTTTGTTGATTTTCTTCCAAAATCCCAGCATCGCTATCACCCCGTAATGCAATTTCTTGTCGGCCACACAAAATAATGGTTTCAATAATTGGCATGAGTTTTTTTCTGTTTCTGAGGTTTTTTGTCTTTTGGCACTGTCTAAGGTTGTACAGATATCCTTTTTTTTATTTTCTG
This sequence comes from Bathynomus jamesi, assembly GCA_023014485.1. Taxonomy (NCBI): domain Eukaryota; kingdom Metazoa; phylum Arthropoda; class Malacostraca; order Isopoda; family Cirolanidae; genus Bathynomus; species Bathynomus jamesi. The sequence continues at coordinate 519,413 of JAJOZX010002126.1, read as the reverse complement.
GCAAAAAATTTTGTGCTTTAACACAGCTGTCTTTGTGATAATTGCTAGTTTCGTGCTTGCGGAAATCCTCTTTTGCATCTTTCCAACGCATATACGAAGCATTAACTAGTGCATTCAGTCTTATGTGATTTCCTTTACCAACTTCTACATTTTTTGCAAAGACAAAACAGTACTTGCAGAATGCACCTTCACTTGCTCGAGAATATGCAAGCCACTTAAATTCAGTCAGCCACTTCCTTTAAAATTTTAAGTTTCTTTTACCCGGCAGAAAACTATATAATTCTCCGGGTACCCAAAGATTTTTAAGAATATTATATTTTTCCTCGTCTGTACATGATTTTTCGAGGAACGTGCCAATATCCAAAGACATTTGTGACTCGCACACCGAGGAAACAACATTTTCAGTTTTTCACTTCTATTTGAAGTTTCACCACTGTCAGAAGGACAGATTAAATCACTGTTTGTTTTCTTTTTTGTTTTAGGCTCAAAATAATTTAAAACACTTGCTTGCCTCTTGTTGGCCATATTGTAAATAGGTCACAGACTCACAGTACCCATAACACGTGAAAAACAAAGGAAGTAAACAGCATGACTGACCGTATATTAGGAATTGACATCATGAGTGACGACTGCACATGGCCAATGGACACATTAATAGAAAATGACGTCATTCGTGACGTAGGCAAGAGGACCAATTAAAAGCAAGCAAACTTGAGAGTCGGAAGCGTAAGTTCATTAATCGACATGAGCTCCTTGTAGAGTTCGGTGAGTCGGAAATGTAAATCCATTCCAGAAAATAAGAGCTCTATGAAAGGGGAGTAAGCAGAGAGAAGTATTTTGTCTGAATATATTTCGGTACTTGTGGGTTATCTGTCGCCACTTTTTAATATTTTTTTTATTTATTTATTTTTATATATTAAGAGAAGAGGATTCTTTATACTGTACGGCATTGACGATTGGTTAGGTTAAGTCGTGCTAGTTTGGTTAAATAAAAAACTTTTTAATATTTTTTTTATTTAGTTATTTTTATATATTAAGAGAAGAGGATTCTTTATACTGTACGGCATTGACGATTGGATAGGTTAAGTCGTGCTAGTTTGGTTAAATAAAACGGTATTTAACCAAACTAGCACGACTTAACCTAACCAATCGTCAATGCCGTACAGTATAAAGAATCCTCTTCTCTTAATATATAAAAATAAATAAATAAAAAAGATATTAAAAAGTGGCGACAGATAACCCACAAGTACCTATATTTCTAAGTTTGGGAAGAATTTCGAGGGGAATATGTCCCCCCCCCCTGGCTACGGCCCTGATATATATATATATATGCAAAAATTCCAGCATGATCGCGCTGCCTCATGAATGGAAAAGTTAAGGACTTTTTGCATGGCACGTGGGGCTTTCCATATATATATATATATATATATATATATATATATATATATATCACATTATACGTATATAAGGCAGATGTTTTGATGCATAGCTGGCAAATGATCAGCTAATGGGGTTGGGCCCCCAAATCTTGTCTAGGGACCCCAAAATGCTAGAAACAGCCCTGGTGGCAATGTAAAGGTATGGGGTTGTTTTGCTAGTGATGGAACTAGAGACCTAGTGAAAATTGAAGGAGACCTAAACAAAGAGAGGTGCCATCGTATCCTACAGCATCATGCTCATTCTTTCCGGTCACTGTTTGAATGGGAATAACTTCATCGTCCTGCAAGATAATGACCCCCAAACATACAACACTATGTAACCAAAGATATTTGAACATAAAAAAGTGAAGCTGGTGCATTAAGAATAATGACCTGGCCTCTGCAATCCCCAGATCTAAACTCATTTGAGATTATATAAGATAAAACGACAAAAAGGTAAAATCGTGAGATCGAACTAACTCCACTCAACTTTGAGAATACCTACAAGAAGAGTGAAATAATTTGACACCAGAGTGTTTGGAAAAAATTGCTAAGAAGAATGTCCAAAAATATGCCAAATTGTGATAAAGCAGAAAGGAGGATTTTTGTGGTGAAAAGATGTTAGTGCTATAACAAGTTATTACAGTATTATAGAGCAAAAGTGTAACGTAATTTCTATCAAAATGTATATACAGTATATGAGGCTGAGTATATCCTACAAAGCCTGTTACTGTTTATTTTCACTTACGACCTAACTAATACCATCGTTGTTTTATTTTTCTTTTGTGATACCATAATTTCTACCGCCAGTATATATATATATATATATATACACGTTAACCTCGTTGCTGTTCCGTGCGTTGGTCTCTCTTCGCACGAAGGTCAAGCTGGTGGCCCAGCCTCTAGGTCTGGCTTGGTGGAGGAGCGAGTTGCTTTCTTGCGCTCTCCACCGTACATAGCCAGGTACACCCGGTTCATCTGGTACCGTCCTGAGCCAGGCATCTAGTCTTCTGTGGAAGACTTCATCTTTGACCCTTGTAACGTTTCTGGGGTCCTTTGGAAGCTGGTTAAAAAGTCTTGGCCCCCTAACAACCAAGTTATTTTCCTTCAGTGTTGAGGAGGTTCCTTGTCGGGCCTTTAATTTGGGAACACTACACATCCTGCCTTTCCTATTTTCCAGTGTTGTTTGAATGGTAATTGGGTTTAGTTTGAGGTTTGGTACTAGTTTTTCGATCATTTTCAATATGTAGATTATGGTGTACCTCTCTCTTCTTTCAAGGGAGTACAGATTTAGTTTACGTAGTCTTTTTCCAGTAGTTGAGTTCTTTGCAGCCATCAATCTTGGCTGTGAAATGTCTCTGAGTTTCTTCTAGTTTATTAGTTTCTTCCTTTTTATATGGGGACGTCAAAACTGAGCAGTATTCAAGTTTTGGTATCATCAGTGTTTTTAGCAGGGGAATCATTACTGTCCTGTCCCTTCTTTTGAACGTTCTTAGTACCTGTCCCGCTATTCCTTTTGCTTTATTTATCGCTATCTGATTTTGCGTTTCGAATTTCGCATCATCGGTCATTATTACCCCCAGATCGATCGCTTTCGTGCTTCTCTGAATTTCCTCTCTATCTGGAGCATAATATGCAGTCTGTTTAAGTTCCTCTTTTCTACCATATCTCAAGAGCTGAAATTTCTCGGTGTTAAATATCATGTTGTCTTCTGACCATTTGTATATTTTGTTCGTGTCCCTCTGCAAGGCCTCCACTTCATTTACATCGCTGATTTTTCTGCTGATCTTTGTATCATCTGCAAAGGATGTTACTATACTGTTTCTGTTTATTCAGCTCTCTATGCCTGTTAGCATGATAATGAACAGGAGTGGGGCCAGTACTGTACCTTGTGGTACTGAGCTGCGTACTTCCGATTCTGATGATGATATACCTTGAATTTTGACGACCTATAGACAGTGGTGTAGTGCTAAATAAAGAAGTGAGGGAACGCATTTTGAAAGTGTTACTCAGATGCGGGGGGGACAATGGCGAGCGCGGCGAGCCCATACAGCTGGGGGTCCGGGGGCACTGTAAGCCCCCCGGGAAATCTTTTGAAATCTGACCAATTTCAGGGATATTTTGAGGTCATATGCACTCGATATTAGGATATATTCCAAGGTTGAAGATGCAGTATTTCCAGTGTCATTAGATATATGACATCCAGTACGATCAATAAAAATAGCTAACAATTGGAATGATTAACTAAAAAAAAGTTAACAACTGGTACGCCGTGGTGACTGTTTCACCAGATCTTTATAGGCTATCATTGCCTCAGTCGAAGCTAAAAGAAATGAAACAGTTAATGATTCTTTCTCATATTTCTTCTAGGGGTGGGAATTAAAATTTCATGACGTTAGAGATTTGTAAGTTCGGATTTATTTGAAATAGTTCCCACAGCACTACGCCACTGCCTGTAGACGTTCTCTGAGAAAGTTGTAGATCCATTTTCCCACTTTGCCTGTTATTCCCATATGTTTCATTTTATGTGTTATTATACTGTGATCACATCTGTCGAAAGCTTTAGCAAAATCCGTGTATATGACATCATAAATTTTCTCTGTAACTACTCTTTCAAATACTTTGGTGAGGTGGGATGTCAATGACACTGGTCTATAGTTCTTTGCTTGAGATCTGTCCCCTCCTTTATATATAGGGATAATGTTTGCTCTTTTCAAGATGCTCGGTATTTCCCTAGTGTCAAGGAATCTTCTCCATATCCAGTATAAAGGTGTAGCTATTTAATTTTTATAGTTTTTAATCAATAATGCGTTCCAATTGTCCGGACTTGCAGCTGAATGTGGTTTCATTTGTCCTATAGCTCTCGCTACATCTTCCCTCTCTGTATGGCCCTTAATCAGGGCTTGTATTTCCCTATCGATACCCTCCTGTTTTTCTTGTATTACTTTCCTGGCATTGTTGTCTCCTCAGTTGGCTAACTTCGCCTCCACTCTCTTTCTTTTGCAGAATATTCTTCTCTTTTGCCTCTCTAGCCAGCTCCTCTTTCCTTTTGGCTGTGATTGGCATATTTTTCTAAAATTCTCAGTGTTTTTTCTTCCAAGGTTGTTGGCATTTCTTCAGTTGTTTTATTCTCTAAAATTGTTCTCCACTCTATTTGGGCCATGTGCGATCTAATTGCTTCCCAATTTATAGTCTTGGAGTTTAAGTTAAAGGCCCCAAATTGTCGATATCTCGATTAAGTTGTGGTCTGAGATAATGGTTGGGGTTATTTTTATATCAGCAATCAAGTTCATGCTATTTGTGAATACCAGATCTAGGCAGTTATTTTTTCTGGTATTTTCTGTTATCTCCTGTGTCAGCATAAACTCATTTGTGAGAGCCATCAATATTTTTGCTTGCTCCTGGTCTTCTCTTGTGCCCCCCTTGTCCTGGTATATATATATATATATATATATATATATATATATATATATATATATATATATATATATATTTCCTATCCACCTTTTTGTATTTTATAAATGGAAAGTTAAAGTCTCCGCAGATCATTATATTGGGGAATGGAGGGTTTATGGCCTTTATTAGCTTTCTGATATCATCAATGGCCTCCAAGAATTTTTCGGTTGGGGTGTTTGGAGGTCTATAGATGACTATTACTATCACGTTTAGTTTTTCTATTTTCACTGCTAGGAGTCCCACAAAGCTGTTTGATTTACTTATTATCGTCTCTGTCATACGACCTTCATCTATATATATAGCACATCCACCTTTACATCTCGTTGTTCTATCCGCTCTTAGTAAGTTGAAGCCCTCTATATTTCTTTCTTTCTTACCAATACAATGTTTACAGTTTTCACAATTTCCTTGGCAATCCTTAAGATGAGTTTCTGTGAGGCATGCGATGTCCGCCCTTGTTTCGTCCATAAATCCTTTCAAGTACGAAACTTTGTTGAGTGATTGGTTTGGTCTTATTCCTTGAATATTAGCCAGGACAATATTTATTTTCTTTGGTTTTCGTTGCCCCTTGTGCATTTCAAGTTCGTTTTCCCTCGGTGTCGTTTGTTTTGTTGCGGCCTATGGTCTTCCGAGAGAGATCCGTTTCCGCCTACCTGTTCTGGTAGCTTCTTGCCCGGAAGCGGTTTGGCTCGGGGGTTTCCAGCTGTCAACTGCATGCGTTGGATGATATATATATATGAATAAATGAATGAAGTACATTTGTTACAATAATTTAAATAATAAAAAACAAAAGGACTGCATGTGTTGAGTTCCTGATTTTGGGAAAGGAGACCACGAAGAAGAAGATGGCGAAGGTGTTGGTGTTGGTAGCGTGCCAAAGAACACCGTGGTAGTGTGGCCCAAGAACACTGGTAGCGTGACGTTCATAAACTCAGAACTAAGCATAGGCTGACAGTTAAGAACTAAGTTTTAGTACTAAGTGTCACTTTCACTTCATGTAATCAAGTTGAATTCACTATATGAGGTCTTACTGAGTACCACAGCAGGCTAGGCCTAAACAAATCTTGTTTAACCAAATAAATAAGTCAAAGATAAAAACAATAAGATTTATAATTTATGCTTAAGTTCACAGACTTTAAAAATATTAACTTACGTTATATAATGACAAACATGGCGAAGGGATAGCTAAGAAATTCTCTTGGACAAAGGGGAATAAAATGTTTAACTTAAAGTAATGAACATCATGGTCCCCTTGTCCACGGCCTACTTCAAGAACTAAAATTGTCTAAGTCTGAATTAATCTAAATTTTCTGATTGCTCTCTGAATCTGCGTCGCGCCTTTATAGTTGTTCCGAGAACATCTGCGTTCAGTTGTCAGGTCACATCTACAGTAATCAGATTTTCTGTATTCATTTTATTACACGTACCTATAACTTGGAAAAACATCTTAAGTTCTCTATTCTAAAATTTATAATTAAATATAACTGTTACACATTCTTAATTTACCTAAATGAGTTATCTTCCTACTTATTATCATTAATATTTATAATATAAATTACTATGTTAAGTGACAATGATTTCGCACATGATCTATCGCCGTATTCTGGTTTAGAGGTAGGAGATGGTGGGCCTTCACGGGACCCGTAAGGAAATCACAATTTTGTAGGCATAGAGGACGCGTATTTGGACCCATTAAATACAAAAACATTTATCTTCACTTTCTGTCTTCCATTCTGTATCATATTTATAGCGTTCTAGCTTTGTATTAGGTGTAACTGGAATATGAGAAAGCCATTGCAATTTTTTGGTTAAAAAATTCGTGGGGCAACTCGGAACCCGGGGTTCCTTTTTGCCCCTTTTCCTAAATTTCAGTACCACGTGGTCACTGATGAAATTTCAGACGCGACGATACATGAAAATCAAACACTGCTCCATAAGTAGTCTACACACAAAAAGCAACAAAATAATTTCTTACAGTTTTGGAATTATGAATCAAGGAAAGATTAGCTGATGATAGCTCAAATGGAGAAAAAATGAGACTTTCTAATTTTTGCGAAGCTGCGTGGCGCAACCCGCCCCGTACCACTGTCTCAAGGCCACTGATCAGTGTCGACAGTGACGAAGATAGATTAAAGCTAGATGGCAGCAGTGTTTTAGGCTGTAGAGGGGGTATTCCGTGTTGCCCCACCTTCCCCTACATTACTGGTTGACCTAATAGCGCCCTTTGGAAAAAAGTGACGTCACTCAGAATGAAGGAGTATGACTGGCCGCAAAGTAATCACATGATATAAACGCGCCGCTTGTGCACAGCAGTACAGAATGTTGCTTACTGAACAACAGCGCAGTCACGTGATGCCCCTTGAACAGAGGTGAGGCCTTCGTAATCCAGCGCAAGGTGCGTGGATGAAGATGGAACGCGTGACGTCACGAATCAAAATGATCACCGTTTTCTAATATTTAACAAAGTTTACCCTCTGTTACAATTTATTGCTACTTAATAAAAATTCTAATTTTTACGTTCCTAACACATGTTCCAGACCCCCACTGGAATCCCTTATCAAGTTTTTGTAATATAAGCATTTGTAATCAGACTCTTGGGTGAAGACTAAAATAATTTTAAAAATGAAGCTGTAAATCGCACGTGATTTTGAAAAGTCAATGCAACTCCGCAAGATTTGACAAGTTATATCATCAGCTGCGCAGAATCCAAAAGAAACGTTGAAATTTTTAACTTCTTTTATGCACCCAGCTTAACTGAAGTGCTGTATCTTTATCTTTGGATGATATATAAATCTAGTCTCTTACCAATTAATCCTGTGATTGCTTTTTGAAATATGTCGAAAAATAGCATTAGTAATTTGCCCTGTTCTAATTGAGTGTTGGTGCAGCTTCAAACGCGTTTTCAATGATGTTTTAGTTTCACGAATGTTCTCTCTGTCACAAGAGACACAGTACACACTTTCATTTTCACCATCTATTAGTTCTAAAAAGAGTATTTGATTATTTGAAAAAGTAATGCACTTGTGCAGTTTCAATGAATATTTTAGATTTTCAAATAAGTATATATATAAATATGAGTAAAACCATATTACTACCATAGTCATCTGTATTTGAAAATCTAAAGTATCCATTCAAACCGTATAAGAACCTTTGGATCACCTGAAGATCAGAGCCCCCAGCCTTCGTTAGTTAACTTTATAAGGCTAACTAACGAAAATATCACGACTTAACCTAACCAACCGTTAGGGTAACTGTACGGCCTTGACGATTGGTTAGGTTAAGTCGTGATATTTTCGTTAGTTAGCCTCATAAGGCTAACTAAAGAAGGTTAGGGGCCCTGATCTTCAGGTGATCCGAACCTTTTTATAGCTTCATTTGATAGTGTATTTGTGTGTAGTGAATCTAAAAGTTTTTAAAAAGTCTATAAAATGTAAATAAAAAGATGCACTGATTAATTATCACAGACCTGCGATGGTTTTGTTGTCCGAAATATTTTATCACTTATATAGTAATTTTTGCACGCTAATTCCGAAAATAATATTCATTTTTCGCCATCACGTACAGATTTTTCACAAAGTGTCATATTACATATGTAAGTAATTTTCATTAAATTTGGATTAAAAACTACTGCCTAAAAATGCTTATAAATGCTTGGTTTCACCAAGAAATTAAAGAAATGGAGGAGGAGATATCAGGGAAGGTGGGATATCAGCATGATGGCTGATTACTGCTGGATGTTGAAACGGGATACTCCAGAATTATTACATAAAAGAAAAGGAACAGCGCGTACATTCGAGATTAAAAAACATAGATCTCACAAGAAAACTCGGGACAAATAAAGATGAATATGTAATTGACGTTAATAGTCTTCTTTCTTTTTAAAGTTGTTTGCATTTGCAATTGATATAACAAAGCGAAATAGGTACCTATGTAAATTGAAATAAATAATATTTATTTATGTTGTTGTTTTTTCCCTTTCAGTTTGCAGAAAATCCTTACGTGATAGACAAAATGGACACCTTATTCTAAATCAGCGTAGTTGAATTATATAAAATCAGTTGTTAGTAAGAAAACAACTCTTTCAAAGTTCTCATTCGCATGTGAATTATTTATCGAAAACGCCATCCTCCCACTATACAATTTAACACGTAATGAATTCACTAAACTTTTTAAGTTCTTTAGCAGTAAAATACAATTTATCTTTAACAAATAATATATAGATAGACAAACTCCTTTAGTCATGGGGTCCCGCCTTGGAATGTTTAATTCATCCATTAGAGATAAGTGGATGACCCGTTTTTACTTTTCAAACATAAATCTCACATTTAACAATTTCTTTCGTATTTAAATCCCAAACATACGATTTACTGAAAAATCTACAGGTACTAAAATTTATTTTCTTGATGTTAAGATAATTACATCGACATCGATAATTACATCTTACATACTAAACCAGTAACTTTTACTCTAACCACTAATAAATAATGATTGAGGAACAGTGACAAGAAGAAAAAGGTATAGTTATGGATTTAGAGAAAGCGTAATATAAAGCGAATAGATCTACCTTGTGGCCAATGCTTAGAATGTATGGTGTCAGTGGTAAGTTGTTCAATGCAGAGAGTGTTTATGTAATTATGAGTAGTAGTGTTTATGTAAGAGTTAAGTGATCAGTTGAGTATTAATGTTAGAATACAACAGGGCTATGTGATGTAGCCATGGTTGTTTAATATGTACAATATACATATATGGTATAGCAAAAGTTATGCATGATACTATTTAATATTATGGTCTTATAATAAATGTTTGAAGTGAACATCCTGAATTTGCACTTACGCACTTTTCAGTATGCTCCAGACAGGACTGTTGAACATTTTGCACCGTTTGACAACGAAGAAAAAATAAATAATAAAAAAAAACATATATATATATATATATATATATATATATATATATATATATACAGGGCGTCCCAAAAAAAATGTATACACACACTTTAACAGCTGATAGCTCAATTGATGTTTCTTTCTTTCCAAGTTAAACCCATTAGAATTAATAATGGCAGTCAGACTAAGCTTTGAACAAAGGAAATTCATTCTAAAATGCTACTGGAAGTGTGAAAACGCAGTTGAAGTGCAAAGACAGTTTAGGAGGGAGTTTCAAACAGATCCACCAACGCGACTTACCATCACTCGAATTAGAGATAAGTTTGAAGCCGATGGAACTGTTCAGAATGTCCACAAGAAGCGTTCCGGAAGACCACGGACATCGACAAGCCCCACAAAGCAAGAAAGAGTACTGGAAACGTATCACCAAAGTCCAAGAAAATCTGTGCGTCAAGCGAGTCGTGAGGTAGGAATTTCAGAATCGTCTGTCCAACGCATTTTGAAGCGCTGTCAATGGAAAAGTTACATTCCAAGATTAGTCCATGCTATTAATGAAGATGATCCGGACCGAAGAGTGGAGTATTGCGAGTGGTACTTGGCACGATGTGGATGTGGATTGGACGAAGGGGTTTCGTAGAATACCCTCCGCGTTCACCAGACCTCACACCACTAGACTTTTTTTTATGGGGATACTTAAAAGACAAAGTCTACGCTATAAAACCTGCAACAGTCGCTGAATTGAGAGCAGCCATTGAACGAGAATGCACACAAATACCAAACGAAATGTTTCGTGATGTTTGCGATTCCATTGCTTCGCGTTATCAGCAGTGCCTGGACCAGAACGGACGTCAGTTTGAAAACAGGCGTTGACAAAACAATTAAATAATGTCTGTAGATTCTATTACATTTTGAAAATGAAATGTATTTTAATAAACACTGCCTTTATAAGTATTTAAAGTGTGTATACATTTTTTTGGGACGCCCTGTATATATATATATGGGATGAATTTTACAATTAAACACGTGAAATGAATGAATGATGCAAACCTAAAAAGAAAAAGAAAATGTTCTCTGACGAGGTGTACTTCTGAATACACGAAAGGCATTGGAATCATTTTTCTTTTTCCTTGTGGGTTTGCATCATTTAAAATATATATATATCAGTGGCGACTCGTGACATTTTTGTTCAGGCATGCAATGTTATGGAATGGAAGAAAAACATCCGCCTAACCCTCTTACCCAAACTTTGCATATTGTTTACATAGAACTTAGCAAATTAAAGGTGTTTTACAAACTTTTGGGGACCTCTTTGAAGGAAAGTTCATTTAATGTTAGGCTTAAATATGCGAACAAAAAATTAGACATATTTATATATAGTAGTTACCGAATTGATCTAAAGAAAAGATACAAATTTAAAATTTACCTTAAATAATTGTGAAGCATTATTTGAATTGAAATTCTGCTCTCCTAGTTTTCCTGCAAAATTCTTCGATGACCAAATTGTAAAAGTACTCTCGATTCTCCATAAGCTTCTTGAGGAAATTTTTTTCAATTGAAATTAAGGCAAGATTAGATAGCCTTTCTTCACTTTGGGAACTCCGTAAATAACTTTTAATTCTTTTAAGCGCAGAAAATGATCGCTCAACACTTGCTGTCGATATTGGTATAGTTAGAATCAAATTCGTCAATTTATATATTTCCTTAAGACCTTTGTGCATTTCGCTTTCCAGTAGATATTTTAGGAGCTCAGCAACATTCTTTTTGGCAAAAGATTTGTGCGAATATAAAACCCACAATTCAGAACGGAGACGAGGAAACTCAAAAATGAATTGTAGCTTCTTTTCAAAGATTCAAAAGCTCTCTCTGGGAAAGTAACATCATAGAACTCAAATTTTTTGCAATCTAAAAGCTCAATGAATTCCAATTTTTCCATTGAACTGAAACGCTCTTTCATTTGAAGAAGTATATTATCGAATATTTCATGAAATAGTTGACTATACTTCTCTTGTGGAGAAAGACTCTGTTTCCTTTTACATACAGGTTCACCACATCTTTCTGTTATCAAGTCCCACATATCTGCAAATTTTGTATCCCTTATTTGTTTGATTTTTTTCATAGTGCTTTCAACGGTGATTGAGCTATACACAATATCCATAGATTTTGTTTGCAGCACATTAAATAGATATTCAGTAAAAGGAAAAATTGAAGAAAATACTTCTAATAAAAAATTAAAATCGAAAGTATCGATACCAGTACCGTGCGGATTGCACGCAGCAATCCGCGTGCACTATTTTTTGTTTTTTCATCAAATTTCTTTGGGTTTTCAAGAATGCTTTTTAAAAGATCTATTAAATCTTCTTTATTTTCCTTAACTCTTTCAACTAGACGAGATGAATAGTTCCACCGCGTTGGAGCCAGTTTAGGGAAACGCTTTCCAACAACTTTGTCAAGCATTGAAGTTCGCTTAGTTGAACTGCTGAAAAATGATGACAAACTTCCTAATACTGAAAAAAAATGATTACATTCGGAAATTTCAGCGACAGCTTGGGATAAAACAAGGTTAAGTTTATGGGCGTAGCAGTGAAGAAAAATAGCCTCTGGTACAGTTTCTCTAATCTTTGTTTGTACTCCATTAAGATCGCTCCCCATAACAGCAGCACCGTCGTAGGTTTGAGCAACTAATTTTTTCAAACAGCCCAGTTCACCTAGTTGCCTTATAGATAAATCAGAAATCGCTCCTGCACTTCTATCATTGCTGACGTCATTGAATTTTATAAATCGTTCACAAATCTCTCCATGTTTATTAACATAACGAACAACAGTAGAGAGTTGAGAAAAACAGCTGACATCAGATGTTTCATCTAATAAAATCGCCACATACATGCAGTCGATAAGCTCACGTTTTATTTGTTCTAACATAACTGCACTAATAGATTGAATTATGTCATTCTGAATAGCAGATGATGTTCCCTTAAAAACAGTCGCAGTTTTTAAATGGTTTTGAAGCTTTTCATCGAATTCTCCCATACAAAATACCAATTCAATATAGTTACCCCTATTGTCAGCGTTTTCTTCTTCATTGTGACCGCGAAATGCTAATTCTTGCATACCTAAAAAACATGTTATCCTAATCAAACGTTTCAAAATTTCTCGATTCTTATTAACTTCTTCGTTATGTCTGGAAATGGCAACTGATTTCTGCTTGTCGAGTATTAAATCAATTCTTTCTGACTTTCCAAATGTTTTAAGATCAACAAATGCATTTATGTGAGCAAGAGATTTTTCATGGCGAGAAATTGCAGTATGTAAATTGTTTAAATCGTCGTATCCACGACTAACAGAATTTGAATGCACCTATAAAACTGAATGCATGCCGTATTATTTTCATTAATTAAAAAAAAATCAGAACAAAGCTTTTTAATTATTTTTAGTAAAAATATTAAGTAAATTTTCTAAGCATATTTTAAAACATATTGCCTTTTGAATTTAGCTATGAGGCTCAAAAAAAATATCTTATGGATAGTGAGAAGTCTCCTTAAAAAATTGCCCAAGGCAGGGCGGTGTAAACAAAATCATGTCTTATTTCACTAGACAATTAAGAACATTTTTCTGTACCCAGACTGAATTAGTGAATGCGTTAGCTACAAGTATTTCGATCTGTGTACAGAAAAATGTTCTTAATTGTCTAATGAAATAAGACATAATTTTGCTTACGCCCAATAGCCAGTACATGCGTGATTGAAGCCTTAGACTATTTTTAGTTTCTGAAAATTATTTTTGTCAATTATAATCCTTACTTAGATCTGAAAAGAGAACATATTTAACACATGCATTGCATGCGTTGCATTCATTAAGAAATCGCCACTGATATATATATATATATATTATATATATGTATATATGTGTGTGTGTGTGTATAAGCGAGTATATGTGTGTATATATATATATATATATATATATATATATATATATATATATACAGGGTGGGTATAAGTTGCTTTACCGAGAACAATGAAATCACCTTGCGAAGAATAATATTTATTATTTACAGAAATTATTCAGTGTTCTCCATCATGTTCAATACACACGTTACATCTTTGAACCACTGAACAACAAATAGCACGAAACAGTTCTTTGTTATTATTCAACGTCTCAAACTCTTGGCGTATCAAAGTCTTCCCGTGATCGAAGTCCCACGGTTTCTGGTCGTAGACTCTATCTTTGATTATACCCCCACATTGAATAATCACATCACATTGATTATTCAATGTGGGGTATAATCAAAGATAGAGTCTACGGCCAGAAACCTCGGAACGTCGATCACGTGAAGACTAATACTCCAAGAGTTCGAGACGTTGAATAATAACAAAGAACTGTGTCGTGCTATTTGTTGTTCAGTGGCTCAAAGATGTAATGTGTATATTGAACATGATAGAGGACACTTTGAACAATTTCTGTAATAAATAATAAATATTATTCTTCGCAAGGTGATTTCATTATTCTCGGTAAAGCTACTTATGCTGCACCCTATATATATATACATGGGCGTCCGGAGGGGGGGGGCAAGAGGGGGCAGTTGCCCTCCCTCGGAAATTTGTGTTTGCCCACGCAACGACTTCTATAATTGTACAGCAGCTCAGTCAGTGTTTCCACATTCAAGGAAATGTCGTTTACTTTACCTTTACTTTACCGAAGTGCCGTGTCGTTGAACTTAGAAGTGTTAAATAAACTATACTGAAAGATATAGTAATGGAATTATTTGCAAAGATCATTATATTGCGTGTTTTATTTATTTTTTTCTCTCGAAAACCTTTTGGTCAATTTCACTGAAACTTACACGATTATAGTTAATCATAGTATCATATAACATATAAAAAATGGACTGATGGTAGAAAAAAACATGCACTGCGACCACTACGAGTAAAAACCGTCATCTCCCCTTATCATAGCCTGCTTTCGGTGCTAAATTTATGTACTTAGTATTACTAAGTACATAAATTTATGTACTTAGTATTACTAAGTACATAAATTTAGCACCGAAAGCAGGCTATGATAAGGGGAGATGACGGTTTTTACTCGTAGTGGTCGCAGTGCATGTTTTTTTCTACCTAATAAAGAACTAATAAGAACTAAGAACTAATAAGTTAGTTTTGCCCCCCCCTTGCGAAAAATCCTGCGGACGCCCCTATATATATATATATATCTATATATATATATATCTATATATATATATATATATATATATATATATATATATATATATATATATATATATATATATATATATACACAAACTCAGAATGGTCCCCTGAGAAACTTATAAGTTTCTCAGGGGACCATTCTGAGTTTGTGTATATTAAACGGACGTGTTACGTGCCTTGAAAAGTGGACGCTCAATGTCCCGGTTGAGGTCTAAGTTTTGTTTTTTTGGCTAAAAATACAATAGTTACCCCTTTTTCTTTGATTTATTCAATCCGACGTGAATGCAACGAGTCTTTTACTTATATAGAGGTTCTGAATGTAGTGGGACTAGGCTTGCTTTAAACCCTAGATCCATGTCCCAAAGCTGGATCCTGTCTGCTTTGCAGATAGCTGGTGAGAGAAGCTATATTTATGGGACCTCTTTGCGAGAGACCCGTTGCCCACGTCGGGCTAGCATCATGAAAAAGAAAAACTATGGTATTTGTCATTTACCATTACTTATTCGGACTATAGTGGATTTAATTTTCCCAGAAGAGTTCCTTGTTCCATGCACGGTCTGTGTTTAACATATATATATATATATATATATATATGGTGCCAGATCTTTACCACACCCTGTATATGGATGGGGTGTTACGTGAAATGAAACTAAAAACGCTGTAGAGAAAGTAATAATCCTGAAATTGAAAGAGAATGAGTGGCAGCTGTCGCATCTGATATATGCTAATGACGTGATTCTTGTGGGTGAATCAGAAAATGAATAAAGGAGAACAGTAACGAGTTTTGGTTGACGTATGTGAAAGGACATAACTAAAAGTGAATGTAAATAAAGGTAAGGTTCTTGTCGTTGAGAGAGAAAGAGAGTAATATTGTGGTGAGTGTAAGAAACTTATAAGTTTTTGAAAAAATGTAAATATTTAGTGTGATGGACAAAAGAGGTACAAGTACAGGGTGTCCCTGAATTAACTATCTATTTCAATGAAATCGGACAAATTTTTTAAAAACACACTTTTATTTATGTTTATCATGTTTAATATGTGTTAAAAATGTATAAATTTCTAAATTGTTTTCATAATTTTATTTTCATAATTTTTTCATTATCTGGTCCAATGAAAGACCGTCTGAAGTCATAGAATGGCAAAGAGACTCTCCAAAAGTTAACGTGTGGCTTGGAATGACCAAATCCAAAATTTATGGCCCATTCTTCTTTGCGGGAGCAACTGTAACAGGTACCGTCTACCTTGATATGCTTCAGCAGTTTCTCGAACCACAGCTTCTTGATGATGGCATTCTTGATAATGTTGTGTTTCAACAAGATGGAGCACCATGTCATTATGCTCTAATTGTTCGAGAATACCTCAACAGACGCCTTCCGAATCGGTGGATTGGATGTGGAGGACCTCGACCTTGGCCTCCGCGTTCTCCGGATTTGACACCCCTGGATTTCTTTGCATGGGGTTTCATAAAAACAAAGGTTTATCGCCAAAAGATCAATAGTTTAGCTGAACTTAAAGAACGCATCCAGTTGGCAGTGCGGGAGATAACACCTGAAATGCTTCAAAATGTGTTTCGCAGCGCTGAGGATAGATTTGAAATTTGCAGAGATACAGACGGTGCACATGTTGAAACTTCTCAATAAAGTTTTGACTTATGATTTATAAATCTATTTGTTTTTGTATGATAATTTAGTAATAAACACAAAATTATGTCAGTTTTTATTAAATTTGTCCGATTTCATTGAAATAGATAGTTAATTCTGGGACACCCTGTATAGTGGAAGTTGAAAGTAGAGTGACGTAGGGCAGGCAAATCATGGCCACGATAAAAACATTGGTAGGAAGAAAGTGCTTGAGTGTAAATGAGCATGAGGTTTACATGAAATGACTGAAAATGTTTTTGGCAGACTATAGTCCATATGACAAATATTATTAATACAATGACAGTTCACATACTAAGGGTATAAATATATACAGTTGATTAGAAATAATAAAGTAATGTCGAAATTAAGTGGAGCTACAGACAGATGTTTTCGTACATGAAGGTGTATTGGTGCCAATAGTGCTGTATGGATGTGAGACGCATGTTTAGCATGAAAATTCAGTCAAAAGTGAGATCAACTGAAATGATTAATTTAAGAAGTATATAATATACAGTACTAGGTGAGGTACCCGGCGTTGCCCGGGTTATTTGAATGCCCGGTTAGGTCCCTTGACGATTGGTTAGGTTAAGTCGTGATATTTTCGTTAGCTTATAGCGTTCAACATCCACCCCGGCAACGCCGGGTCGTTCCGCTAACATACAAACAGACACGCTGACTGACTCTGTGTTGACATTCTTCATCCCATAAGAGGTTCCCGTGCGAAATTTGGTAGCTCTAGGTCAAACGGTTTGCGCTTGCATAAAGGACAGACAAACAAACAAACAGACAGGCGAAAATATATATAAGATAATTGGTGTAAAACGGATTCACTGTATAAGAAAGAGCCTGTTTGGTTAAAGTTTAGAGTGAAAGAGTTATTAGGGATGAGAAGAGAGGAGAATATGCTGCGTTGTCATGGTCATTAGAAGGAATGGATAATAATAATAGAACTGTGAAAAAGGTATGAGTGCGTAGATCTGAAAAGTAAATAAAAACCACGTAACGTAAAATATGGAAAGATGTAATTAATATATGAATAAACATGTTAATATCAATGAGTCACGAGAGTTACAGAGCTATAGGCTAACGAAGATCCTAAGATCCAATCTAGGTTAACCCAAGGAGGAAGTAAAGAAAAAATAGAAAAAGCGAATGAAAATAAAAAATTATAAAAACTGACATCATGCTTAAAATTGTAGACGTGTAAAGCTTTCACATAGGAATAGATGTATTAGTACAGTATATAACAGACAAGCCGCTCCCTCTTCTGCCGGCCAATGCTCACCGAAAAAGTCGTGAAAGAACATGTATAGAAAAGTAGGAAAAGTATAATGAAAAGAATAGCTTCATTCATCATTCATACACTTATCTCGTGTACCCAATTACTCATTAGTTAGAGGATAATGGAAAATAAAGGATAGCATGAAACACTAAATTACTTACTCCAATCTACGACATGCAATTTTTTAAAGGATTTTTTGTTATTTATTTATTACAGTATATACACGAAGTCATCATTTCATCGCTGCATCATTTCTTTGATGAATGCCAAGGCCATCGTGCTCAAAGAATTACTTTTAAAAATTAATTATCTACATTGGAAGCGGTGAGACGGTGAGGTATATGAAGACGTTGGTTTTACCTTACGTACCACAGTACCTATACAGTACTTCCAATCTGGCCATGAAAGATAACACTGAGGTTAGGGTGGCACCTTAATCCCGGTGATGAACCCTTTACGCTTGTGTGTGTGGTGTGTGTGTGTGTGTGTGTGTGTGTGTGTAACTGTCTCGAGTGATTTTGGTCCCAAGTTCAAACTTCGTGCCTATCCCATGGAGAATGGGCAAGTGGTTTTTAAATAATTTATGTATGTTCTTACACAAATTTCGATAACGATTTAGAAAATTTGAAAGATAAAATCAGTTATCCTTTATACATAATCGAAAACAACAATTCGTAAATTGTTAATAAATAAAAACCACGTCTGAAGTACTTGTTTCAACAGTCCTAAAGTATACTCATTACATAGTTATACCTTATTACTGATACATAGGCTTAAAAAATTAAAGAAGAATTGCTCAAATTAATGAAACCACTGTACTCACAAATAATTATATTTAAAAACAATCTCAGCATAAAAGACACCTACCCCATAACGAAAAAACAGACGTGAGCCTACGTTCATTTATATAATTTATAAATTTCTATGCGCTCAATGTAATGCGACCTATAATGGCAGTACTACGCCTCAGTATAAAGTTGGACTAAATAAACATTCAGGTTTATCGTCTACGACATACATATTCCAAAACATACCATCAATCCGTGAACACTGTACAGAAAGAACATGACCATCCCTTTTTCCTTTATCTCAAATTTTGCGGATTATGATATCTGATCGACTTGAAATTCTTTTGACAAGTACAGTATATTGTGGGTTAGGTTAGGTTAGATTAAGTTAGGTTGTTAGTTTTTAGAGTGTCGATGTTAGGGTCTTGTCAATCCGGTGGATATAAGTCCAAATTTTATGGAAATATAATAACAATAAAAATAATACGTTTTCAAACAAATAACATTACAACTTGTGATATATATATATATATATATATATATATAATATATATATGCGCCTCGGTGGTGTAGTGGTTAGTGTCGTTGACTACGAATCCATCGGCCCCGGGTTCGAGACCCGCTGACGGCAGCCGGCGTGCAGCAAAACCCAGCTGTTCATCCTTCCACACAATAAAAGAAAGTGGTTGGTAGATAAATGGGTACCCTGGGTGGCCTAGTGGTTAAGACGCTGGGCTACTGGTGGGGCGTGGTTCAGATTCCACGTTAAACTGTAGGTCTAAGGTGGAGTGAAAAGCTTGACCTTCGTCAGAATGAACAATTCGGGCGGAAGCTTACCAAAGGTATACCAAAGGTGTTTATATATATATATATATATATATATATATATAAGGCGGGCAAAAAAAAAGGGAGACCTCGAACTTTGGCTGTAGAATCCAAAGTTATGGTCAGATTTCATTATTTTTTTCACACCCGACAACTAAGTGAATTTCTTATACGGTGGAGCGGATTTCAAAGAAAACTAATGAAAATTACAGATTTATTGAACATTTCTTTATGCTACTGGAAATTCTCTATTTACACTACTATTACTACATTGTCGGGTCGGCACCAAAAAAAAAGGGAGACCTTTTAAATCCTTCATATTTCGGCAAATACGGTACATACAACCATGAAATTTTAGTTTGTTAGTACTACGTAATTTTATGATTTGTATGCCATCTTTTAGCATCTCCTGTTTTATCGATTTTCTTGAGAAGCTTGTTCAAACCTCCTGCAGTTTGCTTACGTTAATTAAAATCGCTTTAATTATCGCAAGATTTTTCTGGAATATTCGCCATAAATCCAATTTCTCAGCCAAAATGCTAAAATATGGCATACAAACCATAAAATGACCTAGTACTAATATACTAAAATTTTATGGTTCCATGTACCGTATTTGCCGAGATATGAACGATTTAAAAGGCCTCCCTTTTTTTTGCCGACCCGACAATGCAGTAGTAGTGTAAATGGAGAATTTCCAGTGGCATAAAGAAATGTTCAATAAATCCGTAATTTTCATTAGTTTTCTTTGAAATCCGCTCACCGTATAGGAAATTTACTTAGTTGTGGGTTGTGAAAAAAATAATGAAATCTAACCATAACTTTGGATTTTACAGCCAAAGTTCGAGGTCTCCCTTTTTTTTGCCCACCCGATATATATATATATATATATATATAACGTAAAGAACGACGCTTGTATAGGAGATATTCCGCGCAAGACGAGAGAGAGAGAACGAAACAAATGAAAAAATGAGGTAACCACCCTGGAATCGAACCCTGGATCTTCCGATTGCCGGTCAGATGCGATACCATTACACCATGGGCCTCACTCTTCCAAATGTCGTAATTCTTCTACATACTCTCAGAAACCAATGCCCCAAGGGGGCACCTCCCGCATGCCGTAACATTATATACATTCAACTGCAAAGAACACGCAGTATAAATAACGTAAAGAACGACGCTTGTATAGGAGATATTCCGCGCAAGACGAGAGAGAGAACGAAACAAATGAAAAAATGAGGTAACCACCCGGGAATCGAACCCGGGATCTTCCTATTGCCGGTCAGATGCGATACCATTACACCATGGGCCTCACTCTTCCAAATGCCGTAATTCTTCTACATACTCGCAGAAACCAATGCCCCAAGGGGGCACCTTCGCATGCCGTAACATTATATACATTCAACTGCAAAGAACACGCAGTATAAATAACGTAAAGAACGACGCTTGTATAGGAGATATTCCCCCTTGGGGCATTGGTTTCTGCGAGTATGTAGAAGAATTACGGCATTTGGAAGAGTGAGGCCCATGGTGTAATGGTATCGCATCTGACCGGCAATCGGAAGATCCCTGGTTCGATTCCAGGGTGGTTACCTCATTTTTTCATTTGTTTCGTTCTCTCTCTCTCGTCTTGCGCGGAATATCTCCTATACAAGCGTCGTTCTTTACGTTATTTATACTGCGTGTTCTTTGCAGTTGAATATATATATATATATATTTATATATATATATATATATATATTCCTGTACAGCATATGATGTATTGACTGAAAAACGTTCAATTCGTTTTCAGTATGTAAATTTATTTTAATTTTCTAATTTGAGAATTCCCAAAGTTAACATAATTCGTGGAATTTCGTAAGATATTTTTGTATGTAATATTTCATTATTAAAATATCGTGTGTAGAAAACGAGTGAAAATTGGAAAAACAATATTTACCGAAACGTTTGGTTTCATTAAAAGTGGCGTTGATACTTTATAAAAATTTACTGGGGTTGTTTAACCTCCTGCGCGACATCTATGGTTATATGACGGAGGGGACCTTCAGCTTTACGTGGGGTCCGAACCACGGGTCGCTACATAATCTGGGCGGGGAAGATGGTCTCCCATCCAACTACTACCCAGACCCAAAGTCGCTTAACTTCGCTGATCTCCGGGAAGCGGTGTTACGACATTGGCCATATATATATCATTGGCATAATGATGCCATTCCGATTCCATGCCAAAGAAATTTTTAATTCCAATTCCAGCTGGGGCGAAAAACATCGATTGTGGAATCCAAATTGCCATCTCTGGATCCTTAAAATTATCTATATTTTAAATCTATACAAAAAATTACAAAACTAAATGTTTTTATGAATTATGAAAATACTCGTAAATGAAGAAGGTTCATCTTTAGAAATTAAATTAAAATACATTCTCGTGTGTAACGTCAACATATACAAAACTGAACAGTAATATTTGATCGAGAGACTAAATAAAACCGTAAAGAATAAAGCTTGAAATAAAATGTTTACATCAAAATTAACTCAAAATAATGTACAGTCTATTCGCGGAAAGCAAGTTGTCGGAAGATCTCAACGAAACAACAGCCTGTTGAGATTCGCTTTTGTCTGCTCTAAGGACTAAAAAAAATTTAAAAAAGTACAATTTACTAATTTTTCAAGTGTTAAGCTGTGGATCCCTTTGTTAAGAAAAAAATTAAACAATCCCCAACCAAATATTATTATTGTACTCATATGATGTAGCTGATAATTCAGTTTTTGTCATGCAGAATTTTTTTTCTATAAATGTATTATTATTATTATTATTATTATTATTATTATTGCTATTAAAATTTCTCTTGGTTTGGTACTATTATGCACTGCTTCATGTAGGCTTAATTTCAATTCCATTTCCAGTTCAAGCTAGCGACCGTGGGCCACTGGCAGTAGCCAGGCAATGGGGGGTTCTGGGGGAGGGGGTAGATGGGCTTCTGGATCCACCCTTGACACATATATGTGTGTGTGTGTGTGTGTGTGTGTGTAGACCAGTGCTGTTGGTAACGATCGCTGGCTTGGGCCACCCCTTTTATAAAATCCTGTCTGCGCTCCTGGCCACTGGGTAACATCATTTTGCCGCAAGCGAAGTGAAGTCACTGCGGTCGGAGGCGTTCGATTCCCGATGGTATTGACTAATAATAATAATAACACAGGCCTGCAAATTGAAACTTGTAGAATGGGGTTTATGTTCTAATATGTGATCTTCCCTAAGTTTGCTGCACTGATTTCAAAAGTGACATCCATTTTCTTGTATCACGTAAGGGGAAAAAGCAAAAGGAAAACACGTTTTTCCTTACCTTGTACAATGTATTTCATATATCCAAATAACAACTTGTTTACATTTTGATAAAAAAAATGGACAAAACTCAATTAAAGTGAAGAAAATAGAGGACTATTAATACAATACAATACAAATGTGACAGATTATACTAGAAATATCGGTAATGAGTGATTTCCAACTTTGTCATGATGAACAATGCGATATCATTTTTGCGTATTTCATTCCGGAACGGAAAAAAACAGTATAACGTTTGGCGAAAAATCTGTGGATGATGGAGAAAAATAGATATCATTTTTGAACTCAGCATGCATTAATTACTACAGGACACATATAATTAGCCAGACCCCAAAACCATTATAGGTCTGTGTAATTTATGAGTTAGCCTGAGCGTTGGGACAGTTTCTGGTCCTCCTTACTGATTATTATTTTCGGCTCAAAGAACATCGATTCTAGAATCGAAACTGCGCATCTCAGATATGTATAATTGCATGATCAGTATTCAAAATCTATAAAAGGAGATAAATGGCGCCTTAGAAATAGTAAGCTGAAACAAGTTAAGGCTAATTTATATCTAGTTTACAAAGATACTAGCCCTAATAAATGCTTTCATTGCCTTTCTTAAAAATGTTAATTACTTATAAAAAAAAGTCAAGTGAAGTTCATTTTACGATTCAAGATAACGTAAAAATTAAAAAGAAACAGTTATATTGAAATTTCAGACCACTTGAATGATTACGTCTTACCATTACCGGTAGCTGCAGTCCCCATCTGTGTAGAAAATATTTTGATTATCCTTGCGGAATTTTCAAATTCAGAAGTTTAATAACAAATATCGTATGAATAACATTCTTACATCATTTCTAAAACTTACCAATGTAATTTTGTTAGTCTATTCTCAATATACCACAAATAACACTTCAACTTTTTTTCCTCAGATGATAGTAGTTGTTTCCCTTGCATTTTTCATCTCTGATTACGAAAATGATAACGAAATTTTGCTATCACGTCAGGTTTTCGAGAAATTTGGGGCTCAATTCTTGATCACATTTGTATAGAGATGATAAATTGAACAAATTATTAAAACTGCATCTACCCCAAAGCTGAGAGTATCCCAGCAAAAAATGTTTTAGCTAATATAGGATTATGTAATTTCTGCTCCTGACACGTTCAAACCTGTCGTAACATATCAACTTTCCTTCTGTGTTATGTCATAGAGGACTACGTGCAGTTATGAGCATTTAGTCTGCCGCAAGCTGCTTCATAGTGCGAGTCTGTTCCTGTGCAGTGAAGTTTTATTATATGGTGTTTTCCATTTACCTAATCATTTAATTGTGCATGATCCACAAAATAGCGCCTTGAAAGAAAAAAGGATAATTTGAAATGTCGCGTAAATGTGTGAACAATCCTATTAATTTCTGTTATGTGTACGGTGATTACGTGATGCAAGATCACAAAAGAAACATTACTCCCTTAATTCAAAAAAGCTTATGAGCTCTACAGTACTTCGGCTGCAAAGTGGGGGATCAAGTTTGGGCTCCCCATATATGCTGTGCGCGTTGTGCTGTAACCCTCAGGGGTTGGTTAAAAGGTAAGAGTACATATATGCCAGTTGCAGTCCCCGTTATTTGGAGAGAGCAAAAAATCACTCCAAAGATTGTTATTTTTGTTTAACTAATGTCAGTGGTTTTTCCTCAAATAAGAAGAAAACTGAATACCCGAATCTGCCTTCCGCAAAGTGAAAATCTGCCAGTTCCTAAGCCCCCTGGATCGTGGAGCTTAGATGATGATAATGATTAACCTGCTGAAATGAGCCTATGGAATTGTCAGATAAGGTTGAAGAGTATTGACAAACTCAAGAAAAAGAGCCTCATTTGATAACTCAACCTGAGCTTATGACCTGGTTCAAGATCTGAATTTATCGAAAAATCAAGCAGAACTTTTAGAGTCCATATTACCAGGATGGAACTTGTGTAAATGATACCAGCATATCCGTTTATCGCAAACGCCAAAAAAATATAGCAAAATTCTTTTCTATGACTGGTGATCTTTCTTTTTGGTAATTACATTGATAGTTTGATGATGGCCATTTAGAATGGCGACTTCTCATCGATTCGTCAAAACTTAGTTTGAAGGCTGTTCTGTTGCATACTGGAAATATCTATCCCTCAGCTCCTACTGGACGTGCTGTCCATATGAAATAATCGTATGAAAATATGGAAATTCTCCTGAATAAAATAAATTACAAAAGATACAAGGGCATATCTGTGGTGATCTCAAAGTCATTAGGCTGCTTCTTGGTTTACAGCTTGGACATACAAAATATTGGTTTTAATAAAGCGGTAATCAACCAGCTGATGTTAGGTTTAAAATGAAAGGTGAAGTAATTGAGGAAGTACAAGAGTTTAAGCATTGAGTCAAACTATCACCAGCTCCTTGAGTGATGACTCGGATATAAGAAAATCTCGAAGCCTTTGTGCTAAAGCGAATATGACTATAAGGAACTTTCGGTTCTGTACAAGTGAAGCTCAAGACACTCTCTTTCGTACTTTCTGCAGTAATATATACGGACAGCAACTGTGGGTGAATTATAAAAAAGGTTCTGGCAGAATACTAAATTTGTTGTACAACAGGTCTTTTAGATTTAGACTCTTATATAAATTACCCCCCGAGATGCTCAGCTTCGCAAATGTTTTCTACCCGCAATGTCCCGAGCTTCCCGGAGGTAACAAGACGTACTCAATACAGTCTAATGCAAAGAATTAAAAATCAACCAACCAGATTATCCAAGCTATCCATAAGTCCTGCCGTTTATCCTCTAAGCTATGGAATTCTTGGTACGAAAACGTCTGTCTGTAGCTCCACTTAACCTCGACATTACTGTATTATTTCTAATCAACTGGATATATTTTTATCCTTAGTATGTGAACTGTCATTGTATTAATAATATTTGTCACATATGAACATGGGGCCAATAAACCTTTTCATTTTCATTTACACAATAACTGTTTCTAGGGCAAGATTTTTTCTAGGAGGGTTTGAGCAGTGTATCATGTTTCTGGTGGTTGATTTTCATCGTGGATGAGTTTTTCTCAGCAACTGTTAATTTCATGGTAACTCTGTACATATGCTCTATTGGCATCAAACCTTGCTGACCAACGTATTTCTTGTATTCTCTTCAAAGAACACAGGGCCCCTGAAAACAGCTGGGCCCTGGACCCCCCTTAATACGCCATTGGTTACAGCTTGGATATACAAAATATTGCTGTTTTCTTAGTGAATGGGACAGCAGAGCAAAGAATTATCATTATACTGTTAAGAACTGGCCACCTCGTCAATCTTTCACTCCTGGACAAAATATGTTGCGTGCCTTAAATTGATGGATCCTGAAAAAGTTTACTTTCCGCCTTTACACATGAAACTAGGATTGATGAAAAATTTTGTTAAGGCAATAGACAGATGGATTTCAGTACTCGAAACAAAATTTTCGTCTCATTAGTGATGCAAATTAAAAGCGGGAATTTTTGTTGGTCTACAAATGAGTTAATAAAAGATGGTGCCTTTGATGAAGTCCTGAATGAATCTGAAAAAACAGTTTGGAATGCTTTTAAAGCAGTGACCCTGAATTTCTTAAACAACAAAAATTCGGCTGTGTAGAATTGGTTGATGAACTTCTCCAAGCTTACAGATCATTGGGATGTAATAGCTATGAATTTGAAAATTAATTTTTTGTATTCACACTTGGATTTTTTCCCGCCAAACCTGCGAGATGTCAGCGATGAACATGGAGAGCGGTTTCATCAGGACATTTCTGCGATGGAGAAACGATACCAGGGCAAGTGGAGTCCAAACATGCTGGCTGATTACTGCTGGACGCTAGTAAGAGAAGCCTCAGATGTCACTTACAAGCGAAAATCATCATGAAAAATATTTTAATAAGTAAACAACCATTTTAATATTGTCATTGTGAAAAGATTATTCTGTTATATTCGAAAAGTGATTTTCTCAAAAACCTGACGTGATAGCAAAATTTTGTGGTCATTTTCGTAATCAGCGTGCAAACATCTACAGGAATCATCAGATTTCATTTGAGAAAAAGGGAAAGTTGAAATTTGTTGAACAGTTTTTTTTTTTTTTAATTGAATAACCTTTATTAATAATAAAATAAATACAGTAGTCTTTTTACAATTTACAATTTTTACAATGACATGAATAATTTTGAAGCTCGACTATTTATTTTATTTAATTTGGCCCTTAAGCTTTAGGCTTTACTGGGCTCTTATTAAAAATAAGCAGCTAGTTGTTATAAATTAATAATAATAAATAAATAAATAAGTAAATAAGTATTATTAATAGTTAAAACCTGTATTACAATATTAAACAATATTAATGGACAATATTAAACAATATTAGTGGACATTTATCCAAGATTTTTGCTAGTATCCCATTATTAATCGGGATTTCAACTTGGTTTTAAACAAATTTACATTCGCAATATTTTTTATACCGGCCTGCAAGTCATTCCATAGTTTCAATCCAATGAAAATGAGTAGTTTTTGAGATGAAGACAATCTAAAATGAGGTATAACAAGCTCTGATCTATTTCTGGTCTGATACGAGTGGATTTCTTGATGAGTTACAAAATATCTATTTACCCATTGCAAATTAATGATTTTGTTCTTATACTCGTAAATAAAAATAAAATGTGCCAGTTTGGTTATATCGTTGAGCTTTAGTAGGTTAGCTCTTTAAATAATGCACTAGAGTGATCGAGGAAATCAGTATCAGATAATAACCTTATTGCTCGTTTTTGGATGACGAAGATACCATTTAATGCGTTGTTAGCGGAGTTTCCCCAAACAAGGGTGCAGTATGTTATATAAGGAAGAACAAGAGTATGATAAAGAGTCAATAAAACTTGTTTAGGGACTACATTTCTAAGTTTAAACATTATAGCAACGCTCCTTGAAATCTTTTTCGCGATATAATTTACATGATCACTCCATTGCAAGTTCTTATCTAGCATTACACCAAGAAATTTTGTTACAGTACACTGCTTTATGTCGATTTCATTAATATTAAGTTCATCAAGATATACATTTCTTTTATTAGTAAAAATCATGAAATTTGTTTTACTGGTATTTAGGAAGAGTTTATTGGTGGTCAACCATTTCATTACACTGATGAATTCTGAATGAAATATATTCTTAGCTGTATTAACATCTTTGCAAGAAAAAGAGAGAGTTGTATCATCTGCAAACATTATGAAGTTCAGTATATCAGATGAACGTGGAAGGTCATTTATATATAAAAAAAATAACAGTGGACCCAGAACTGAGCCCTGTGGCACACCATGTTTGACAAGCGCTTTCGTGGAGCAAACCTTATTTACTAATACAAAATTATATCTATTGGACAAATAACTTTTAAACCAATCGCTGATTGCTCCTCTAAAGCCGTAACAATACAATTTATTAAATAGAATAATTTATATGCTTTGCATTGATGAAGTTCCCACCTTTATTCCTGTTTAATATTCACAAATCAAGTTTTCAAAATGAGTTAAAAAATTATCAGCCTATTTCTACCCAACGAAATTTCAATAAATTCTTGAAAAATTCGTTCTCACTTAAATATTTTCATCTTAAGATAATTTTTCGCCTTTTTGGTTTAAAAAATTGGTTACCGTTAAGTTTTGCCAAAATATCTTCAGTTAATAGTAAACTACATTGTAATGATTAGCTTTTCAAATGCTACTTCTTCAGTACAGCATTTGAGTTTGTATGATTCGTTTTGAGAGATGTGGCATAAAAATCATCTTCTAAAGTGTTTTGCGCCATAACTCAAAAACTTGTAAAATAATGGGGCTTTAGGGACTTCTTTTAAAGGTTTCCGATATATTGTCTCCATGTATCACGAAGCAGTCGTTCACCTCTCTCGTTTATCTACACTTAATGTTGAATATTATTATACGAGAAAGAACCCCTGGATATAAATGATACTTAAGCCCTTTAGAATTCCAATCAGTAAGTTACTTAAAGACGTAATTAAGTTGCTACTCTGAATTCATTTAACTATTTAGTTCTTTCACGCATCTAAAATCAACAAAATTTTATAAGAGTCAAGAACATTTTCGCGAAGTAAAAATCTCCAAAGCACCAAATTATCGGAACCTAATTTAACCGAACTAAAGCTAACCTCCCCTAAACTGGACAAATCTAACCCGTTAAGTTAGGTTAAATCAGGTTTCGATAATTTGGTCTTTCGATGATTTTTTTCGATTTTTTTTTCGAGAAAGTGGAATTTGCTAGTTAATGTAGTGAAGTTTCCAGATATTTATCATTTATATATTGCAAAGTGTTAAATACTGTTTACACTGTATCTTCACAATGTATGATACAATAATTCAATGCATAAATTATTCACAATAAAGCCAAAATAGACGAAAGGTCAGCAATAATCGTATTAAGATATTAATATTTAATGGTTTTCTTTTTTAATATAAATATGGAAAATACTTCTGAATAAATATTCATTAATGATAAAATAGTTTGCCGATATACTTAATTCTCTAAACAAAAGTGATTAGGAACGATAAGACCCATTGATTTTCTTCCAGCAGAATTTTAAATAAAGAATGTAAAGAAGTTTTCAAAGAAATGTTATTTAATTCAAAGGAACGTTACTAAAAGGTGTCTTCATGATAATATCGCCAGCGAAAGATGGCTTTTACGCAGATATTAACATTGTAATTCTAATATGCGTATATATAAACACGGATATCCATAAATAAATATACATTTACTTACGTACGTAACTGTCTGCATACATACGTGTACCGTACGCAAATATTTATATAGAAAGAAATGTTTCGATAAGCGGAAAGACAGTTTTGACAGGGGGCTCGGAATCTATTAAATTTCCTTCCCAAACACGAATCCCAAAATGGCTTTAAAAGCGCCCGGTTCACCCACCAAATAAAACAGTGTGTTAGTTATTTGCGAACACTTTCACGCCTTCCCACATCCCGGTACGTGTTTTGACTGTTAACGAAGCCTCACGCGCTTCATCGCTTAGCTTCTTCCGTTTAAGTTCTCGGAAGTTTTTATATTTTAGCAGTCTCATCATCGATATGTCTGTTATTGAATGATATAATTATAATGTCTGTTACACGCTTGACAGAGAAGAATCGCGCGTACGTCGGATGTCTTTCTGTAGCCGCTATATTAGCTATGAATTATCGATCCTTGCGAGTTTTCGTAATAACTTATGTAACACATTTTCTGAATTTTTGTTTATTTGGTGAAGAAATAAAAGTCATGAATTATAATAAGAATTAGAGGCAAAATTTATCAACCTTCATCCTCGCTGAACCCAGTCAGTGGCACAGAGGAAAATAAAAATAATCCTAGCGGCGACATAAGTGAGAGTGACAAAATCATTGGAATTGAAGAGGGTCACATTCACATTTCAGTTATTTTTAAAAAGAGGAATTTTTCATTTTCGTCCACGAAACAAAAACGAGAATAATTTTTTTGTCCGAAATGGTATCGATGAAGATTTTATTCCAGTTTCATTTTGCAGGAAACTTCTACATAATATGTAGTTGTCTGTCTTGGCGTATGAAAGTTAAATATAGTTAGATTAAGATACTGTAGGTTACGCCCGGTTAGATTAGATGGGTTTATTTTTTGTTTTTGTGAATGAAGGAGCAAAGATTTTTGTCGGTAAAACTTTGCATTCGAGAAATATTTCTCGTCGTCTCGCAAATTTGATCAGTTAGTATATATATTATAATATTATATATATATATATATATATACAGTATATGTGTGTGTACGGGGTGAATTTTACAATTAAACACGTGAAATGAATGAATGATGTAAACCCACAAGGAAAAAGAAAAATGATTCCAAGGCCTTTCGTGTATTCAGAAGTACACCTCGTCAGGGGTGACGAGGTGTACTTCTGAATACACAAAAGGCCTTGGAATCATTTTTCTTTTTCCTTGCGGATTTACATCTAACATTATATATATATATATATATATATATATATATATATATATATATATATATATATATATAATATTTAATTGTTAATGATTATTGATTATGATTGTTTGAGGCTGGGGTCACCATGGGTCTTTGCACACCAAATAATGTTATTAATTGAAGGAAATTAACAGAGTGAGTTTTCTTTCTTTATTACCCAAAATAAATGATTTATGAATAGGACAAAATAAAGTTGCAGTTGTTTGAATACAAGTTCAGTTGAAACGAAATGTGCACTTGATGAATGACTTCAATATAATAAAGCTTTATATAAAGTTAGATGAATGACACCAGGCCAAAATGGGCCTGCTACAAACGTTGTTTACATAATAATCTCTGGCGTGTCACTGAGGATTCTATTCAGACCCAGGAGTCCTTATAAGGAGGTTGAGGTGTGACGTTCATAGCAGAAAGAATGCTTGAGGGAATTGTCGCGATGTGACGTCATCTTGGTCGTGATTGTATGGAAATAGCGAAAGTATCTGATCGATATATATATATATATACAGGGTGGGCGGAAAGTAGCTCCCTATTTTGGATTGGTAAAAAAATACGTATATTATCCATTTATTTCAGAAGAAATAATATGAAAAGGTAGGCATACATGGTAGGTTTTCTCTAAAATTCAATGTGGGATCCAACTCTTTCCACCAGCTTCTGGAGCCGCCAAGGAATGGCGTCCACTGACTTTAGCAGGAACTCCGGCGGGATGGAGGACATGACTTCCCGAATTCGGTCCTCCAGTTCTTCCAATGTCCTCGGTTTGGTGCGGTAGACTTCTTCCTTTACCCAACCCCAAAGAAAGAAGTCGCACAGTGTCAAGTCGGGGCTCCTGGCTGGCCATTGATGTGGACCACGACGACCCATCCAACGCCCAGGGAAGTGGGCATCCAGCCACTCACGGACAACAAGAGCGAAGTGCGGAGGGGCGCCATCTTGCATAATATCAGATCGTCGATGTTCTCCCATATGCTGACAACCGGCCAGACCTCGTTTCGCAACATAGCAAGGTACCGCTCAGCATTCATGGTGTTGCGCAGAAGGAACGGGCCCACAACCTGATCTGAGGTCATACCACCACACCGTTACACTGAACCGATTCTGCCGTTTTTCAGCGGTAACCGTGCGACTTCTTTCTTTGGGGGTGGGTAAAGGAAGAAGTCTACCGCACCAAACCGAGGACATTGGAAGAACTGGAGGACCGAATTCGGGAAGTCATGTCCTCCATCCCGCCGGAGTTCCTGCTAAAGTCAGTGGACGCCATTCCTGGGCGGCTCCAGAAGCTGGTGGAAAGAGTTGGAGCCCACATTGAATTTTAGAGAAAACCTACCATGTATGCCTACCTTTTCATATTATTTCTTCTGAAATAAATGGATAATATACGTATTTTTTTACCAATCCAAAATAGGGAGCTACTTTCCGCCCACCCTGTATATAATTAGGGTGATTCAAAAAAATCAAAGTTTTTTTTTTTAATTGTTCAACCTGTATTTTTGTTCCCTATGACAAAAAAGTAGTGTATGCCAAATTTGGTGAATTTTAAATAAAATTTACTATGTGCTACCAGGCGTCAAAGTTTCCCTCTTTTTCAATTTGTTTGTTTTTACAACTTATGATTTTATGTTTAATTGTTCATATTTCAGAATTTTTAATTAATGGTTTATATACTAGCTTGCTTTTAATTGTTGCTTGGAACTCGTAATTTTGATACCAATTAATCGATTATGGAAGCTAGGCCTAACTCACCATCACCCAGTTGCTCATTTGGGAGAAGTTCTACAAGAAAAGAAACTGAAGTATGGCTAACTGGGCAGCCCTCTGCAGTACTAAAAACATCCGTATTACCATCAGAGAAGGAAATGATGGCCCTCTTCATGCACTACAGAAATATTAAAAGCAAGACATTAGAGAATCATGCTGCTCTACTGCAGATGATGTGCTAGCAGTTTGGAAAAAAGCAGGAATACCAGCAAAACAAGAATACATGTAGTAGATAAAATTCAAGGAATACTGAAGGAATGACAGCTGCTTAAGAAAAACAAAGTAAACAAATTGAAAAGATCACAAAATTTAAATAATAAACAAGAAAAATGGAAAGATAAACTGGAAAACTTATTTGACATTGCTCATGAGAATGCTATGCAGCTTATAAAAATAGAAGATGATAAGAAATTTCTTGAAAATGCAACGTGAGAAAGGACGTCATGGAAAAATGGGTACCATTGATAAGGCTGTTGCTAAAAAAGAGCAAAGAGCAGCAGAAAAGCAACAACGTTATGAAAGAGGAAAGCAGAAGAAGATCAAAAGAAAGAAGAATGAAGAGCTGTCATACTCACCAGTACATCATCAGAATCAGAAGAGAGTAAAAGTGATGAATCTGGTTTCTGTGCTGCACAACCTTCAACATGGAAAAGTAAGGTTGGCAAACGTAGAAAATTGTTTGATGATAAATTATTTGGAAGTCTTGATGTTGCAAAATTGAGTGACAGAAATGCGTCTCTTTTTAATGCAAACAATCAGACATCGCTTGAATGAGACATCTGCGAACAAATAAAATGCATGTGTTTCAATACAACGGCAGCCAATACTGGTCCTAGAAATGGTGCAGCTATTCTTCTAGAACAAAAATTCGACAACGATTTATTGTGGCTGGCATGTCGACACCATATATTTGAAATTATGCTGGAAGCTGTTGTTTCAAAGTCTTTATCACCATCTTCTGGCCCAGATATAGTCCTTTTTAAGAAGTTCAGAGAAAAATGGGCAAGCATTAATAAGGAGGACTACGAAACAGCATTATCAGATCCAGATATCTATGAAAATATTCATGACATCAAAGATGACATAATTATATTTGCAACAAATCAACTAGATACATTCCAACCAAGAGACGATTACCTAGAACTATTGCAGTTAACAATTATTTTTTTGGGAGGTGAACCAAAAGGTGGAATCAAATTTAAACATCCAGCGGGACTTCATCGGCTAGGTGGATGGCCAAATTACATATTCATTAAAATTTTTTATGTTCAAATCTCAGTTCAAAATTTCAGTAAAAGACAAAAAGGACTAAAAGACATCTGTCTATTTGCTACTCGGTTATATGTAAAGGCATGGTTTACAGCTCCTGTGCCATCTTGCGCTCTTCGTCTTGCTCTGGAATTATTACAGAATCTTGTAGTCTACAAACAATAATGACACAATTGCATTTGTTGCTATTAAAAAACTGTTAGGTCACCTCTGGTACCTATCAGAAGAACTGGTAGCCTTGGCCTTTTATGATGATGAAGTGCCTACTGAAACGAAAAACAAAATTGTAAAGGCCTTGCTAAAATACAACAGAAACTCTTCCTGCAAAACGGGCTTTTCTTGATCCTGCACTTATTCCAACGAAGAAATTAAAAGATTTTGTCATCAAATACTCAAAGATTCTTTACAATAACAGAATTTAGTTCAAAATTTTTACTCAAAGATGCTAAAGAATGGTATACTGATGAAGAGTATAACTCCGCTAAGAAATCTATCAAACAGTGGAAAGTCGTGAATGATATAGCGGAAAGAGGAGTAAAATTAATGGATGAATATAATAAAATACTAACACATGATGAAGATCAA
Source organism: Bathynomus jamesi (assembly GCA_023014485.1). Lineage (NCBI taxonomy): Eukaryota > Metazoa > Arthropoda > Malacostraca > Isopoda > Cirolanidae > Bathynomus > Bathynomus jamesi. The sequence continues at coordinate 484,935 of JAJOZX010002126.1, read as the reverse complement.
AAACAATTCTTGCCACAAGTAGTGAAAAACTACAGGGCTGTTTACCCTGATAGAACGAAAGAAACATTGATGAAGTAAGGAGAGCTAATGTCTCAAATATCATGCTAGTTTAATTATGCATGCTTGTGGTTATGGTAGGACCTACGGGGGAGCTTTCCACATTAAAAAAAGCAATGCGCCTTGTACTGTACCCCCTGGGTGTGTGGAAAAATTTGACAATTTGAGTCGTTCTGTCAATTTTTAATTGCTGGTAGCAACCCCTAAAAATTAAAAATTTGCTAAAATATTTTAGGATAGTTGGTTTTATGCTGAAATGAACCATTTAAAGGGTTGAACACATTAAAATATAAAAAAAAAAATTTTACCCCCATATTTGAATCACCCTAATATATATATATATATATATATGGGATTAATTTCACACTTAAACGAGTAAAATGAATGAATGATGCAAACCAACAAGGAAAATTAAAAAAATTATTCCAAGGCTTTTCGTGTATTCAACAATACACCTCGTTAGGGAATGACGAGGTGTATTGCTGAATATACAAAAGGCCTGTGGAATAATTTTTTCTTGTGGTTTGCATCATATATATATATATATATATATATATATATATATACATGCGCCTCGGTGGTGTAGTGGTTAGCGTCACTGACTACGAATCCATCGGCCCCGGGATCGAGACCCGGTGACGCTAGGCGGCGCGCAGCAAAACCAAGCTGTTCATCCTTTTACAGAATAAAGAAATTGTTTGGTAGATAATTGGGTACCCTGGGTAGCCTAGTGGTTAAGACGCTTGGCTGCCAGTGGGGCGTGGTTTGGCTCCCACGTTAAACTGTAGGTCTAAGGTGGAGTGACAAGCTTGATCTTCGTCAGAATGAACAATTCAAGCGGAAGCAAAACCAAGGTTAACCAAGGTTATACAGTATGTATATATGTTGTAATTTATATTTCGCACAAAAAGAGCTTATAAGGGAAAATTATATTTTAAGCGACAGAACAGGAACTAGACAAGAATTTTTCTCGAATTGGTGTCCAGAAAAATTTTACTCGACTTTTAGTGTCTAGCAAATTTCCAATAATCGTCTTCGTAACTGCTCAAACTCGAATAAATTTCGATGATTTGCTCAGTCGGTCAAAATGTTTGTCAGCGACTTTTCCATTTTTTTTTCATTTTTTTGTCTTGCACGATTTTATTTATTTATGTCTCTCTCTCTCTCTCTCTCTCTCTCTCTCTCTCTCTCTCTCTCTCTCTCTCGGTGGTGTAGTGGTTAGCGTCGCTGACTACGAATCCATCGGCCCCGGGTTCGAGACCCGGTAACGGCAGCCGTCGCCCAACAAAACCCAGCTGTTCATCTTCCACATAATAAAGAAAGTGGTTGGTAGATAAATGGATACCATGAGTGGCCTAGTGGTTAAGACGCTGGGCTGTTGGTGGGGCGTGGTTCGGATTCCACGTTAAACTGTAGGTCTAACGTGGAATGAAAAGCTTGACCTTCGTCAGAATGAACAATTCGGCCGGAAGCTAACCAAAGGTTATATATATATATATATATATATATATATATGTAAACTTTGATTGCATTTACCGCAACAGTATAAGATCACCCAAACCCGCAAGGAAAAGAACTAAAACAGTGTTTAAAAAGGCTAATTAATTTCGGCCGGTCACAACCAAGCCCTTTTCAAAGCCATAAACTAGTTAAAATGCCCAACAAGGTTAAAAACTTCCGAACTGCGAAAGAGCTGAAGTGTTAAGGCATAATCACGGACAAAAAGATGGTGGCTGTCATACGTCTGGCAGTTGGCGAAGGCAAAAAAAAAAAAAATTTTATTTCTTTAAGCAAAAATCAGTCCTGTACATCTGGCAGCCGGTCACGACCCGAAATTGCCCTAAAATATTTCAAAATGTTAAAAATAAAACTGTCCATACTATAGGACAGCTTAATATTTGAAATGGTGTTTTCTCCTAAAATATAAAATGCCTCGTATATTTGTCTCTGTTCCTGGTCTCTGACCTTCAAAATAGGTTTAGAATCCTGAAAGTTAAAAATATGATTATGAAGTTCCCTATACTAAACCAAGCTACTATAAGTATTACCCGATCTCAGGTCACGTTTGTGGAAATTAATCCTTCTCTGAAAATCAATTATCTCTCCGATGTATTTTTGAGGGCAGCCTCCACATGGGATTTCATAAACTATGCCAGAATTGTTGGAGGCTTTTGTAATAGGATGACGGGTGAACGAAGACAATTTATTTGGCACAGCGGAGACCAACTTAATCCGCTGTGGCAAAAGTGAGGAAAGCCCTTTGTTAACCTCAAAAGGCACTTTCAGGAATAAAACGTCTTTATCCAGATTCCTAATTTTAGGAGAGAAGAAAGATCTCCTAGCGGCAAAATAAGCTTTATCAATGAACAAATTGGAATAACCCAAACCTCTAAATATACTTTTAATATGTAAAACTTCGTCATCAAGATAAATGGGGTCACAAACCCTGAAAGTTCTCAAAAAGAGACCCAAAATAACGCCTTTTTTAGTACAGAGAGAATGATTAGAAAAAAAAATGAATGTAGCTGTCAGATGCGTAGGCTTTCTAAATACTTTGAAAGAAGGTCTTTGGTCTCTTAAATTAAGAACATCCAAAAACGAGAAAGATCCACTAATCTCAACTTCATACATAAACTGTATTGAAGGTACACAATTTTTAAGAAATCCCAAAAGCTCATCCAAATCCTCATGAGATTCCGGACTAACACACGTGTCATCAACATAACGGAACCAATCGACCCCCGGCACCAAAGATTCTGGCCAAAAATTAAGTTCAAAAAATTCCATAAAAATGTTAGCTAAAATTGGAGAGAGCGAAGAGCTCATCGGTAAACCTACTTTTTGTCTAAAAAAAGACCCATTAAAAGAAAAATAGTTACAGTATGTTTCGAGCAAAGTCTAATAAGCTTCAAAATAATTCCATAATCAAACGGAATGGTCTCAGGATGATCATGAAGACACTCTTCTAGGAACTGCAAGGTTAGATCCAAAGGGACTCTAGTAAACAAAGACACCACGTCAAAACTCACCAATTTTTTTCCCGATAAGTCTGTACCTGAAAGGTTGTCAACAAACTCTACAGAATTTTTAAGATGTGCTCCCGAGATTTGGCCTACTAATGGCGAAAGGAGGCTCGAAAGCCATTTAGACAGCTGTTCATTAGAACTTCCCACATTAGAAATAATAGGGCACAAAGGTACAAAGGGTTTATGCACCTTTGGAAGCACATATAAGCTTATGTAATGGGTGTGCCACAAAAAAAGGGTACATTTTATGAAGGCTATAAAATCAACATTTGTCATTTAATTTTAATAAAACTTATACACAATAAAACATATGTATTTATCTATATACAAACAAGTTTTCAGACTAAAATATCAAATAATTCAAATTCTATCAACATTTAACGAAAGAGCATGATTTTTCTACTTAACATGCAAAAATTATTAAACCTTTTTAATATTTTTTTATAAAAATAATTTTTAACGTAAAATTTAACCGACATTATTAAAAAAATTGTTCGAAATGCTTTCCTTCCATTTCAGTAACTTTTTTTATTCTTGGCCGGAATTCATCTATGGCTCGATTTACTTGTTCCTGTGGAAGCTTTTCCCATTTTTGAATGATGATCTCGCGTAAATGAGCGACATCTTTTATTCTAGTCCTGTAGACTCCCTCTGCTAAGTTTTCCCATATTCCGGCCAAGAATAAAAAAAGTTATTGAAATGGAAGGAAAGCATTTCGAACAATTTTTTTAATAATTTCAGATAAAGTTTACGTTAAAAATTACTTTTATAAAAAAATATTAAAAAGGTTTAATAATTTTTGCATGTTAAGTAGAAAAATCATACGCTTTCGTTAAATGTTGATAGAATTTGAATTATTTTATATTTTAGTCTGAAAACTTGTTTGCATATAGATAAATACATATGTTTTATTGTGTATAAGTTTTATTAAAATCAAATGACAAATGTTGATTTTATAGCCTTCATAAAATGTACCCTTTTTTCATGGGACACCCGTTTAATGAAGATGGGGCAAATAAGATTTAAATCTTTGAAAAAGTTCGGGAGAATCGCTAAGGATTCTTCTCAACTCCTTATTAAAAGAAGCCTGGGAACCTTTTAGTTGATCATTGCTGACTTTGGAATAAACGGACTCATCGGCCAACATGACATTCATTTTAGCGATGTAAAATCACACGTATTCAGGATAACTACTTTATTTCCCTTATCAGACTTCATAAGCATAAGGTTCGAGTTATTCGTCAGTCTGGAAAGGGCATCCAACAAAATCTTAAACATTTTAAAATATTTTAGGGCGATTTCGGGTCGTGACCGGCTGCCAGATGTACAGGACTGATTTTTACTTAAAGATTTCTCACTTTGAATGTTTGAAATAAAAATTTTTTTTTCCTTCTCCAACTGCCAGACGTATGACAGCCACCATCTCTTTGCCCGTGATTATGCCTTAACACAGTCATTTATACTTCAGCTCTTTCGCAGTTCGGAAGTTTTTAACCTTGTTGAGCATTTAAACTAGTTTATGGCTTTGAAAAGTGCTTGGTTGTGACCGGCCGAAATTAATTAGCCTTTTTAAACAGTTTTAGTTCTTTTCCTTGCGGATATGGGTGATCATATATATATATATATATATATATATATATATATATACAGGGTGTTTATAAAGTCCCTATCTATTTCAGTGAAAACGTAGCAAAAAGGGTAAAATTCAATAACAAAATAATAGAAGGCATACATTTAATGAATACTTAAGCATATGATTCTACATTAACACCATCAGTATCTCTACAGAGTTTGAATCTGTCAGCAGCATTGCGGAACACATTTTGGAGCATGACAGGGGTTATTTTTGTAACTGCTATTACGATACGAGCACGTAAATGTCCCAGTTTCATTCAGATGGCATTTTAAACACCGTCGTCTTTCAACAAGATGGGACACCTTGTCATTACGCAAACATTGTTCGGGAGTACCTAAATGAACGATTTCCAAATCGGTGGCTCGGACGTGGAGGCAACAGGCCCTGGGCGGTTCGATCTCCTGACCTAACAACGCCCTTAGATTTCTTTGCATGGGGCTTTATCAAATCAAACGTCTATCAAACGAGGGTTACAGATCTGCAAGATTTACGTGCTCGTATCGTAACAGCAGTTACAAAAATAACCCCTGTCACGCTCCAAAATGTGTTCCGCAATGCTGCTAACAGACTCGAACTCTGTAGAGATACTGATGGTGCTCATGTAGAATTATATGCTTAAGTATTCATTAAATGTATGCCTTCTATTATATTGTTATTGAATTTTACCCTTTTTGCTACGTTTTCACTGAAATAGATAGGGACTTTATAAACACCCTGTATATATTTATTACTATGATATTTCAATCATAATTAACGCATAATAACGCCCCATTTTGAAGTATGTTGGTTTACTATTATTTGACTAATTTTAAAGGTTAAAACGTAGTATAATAATTATCTTTAATTATTTAAGGGAACTATTAATATCCTTAACGGTGGATTGGAGGACCACATAATAGCAATGGAATTTCATCTGGTGTCAAAATAGTTATTTGATTTTACATTCATGAAAACGATTATGGAAACAAACCGAATTAAATTTTATCCCTCGTTTATAATAAAAAGGAATCAGGAAAGCCACAAATTGGTAAAGGGTTCAGGACAACTAATACGAACCACTGGGCGTACTCCAACATTATTATTATTATCAACACCAACGGGAATCGAATCCCGACGTCAGTCTCTTCACTTCGCTTATAATGAAACGGTGTTACCCACTGAGCTACGGGAGCTGGCCCCAAATGTATTAATATATTTTATATTATAACGAGGGAAATTTAAGTTAAAATCGAACCCCAGTAAAAAGAATCTCTGATTAATGAAACAAAAAAAATTGTTTTTGGGAAGGAATTTCCCATCCCTAAGCATGACTCATTACTGCAATTGATACAAAAAAGTTGTTGCTTGTTTTCTTGTCAAGAAAGTTATACTGAACTTGACGTGTTCATTCCCTCGTGAAACAGAAACAATCTTTCTTTTCTTCTCTTTTCAAATAGCCTTCACGCAGAAATGGTTCATTCATTCATTTATTTATTTATTTATGCAAGAATATTACTGACTCTCTCTCTCTCTCTCTCTCTCTCTCTCTCTCTCTCTCTCTCTCTCTCTCTCTCTCTCTCTCTCTCTCTCTCTATATATATATATATATATATATATATATATATACGGTATACAAACATTTTGTAGTCCTGTTCTTTGAGACCAATACATTTCACATCGTAGAAAGAGGTCAGTGTTAAATTTGGGAGTAGAATGTTTATGGAAGCGAAAGAAAACTGGGATAGCAAAAAATAGATGCGTAAAATGAGTTGGCGATTACGCGGTTATGAAAGGAATTGCAGTATTTTATTGCGCATTTTATTAAGGTTTGATTTCCTCCTTTCATTTCTTTTTATTATCAACAAATTTTAGGTATTAAGCATTAATGCATAGTGAAGGAACTTAAAAATTATTTGAAAGTCTAAATCCGTCCTGTACTTTAGTTTCATTTAATCATAAGCGTACGGGCTTCATTTTTTTCGGGTGAGCGGCTCGCAATTTACCCGAAAAATTTCCAAGGTGCCCAAATTTTCCGATGCCGACATAGTGAACTTAACATGGCAAGGAAATGAAAGATTTTATTGCAATAATGCGCATATATTCACAGAGCATTATAAAATATATATATTTTTCATGCATATTCTTGAAAAAATTAACTTTAACAAAACAATGATTTTTTTGGCGATCAGATAACATAAATTTTTCGATAATATAAATTGAAAAAATTTCATGAGTACCTCAAAAATTAAATTACATAACAAAAAATTTTAAGAAATACATAAAGCAACAAATTTGTTTTTATAAATTTAAATGCGACACGTTTATGTGACATTGCAGCCAAGTAAAAAAATTTTTTCCATAATTTATTATGTTTGGGTTAATTAGTACATCCGAGTCTAATTTTAATAAACTCAATTTTTCCGCCATTGTTTTGGGACTTTGCCCGAAAATATTTGGAAACTTGCGAATCTGGTGGGGCTGCAGGCCCCCGAGCCTCCCATCCCGTACGCCTATGCATTTAATTAGTGGTAGTGCGGGTATCCTCATCACACTATTTGCCTGTTAATAAAGAAATTATATTCCATTACTCACCACTGAAGTTAATGGGTCACACGATGGTGTCGTAATTCTTGAGTACATCGGAAGAGCCCCAACAACTTAAGTTTTACTATTTTAATTTGTATTTAAAAATCAGGTAACTTTCGATGAAATTATTATTTCGAAAATTTGAAAAAAAAATCATAAGAAGATTATGCACACGATACATTTCATATACTCAAATTCTGAAAATCCGACGTTTAAATAAATTTTACATATTATTTGTTTACATAAAATTAGTTCAACTTTTGTTGCGTTGCTTTTGACAAACGGATAAGACAATCTTTCTTTTCTTCAAGAAAACGAGCCACATGGAAAAGGTGTGACAGTCTTGTGCAAATGGCTTTAGTCCAAGAAATACACTATAAAATGAAATGAAAGTATTTTAACACTGTATACTGCACTATTCTGTATTATTGTTCATTTTAACACTGTATACTGCACTATTCTGTATTATTGTTCTTTGAGAAAAATTTTAAATTTCTCTGAAATTTAAGGAACTTTATCCTTTTCAATTAACAGAATTTTTACTTTTACCATGTTTATGTCACCATCTGTTGCTGGAATTACAAACAATTTTTTCTATTTGTTCTATTTACCGCGGGCGCCTGCTCCAAGTTTTATTTTTGTTGCAGTGTTTCCTTACCATATTTGGACGCGCGCACACACACACACACACACACACATATATATATATGTCCTTCAGCCAAATGTTTCGTGTTTCAACCAAAGTTCAAATAAAAGTTGTAGTATAGTGAAAATCTCAGAGTTAATAAATTTTAAACAGTGTGAGTGAATATCTGAGTGAGTATCTAATGCACGCAGTGCTATTTCTTTTTGAGTAGTGAAATTACGTCGTATGTCATTAAAAAAAAAAAAAAGAGTTAATTATAAATCATTTTTCGATTGTTTCATCTAAAGAAAATTAGTTGCCCATTTGTAGGTTGAAACAATTCCTACAACTATTCCCTTGCTATTCCCCGTCGCCACACTTCCGGGCACCAGTCAGTGAGAATATATAACGCGCCATATCCCCTATCCCAGGGAGTAACGGAGAAAACTTTCCCTCACTCCCTTTGAGTCAAAATCCTCACCTCTACCCTATTATTTTTTACCCAGATTTCGCTCACCAATTTTTATTTTTTATAAGTAGCACGGAAATGGCTAATCAATTTCTACAACGCTGTAAGTTCGGAACAATGTAACAAATGAATCAAAGGCAATTAGATGTGATTTTTATCAATTTCTTTTCGACTTCAATTGCCTGAAATGGAAAGACGAAGAAATCTCTCTCATAACAAGTGCCAAGCAACTGAATGGAGTGAAATACTTTTGCGAAAGATATATGACTGAAATACACTCACTTACGGTTTATAAAGCAGAAAGAGACTAAGAAGAAGAAGCCAAATAAGAAACTGATTATGACAGGCAAAGAAGAGCAGAAGAGGAGACGAAGAAAAGTGAACCAGAAGTAATGAGAATACCGACACACAAAGAAAGTGAAAATATGAATGTAAAAGGCACAAAAAATAACATAAGATGATCAAATGGAGGACACTAGCGTAAATAGCAAAAAACAAAAAGGCAACAACGAAAATAGACTGAAGTTATCTCCAAATAAGAAGATGAAGCAAACATCAAAACCAAAGGCCCAGAGTGAAAATGGTGAGGGAACCATATTCAGATACCATGTGCATATACAATTATACATATGTACGAATTTGACTATAATAATGGTCACTGTAAATTCGACGACGGCCGCAAATAATTCTATCATTTGCAAGAATTACACAAGACATGGGAACTGCAAATATGGAAAAAGGTGCTACTACCATCACCTCCCAACAAACTCAAAGGGCAATAGGGAAAATGAAAAGAAATCTATGTATGTAAACCGCAAACCAATTTTTTTCAACATCGCAGACACAATACGGCTGCTAAGCCTCATGCAGCACATACATTCGACAGAATTGAGAACCCCCTAGCGGCCTAGCCGAACCGTTATCACGCAAGAAGCTACCAGAACAGGTAAACGGAAACGGGTCTTTCTCGGAGGATCATAGGGCTACATAACACGCGACACTGAAGGATAATGAATTTGAGATACACGAGGGGTAAAGCAAAACTAAGAACACAAATATGGTCCTGGCTAATATTCAAGGGCTAAAACCAAATCACTTGCTAAACAAAGTTTCATACCTGAAAGGATTTATGGATGAAACGAGGGGTGACATCGCGAGCCTCACAAAAACGCATTTGAAAGACTGCCAAGGAGACTGTGAGAACTGCAAATACTGCATAGATAAGAAAGCAATACATATCCGTGGTTACAATTTACAACGAGCTGACAGAACAGTAAGACCGCTGGCTGTGCTATATACAGTACGTATGTGAGAGTTATATGGTAGAGGCAATAATAAGTAAATTAAACAGCTACAGGGAACTTTTTAGCAGTAAAAGTAGAAAAACTAAACGTGAAACTAAGAGTCAACTACAGACCTCCGAACACTCCAGCTATAAAATTCTCTGATGTTATTGCTGATATCAAAAACATAATAGTCTTTAAACTCGCCATCCCCCAATATAATACTCTGCGGAGATTTTAATTTCCAATTTCTAAAATACAAAAGGGTTGGAAGAAATATACAGTATATATATATATATATATATATATATATATATATATATATATATAAATATATATATATATATATATATATATATATACAGGGTGTCTCAGAAGTCGCGCACCATAGGCTTTATTCAGATTTACAAGGTTTACGAGTCGAAATGGTTTATAAGTGATGTTTAATTACAATATATGTTCGATAATGTTCGAATAATAAAATTAATAGTATGTACAGTTAATCAAAAAGCTATCTTAAAATAATTAAATTGAATGCAGTTCACTGGTCGCGCACCATTGGCTAATGTAGCTTCATTCAATTTAATTATTTTAATATAGCTTTTTGATTAACTGTACATACTATTAATTTTATTATTCGAACATTATCGAACATATATTGTAATCAAACATCACTTATAAACTATTTCAACTCGTAAACCTCGTAAATCTGAATAAAGCCTATGGTGCGCGACTTCTGAGACACCCTGTATATCAGGAAAAGGTGGGGGGCACAAGAGAATACCAGGAACAAGCAAAAATGTTGATAGCTCTAACAAACGAATTTAAGTTAACACAAAAGATAACAGATAACAAAAAAAATTACTTCCTGGATCTGGTATTCACGAACAACAACTTAATTGATGATATAAAGATAATCCCAACTATTACACTGGGGAACAAATTTCAACTTTTTGTCTATTGAATTAGATTTGACAGTTAGTTCTAGGTAATTTGGGTGCGCTGAGCACGAATTTTTACTCGGTTTTGCTCTATCAGGTCCTGATTTTGCTCAACACCCCTCCTCTTTCGTCGTATTCATAAAAAGGTTTTTTTCTCAATACTCGCTGTCTTTTTGCAGTTACACATTATGCAACTAGGTTTTTATCTAGGTATTTGTACCTATTGTTATGGTATTGTTGTATTATGTATATTTTTATATGTAACACCCTAAAAATATTTTTAATTTTGTCATTTTTAACCCATTTTAATATTAGTAAATTAAGCTAAAAATATCATAGAATTCTAAAATTTTCTCGAGCGTTCCTGTTCTCTGTAGAGTATTCTAGAGGGACAACTAAAATATATAAAAGCGACTCGTTTCCAGAGTTAATCAGTCAATTCAATCAGTCAGTCAGTCAGTCAGTCAGTTGAGTTAGTTAATTAAGTTTGGGCATTAACATAATTTTGAATTGGCATATGATTTAGTGAGTAATTTTGTCATCGTGATTTAATATAGTTGATTTAATTAGACGTAATTTATATTGTACCTACTCATCCGTGTTTCTAGTTTAATTTCATAGATTGTAAGTACCTATTTCATAATAAGTACCTATTTAAACTAATTTTTGTGTTTATATTTCAGATTTTCTTAAATTTATATGAATTAAGGGCTTTAAATACCTTTACAAATTGGCAGAACAATCAAGCAATATGTCATCAAGCACTAGAAAGTTCAAATGCAAAAACAACCCTGATTCCTTCTGTTATATATGTGGAAATTTTACACTTCCACATCAACGAGCAAATATAACTGACTTCGTAAAAAGAGCTTACTTAGCTTATTTTGGCATAAAACTGGGGGACCAAGATAAATCTTGGGCTCCACATAAAGCCTGCACTATATGCATTGAAAGACTGCGACAATGGACGAAGGGTTCGGATTCAAAAATACCTTTTGGAGTTCCGATGGTAAGTTTATGATTTCATAAAACTACGTAATTTAATCACTAGTATACTGTAACTTACCTAAATGTAATTGTAACTTAGGTACATAAACAAAAATTTACAGAAAATGTTTATAAGAATCTCAAATATTGCATAAGGTTGAAACACATAGAAATGTTAAATGTTTGGGTGATAACTTTTGATAAAATTCATAAAACAAGTCTCTCGTCGCTTTTGTTAACGCTTTACAATTTTTTTTCCATATCAGGTGTGGCGAGAGCCTACTAACCACGAGACCGATTGCTACCTTTGCTTTGTCAAGACTTCGGGCTTCACTAAGAAAAATAAACATTGTATCGAGTACCCAAATTTCGACACCGCGATACGACCTGTGCTACATTCAAATGAGATCCCCATTCCAAAATTTAAGGGTCTGCCAACTCAAGAATTAGTTGAAGATGTTCCTGAAAATATTGTTATGCACTTTGAGGAGTCAGACACCGATTTTGACCCCAGCGTATTTGAAAGTCAAAACGATCCGCAAAAGTTTAACCAGGCCGAGTTGAATGATCTTGTAAGGGATCTAAATTTGCCAAAAAAGGCTGCGGAAATTTTAGCTTCAAGACTTAAAGAGAAAAACTTGCTTACTTCAAACACATACATTTCATTTTACAGAAAAGAGAAGAAGAACTTGTTAAATATTTTAGAACAGAGGATAGTTTAGTATATTGCTGCGACATAGTTGGTTTGTTAAAGAAGATGGGGGTTGAGTCTTACGATGCAAATGATTGGCGCTTGTTTTTAGACAGTTCGAAAAGAAGTCTTAAGTGTGTGTTGTTGCATAATGGCAATCTATACGGCTCGATACCGATTGGGCACTCAACAAAATTAAAAGAAAAGTATGAACATATAGAAAAGGTTTTAAATCTTATCAAATATAAAGAGCACGAGTGGATCATATGTGTTGACTTAAAAATGGTTAATTTTCTGCTAGGACAACAAGGAGGGTATACTAAATATCCCTGCTTCCTTTGCTTATGGGACAGCAGAGCCAAGGAAGAACATTATTTCAAACAAATCTGGCCAGCACGAACATCACTTACTGTCGGAGAAAAAAACGTAATTAATCCACCTTTAGTGAGCAGAGATAAAATCATATTTCCTCCTCTGCGAGTGTTTCAAATACATAACTTCAAAATTTCCAAGTTTAAGTTATGAAAAAATCAAGGCGGGAATTTTCGACGGTCCACAAATAAGAACAATGATTAAAGACAGCAATTTTCCTAATGTCATGAATGAACGCGAAAAAAATGGCTGGTTCTCATTCGTGGACTTGATAGAAAACTTTTTAGGCAATTATAGGGCAGATAACTACGAAGAAATCGTAAAAAAACTTTTAAGGGACTACAAAGAGTTAGGTTGCAATATGAGCATAAAAATGCATTTTTTGAATAGCCATCTTGACCAATTTCCAAGTAATTTAGGTGATGTAAGTGACGAACAAGGGGAGAGATTCCACCAAGATATCAAAATTATGGAGGAACGGTACCAAGGCCGCTGGGATTCCCACATGATGGCTGATTACTGCTGGTGCTTGAAAAGAGACCTGCCATCAACAAGCAAATACGCTAGAAAGTCTTACAAAAGAAAATTTTTGCCACAGTGAAAGCTTCATATCTGTTTGTTTTTTTATTTTAAGTCATTTCTATCGTTATAATGTAATTTTACTGTAGTTTGAACTGCTTGTATTCATGAAACTTGAAAAAAAAATTTAACACATGACTTAATTTTTTAGTCCTAATTTGAAAAATCTGGAAAATGGCACATAGGCTGTCGACAAGAATCAGGACCTGATAGAGCCAAACCGAGTTGAAATTCGTATTCAGCGCACCCAGATTACCTAGAATCAAGTGTCAGATATCATTCAATAAAATACGTGTTGCCCAGTGTTATCTCAGAACACAACATAATCGAGATGGCGACTAATATGGTGACAGCCTTAAAAGAAAATACTCATACTGAAAAAAGAATTAAATTTGAGAGTTCTAACCTAAACTCCAAGACTATTAATGGGGAAGAAATCAGATCCTACATCGCCAAATAGAGGGGAAAACAGTTTTAGAGGATAAAACAACCGAAGGAATTTTAACAACTTTGGAAGAAAAAACGTTGGAAAAGACACATGTTCCGAAAGCACAGTCAAAAGGAAGGAGGAATTTTTTCGAGAGACAAAAGCGAACAACATTCTGCAAAAGAAAGAGAGTAGCTGCGAAGTTAATTAATTGCAAAGACAATAATACCAGAAAAGTAATACAGTACATGGAAACCTGGATAGTATCAGGAGGGAAATACAAGCACTAATTAAGGGCCATACAGAGAGGGAAGAGAAAAATGTGTTAGAAGTAATAAAGAAAAACTCAAAATACTTCTATACTATGTAAAAAAAAAAAATGCGCACCATTATGGGACCCTTAAGAAAAGGCAATAGTGAACTAATTGACGATTTAAAGAAATATCTGAAATATTGAGAGCCCAGTGCGAATCAGATTTCAGTACTTCAAAAAGCGACAAAGTGTGGTACCTGACAGAGCTGTTTTCTTTGAAGAGAAATTACAAGGAGAGTGTATAACTGATTTTGATGATGAAATCACATTCAGCTGCATGTCTGGACAAATGGAACGCATTATTGATTTAAAACTGTAAAAATGGAATAGCTACACCCCTATATTGAATATGGAGAAGATCCCTGGACACGGGGGAAATACCGAGCATCCTGAAAAGAGCGAACATTGTCCCTATACAGTTTATAAAGGAGAGGATAGGTCTCAAGCAAAGAACTATAGACCATTGTCACTGACGTCCCATCTCACCAAAATATTTGAAAGAATAGTTAGAGAGAAAATCTATGACTCCTTGGAGACACTGGAAAGATTCAATGAGAACCAGCACAGAACCCAATCAGGAAGATCATACCTCACAAGTAATAGGGAACTATAACAATATTATAGACGCACTTGAAAGCAATGAAAACTACGATGTCATATACAAAGATTTTGCTAAAGCGTTCGACAAATGTGATCATGTTAAATAACAAATAAATTGAAACATGGGAATAACAGACAAATTGGGAAAATGAATCTACGACTTCCTCAGAGAACGTCAGCAAGTTGTAAAAATCCAAGATGTATCATCATCAGAATCGAAAATACGTAGCTCAGTACCACAAAGAAAGGGATTGGCTTCACTCCTATTCATTATCATGCTAACAGACATACTGTAGACAATGAAGTAACCAACAACAGTATAGTCACATCCTTTGCTGATGATACAAAAATCAGCAGGAAATTCAGTAATGCAGAAGAGTTGGAGGCCCTACAGAGGGACACAAACAGAATATACAGATGGTCAGAAGACAACAACATGAATTTAACACCGAGAAACTTCAGCTTTTGAAATATGGAAGAAATGATGAACTAAACAGACAACATATTATGCCCCAGATAAACAGGAAATTCAGAGAAGCAAGAAAGAAATAGATGATTTTAAGGGTTTAATGACTGACGATGCAAAATTTGAAACACAGAATCAGATAGCGATAAACAAAGCAAAATGAGTTAGGGGCAACTACTGAAAAACTTTAAAAGAAGGGACAAGAGAGTTGAAAACACTGATCATAACAAAACTTGAATACTGCTCAGTCTTCACGTCCCCATATAAAAAAGAAGAAATTAATAAACTAGAAGAAATTCAAAGAAATTTCACAGCCAAGATTGATAGTTGCAAAGAACTCAACCACTGGGAAAGACTTCGTAAATTAAATCTATATTCAATGGAAAGAAGAAGAAGAGAGAGAAATACACTATAATCTACACATGAAAAATAATTAGTGATGCAGCGGAGTTCCGGCTCCGGCTCCGGCCGAGCAGGAGTTCCGGCCATTTCAGGAAACCTCCTGCTCCGGCCGGAGGTCTCACTAAACTCCGGCCTCTGGCCGGAGGTGCCAAGTACACCAAACTCAATTCTGACAACTTTTAGTTTTAATTCTATAAAACTATAAAACCTCATTTCTGCACCTATCCGAATATTTCAGTTCTCAGATGACTGTAATAATAATTTATTTTATGAGTTATTAAGTTATTAAAGACTTAATAATTTAAAATAGCAGGACTATAATATATAAACGCTAAATAGATGAGACGATAGACCACACACACACACACACACACACACACACACACACACACACATATATATAAATACTGAAATAAATCAATTGGCCGGAACCTCCGGCAGGAGGCCAGAGGAAAAAACACTAAGCCGGAGGTTCCGGCCTCCGGTGCATCACTAAAAATAAATAAAAACTGGTACCTAACCTCAAACCGAACCCAGTAACCACCCAAACAACAGTAGAAAACAGGAAAGATAGAATGTGTAGTGTTCCCAAACTAAAGGCCAGGCACGGGACACCATCAACTCTAGAGGAATTTTAGCTTGGTTGTCAGGGGGCCAAGACTCTTCAGTCTTCAACCAGCTTCCGAAGGAGATCAGGAACACCAATGTTGCTGAAATGGAACTCTTCAAAAGAGGACTAGACGCCTGGCTCAGGACGGTACCAAATGAGCCGAGTGTGCCTGGCTATGTGCGATAGAGATCGAAAAAGAGCAACGTGCTCCCCCACCATGCCAGTCCTAGAGGTGGGCTCACCAGCCTGACCTTCGTGTAAAGAAAGACCGACGCACGGAACTATTACGAGGTTCCGAGGTGTATATATACAAAATATATATATAATTAACAGTCGTTCAAAAAGTTATGTAGACCCAAATTAAATGCATGCATATACAGGGTGTCTCATAAAATCGTACAGTTGGCAAAATGAAACTTCAAAGGTTTATGAGATACACCCTGTATTATATCTTATATAGTTTAGCGATTCACTGGAAGAGGATTGTAACAGTCATATGACTGCATCTGACACACACACAAACACACACACACAAAAACGAATGAATAAATAAATAATAAAAATAAAATAAAAGATCCGAAGTCTATGCAGTAAAGGAGCGGGGCACTTAGGGGCCCTGAATTCCACGTTATTTAATTATAATTCTCAATTTCCAAGTGTAGTATGAGCGTCATTGAGGTGTAATATTACAGGTAAATACGATGAATGCACATAACATCCTCATAGTGAAATATCTCTTCCACCCAAAAGTCCACTCTATTTTGCTGAAATAATATTATTTTAGGATAAAAATGTAGTAACATAATCAGATGTATATTTATTTATCAAGCTTAGGTCTAAGATTCGACGTGAGCACCATCAGTGTCTCTGCAAATCTCAAATCTGTCCACTGCAATGCGGAACACATTCTCAAGCATCTCTGGGGTTATTTTAGCGACTGCCATGACAATGCGGGTTCGCAGATCCTGCAGATCTGTAACTCTTGTTTTGTAAATCTCAGACTTTATATAGCCCTCACACAAAAAAGTCTAATGATGTTAAATCCTGAGATCGTGTTGCTCAGGGCCTGTTTCCACCACGTCCAATCCACCGATTTGGTAAGAGCTCATCAAGGTACGCCCGAACGATGTTTGTATAGTGACATGGAGCTCCATCTTGCTGAAAGACAACAGTGTCAAGAATGCCATCTGAACGAAGCAGGGGTTCAAGAAACTGCTGAAGCATGTCAAGATAAATTGGCCCTGTTACCGTAGCTTCTGCAAAGGAAAAAGGTCCATAAATCTTCGATCTTGTCATACCCAACTACAGTAGACATTAACTTTAGGAGAATCTCTCTCCCATTCGTAGAACTCGGTTAGTTTTTCACTAGCCCAGATACGGCAATTATGTCGATTAACCTTTCCTCATGTGTGGAATGTCGCCTCATCGCTGAAGAGAATGTGGTTTAATAAGTTTTCGGTATGAATTTTTTTCAATCAATTCTGTGCAAATGGCGGCTCGTCTTCGTGTAGCTCATGTAGCATTTGAATATGGTAACTTTTAGTTTTTAATGATGTTGATTTTAAAATCCTTAGAACAGTCGTTTTTGGTATGCTCAGTCTACGCGATGCTGTGCGAGTTGACATTCTAGGATTTGTTTCAAAGGCATCTTTTACCAATTCGAGATTTTCTTGAGAGGTACCTGCAGGGCCGTTTCTAGCCATTAGGGGGCCCTAAGCAGTATACCCATTTGAGGCCCCACCCCCTCCATCCACCAACTCACGCCTTACTACATTACCTCAGTACACACATACAAAAAATGGCTGTGTTAATAAATAACAATTATGAAACAATTTTAATGAAACATTTATGCTCAAAACAACAAATATGTGCTTTCAGAAGACAAACAGAAAAAATACTCTTCATGAAATTCCTGAAAATTATCTTATACATTATTTAGAATAAATGACACAGAACTATGTATAAAAAATAATGCAATTATCAACTACCAAACAATTACTAACTCTATGATACAATCGTGTAATGCTACAGTTATACAGAACAGTTTGTATCTTTAAAATTTTTGCCTCCTAGATTTTTTCTGGGCGAAATCATCAATAACATCATCATACGAAATCTCCCTGCCAACGTCCTGGTTGATGCTTATGATGTCAAGGCCACTGAGGCGATCCTGCCCCAGTGATGATCTGAGGTAGTTCTTGATTAGCTTCATCTTAGAGAAGCTCCTCTCGGCTGACGCTACTGTCATAGGTAGAGTGCAGGCAATTCTTAGTGCAACCCAGAGATTGGGGTATAGTTCCTCCAGTTGCTTCTGATGAATGAAGGAGAGAAGCTCCAATGCAGCCATGTTGTGTGAAGGTAAAGTCGGATTTCGAGGGCCAGTTCTCTTCCATCAATGTCAGAGTCAGCTCCAGAGCTCAGTATCTTAGAGAGCTTTTCACACTTGCAGGACAAGTCTTCCTTGTTCATTGTGGTGAAGTTTAGGAGAACCCCAAATATGTCCCTCACATCATCTAATGTTTTGAATCTCTCATTTATTGACCCGATGGCACAATCCACCACCACATTGAAAAATTTGACTTCCAGCCTCTTTAAGGCTTCTGTAAATGGTTCGTCAGGAGCTTCGCAAGCAAAGTGCTTTTTTGTGGATCTGAGCCTCTTCTCCTTCAGCACAGCCTCCACATTCATTTCCTCACATATGTCCCTAGCTACGACTTGTGCCGCAACAAAACCTGTGTTTCTGTAGCTGGTGAGTGAGTCTTTTGTTTTTGTGAGGAGGTTGACTGCCACATCAAACTGCATTGTAGGAGACTGAAGAAGTTTGTTCACATGGTTAACTGCATGAAGAATGTCATACCATACTACTATGCAAATCTGAAAGCGATAAGACCCTACCTCCTCTCAGGCGCGTATCCAGGATTTCCGAAAGGGGGGAGCAAAATGCAAAGTAGTGCTGCCGAGCGTAGCGAGGCAATACAGCTAGGGGGTTGGGGGGAGCGCTGCGAGCTCCCCCAGCGGAGAAGTAATTTTTACCATATTTTTTTTTTTAAGTTTTATTGAGATTTGAGATGCATCAAATGCACGGCAAAACAGCACAGTCCACTTCACACAAAGTAAATGTAGGCTTTGAGACTATTGTGTACTGCAAGAGCATTGGTTGACTTAAAATGACGTCACATTTGACATCATTTTAATTCAACCAATGCAACCAACACACACACACACACACACATATATATATATATATATATATATATATATATATATATATATATATATATATATAGACTAATGCCTCTTCACCTCCACGGGGGGGGGGGGAATGCCCCATTTCCCCCCTCTGGATACACTACTGCCTCCTCTGCAAGTGCTTGTGCTTCAGTCCTGGCTATGGCATCTGTGGCATTGTTTCTGACTTCCAGCAGCGCCTCTCTGATGTTGTGGCTGTGGTATCGCACAGCCTCAATGCTCTTAAGCCGGCTCTCCAACCTGGTTTCACTCCAAGACTTGAGTGTTATGTTCACGTGCTTCTTTAGGATTGTCCATCTCTGTGTAGCTGCTGCAAAAAGGTTGTACAATTTTTGTACGTTGCCAAAGAAGCTGTGGCATCTGTGGAAGCTTTAGCTGCATCAGCCACTACAAGATTCAGAGTGTGAGCCTCACATGGAACATAGAGTGCACGACAGTTCTTCTGTAATAACCTTGCCTGAACACCTTTGTTCTTGCCCTTCATGTTCGCTTCGTTGTCATATGACTGTCCTCTTCAGTCATCAAAGTGAATATTCAGTTCATCTAGTCTCTTCAGAATCAGAACTGATAACCCACACCTGTACTTTCTGAAGCCTCAAGAAAGCCCAAGAAGTATTCTTTTATTTCTGGTACTTCACCCATTTTAACAGTTCTGATAATAATCGACATCTGTTCTTGGTGGCTTATGTCTGGAGTGCAGTCTAAAATGAGTGAGTAATATTTAGCTTGTTTTATTTCTGCAACAATGGCATCCAAGATCTTCCCACTAATGGACCCATTGAGCTCATTTAGAATGATGTTTCCTAGGTAACTTGAATGACTATATTGGCCACTTTCGACTCTGCTGATGTGTTGTTTCATCACTGGATCAAATTTGGCAAGCAGCTCAACCTCCTTCAAGAAGTTGCCATTGTCTCGATTGTACAATGTAGAGAAAGACCCCCTGAAAGCAAGGTTTCTCTCTGCCAGTGATTGGATTATACTTACAAGACGTGTGAGAACATCTCGCCAGCATCTTCGCTCTACCTCCATTAATGACATTTCAGTTTGGTCAATGGTCCTCCCAGTTTTTAGCCGCAGTTCCAGATCCTTCCATATTGTCATGTTATCTGCATGTTCTGAACTATTTTCATGGCCTTTCAGAAGCGAACCAACGTTTATCCAGTCTGAAAGTCCATCCGTAATTAGTTTGTACGACTTCCTTGAAAACACCTTGCAGCAGAAGCAATAAAGAGCATCATTACCTCTAGAGTACATCAGCCAGCTTCGCTTTATTTTTTCCCCATTAATTAATGTTCTGTACATGTAATGGTGATGAAAGCTTCTACCGTCCTCTCTTTTAGGGAATGTGAGATCTGGACTGATTTGAAATGGTCCTCGAGACACCAGATCTGTCTTCAAAGCATCTGACAGGACAACTGGCCAGTCATACAGATCAAGCGGTGGAGCAGATCTTGGTTCTTGTTGCTCAGTAGAAATGCCTGTGTGGTGTTTGAAGCTTAACAGAAGATGGGCCACTTGTTGGTTCATCAGGCTCTACTTCTACTGGTGTTTGAGGTTGCATAGAGGATGGTCCTGCTGTTGGCTGATGATACTCATCAGGCTTTGCTGAGGATGGCTTTTCCAAATATTTCAGTAGTGCTCCTGAGAAGAACATAACATTACATATTCTGTTAGATTTTGCTAAAATACTCTTTCTTATCTTGTTTGATAAGTGATCTGTGTGAACAGAATTTGAGGTGATGTGATACATTAAATTTCACATTTCAAAATATTATAAATATTACAGAGACTAGCTTACTCTACACGATTCCTGAGCACTTGCATAGCTTGATGGTCTACCTAACCTAGTTGCCTGAACTTTAATCATAAGAATATACAAGTGGCACATCTCACCTGTGCTACTTGAAAGCTTCTCCTCCTCTATTTTCTTCTTTTTCCGTTTTACAGCTCCTGATGGATAATGTCGTTTCATTTTTCAAGATGCACGAAGTCACATCTAGTTAACCACAACTAATCTGCTAAATAATAATAATGATAATAATGATGATAATAATAAGAATAATAATAATAATAATAATGTTTTACAATACTAGAAAAATTAAGCATTTAGGAAAGTATAAGCATATAGTAAGAATAAAGTTAAATAATTTAGAAATAAGATCTCACAATAGTTATTTACACATAACGACCAAAACGTTTCGTTTGTCTCCGTTTTATCACATTTGTCTCATACAAAAACTTTAATTAATACGACAATAATAATAATAATATTAATAACAATAATATTAATAATAACTTCAGCTATATTCCTATTCTTGCCCACTGAGCTATGACCTGGGAGCCTGTCTAGGGGCCCCCTAGTAGCAGCGGGGCCCTAAGCGGCCGCTTAGTCTGCTTATGCCAGGAAACGGCCCTGGGTACCTGGACGCCCAGATCTTGCCTCATCATGAACAGATCTTGTTCTTTTAAATTTATTGACCAGCTCGCGAATTACTTTGTCTGTAGGTCCCGGTTTGTGAAATCTTCTTTCGAATTTCCTCGAATTTCTATGCACTTCTTCTCTTGGATACGTAGTGTTACTACCATCACAAAATAGATAGGGACTTTCGGACCATCCTGTATGTTAAAATTTAGAGTGTTTTCCTCCTCCACTTGCAAATCATTACGTATCGAATTCCATCATTAATTTCATGTAGAGGTGTGACGTGTGAGCAATAGACTTGAAGAGTAATTAATCGCAACCTATTCAAGAATAAACCTAAATGAACCTACAGAAAACGCAAATTATGTACAACCATCTGACCGACAACTCCAAGAACATCCAAATCAATAACACTGACTTTAAAGTTGTTCAGAAATACATCTACCTCGGGCAACTGATAACAGCTGCAACAGACAAAGACCAAGAAGTAAAACGACGAATAACACTGGGATGGCAAGCCTTTGGTCGTGCTAATTCAATTTTCAAAAGTAAAATACCACTCCCTAAAACGACAAGTCTTCGATCAATGTATCCTACCTACGATGACCTACGGTGCAGAAACGAGAAACCTAACAAAACATTTAACCCTCAAACTCAGAACGCCGCAGCGAGCACGTGAACGAATTATGCTGGGCATAACATGGAGGGATCGCAGGATGGCGAAATGGATGAGAGAGCAAACAAAAATCAAAGACATCATTGTTGCAGTCAAAAAATTAAAATGGAGTTGGGTAGGTCACAAAATGAGACAAAACAATAGATGGACAAAAAAGCTAACCGAATGGATACCCAGGAACCAAAAAAGAGATCGTGGTAGACAAAAAACAAGATGGAGAGATGAAATACAGAAAGAACTGGGAAACACTTGGTCAACGATGGCAAAGGACCGGCTTGTATGGGACAGATTAGGGAAGGCCTACATCCAAAGGTGGATAGACAATGGCTGATGATGATGATGATGATGATTCAAGAAATATTCATTTGGTCGGATAATGTAAAACAATATTTACTTTACTGTGGTCTGTTTTCCCTAATGCTTATATCTCAAGACCACATCTATAATTCACTTAATTATTAACATTGCAACACATACGGTATGTCACTTTGGAATTGTATGTAACATTCGTAGTTCAATTATGCATTCTGCATATTAAGATCTGAAGATATTTACAGCTGTTAGATTGATAAATCCCGTAACTTCGTTGACACAGGATAAAATTCCTTACAGTGACCCGAAAGACATGGCCAATTTATTAAACAATTTTTTTTTTTTTAAATAGGAAGCAATACGGCAGCTGCTATTCCAGAATCAGACAGTCACTACCAACAATATATGCCACAATCCATATCAAATACTTTCTTCTTTGAACCAGTTCTGCCAAACGAAACATCAGCTACATTAAAAAACTTAAAAAATAAAAGAGCTGATATCAGTTTAATTCCAGTGAAAATATATAAACTAATATCAGATGATATAAAAAACCACTCACGAGACTTACGAATGAATCATTAGTACAAGGTGTATTCCCTGATCACCTAAATATAGCCAGGGTTTGTCCAGTATTCAAATCATGCAGCTCTGATTCTCCATCCAATTACTGTAATTACCCGCCAATCTCTGTTTTACCACCTTTGAGTAAAGTATTTGAAAGAATCGTATACAATAGACTAATCAAATTCTTAGCTAAATACGACATCCTAACAAAAACACAATTTGGGTTTAGAGAAGACGACACCACAGAAGACGCCATTAACATGCTATTAGAAAATATCTGTAAAAACCTAAACTACAAAACACACACAATCTTAGTTTTCCTTGACCTGTCGAAAGCTTTTGATACGCTCTCACATGATACTTTACTGATATCTGATATACTGATATCATGATATCTTAAATCAAGCACAAATGGCATAAGGGGAAATATGCTAAATTGATTTAAGTCATATATCTCTAATCGTTACCAGTATGTTGAAGTAAATGACATTTCATCAGAATATGCTATATTGGAAAATGGGGTTCCACAAGAATGAATCCTTGGACCCTTACTCTTCTTAATGCATGTAAATGATTTTTATCGATTAACAACATTACACTGTACTGAATATGCAGATGATACACCACTCTTCTACACACCACGATATCAATTACCTAATGAACGATGTAAACAGGCAATTAAATCAGCCTATAAATGGATGTGTGCAAATAAGCTTTTACTAAACTTGACAAAATCATCATATATGATTGTAACTAAAGAAAAAATGCAATCGTGCACACACCATTAATAATTGGAAACACTCCTGGATAAATGAGTAATACAGTGTGAGGAGGGCATTTTAGGGAATTGATTTTAGAGTTTAAACATTATGTAGAGAAACCTAGGTATTTTTTATTTAATATGTTGTGTAAAACTTAATTGTGTGAAATTTAATTTTTCATTTAACGTGATGCCAAGAACTTTAACTTCATTTATTTTTGCAAGATCCACACTTGCAATATGGAGTCACAGCATGGGGCAGTACAAAGAATTATATACTGTATCCCCTAGAAGTAATCCATAAAAAAGGTTTACGAACTCTCTCAGACAATGATGACAGACGATCTCATACCTCTTCAATGTTCAGAAACTAAAATATTCTAAAACTAAATAACCTGTATAAACTTACTGTCGGTATCAGTATGTACAAAGTTGCTAATAATAAACACTATACTTCCCCCATTCACAGAGCGATTACCCCCCCCCCCCATCATCAGATCAACCATAATCATAACACTGGTATGCATATGAGATTTTTTTGTCTGCTGTGAGGGTTTTTTCAACTCATATTATATAATTCGACCATGCTGAATTCGAAAATGACATTGGTTTTCCTCAATCAGGTCAGGTTTTTTCTCTATTGGCCATTTATTATAAGTTCAATTTTATCCCCAAATTTATTGATTTTTTTAGCTTAAACACTGTAGATACGAGTAATATTATAAGAACACTCGTGAAAAATGAAAACATTGTGTGAATAAATACTTTTATTCATACAATGAATATGGAAAAAAGTTTATTGAGGAAGGAATGAAGTTTTTTTGGCTTTCCGTGTGTTTTTCTTCGGGCACGTCTCGCTTCAAACACCAGCAATAGTCCGCCAGCATATTGATATCCCAGTTTCCCTGGTACCTCTCTTCCATTATTTTGATATCTTGGTGAAATCGTTCACCCTGTTCCTCACTATAATCCCCGCAATTTTCAGGAAAATAGTCCAAGTGGGACCACAAAAAGTGCATTTTTATGGACATGCGCGACCCATGAGCTTTGAAAGCTTCCATCAAGTTTTCGACAACGGACTCGTATTCTGGACTTCTACGCTTGCCAAGAAAATCAGTGACAACTGATTTGAATGCCTGCCAGGCATTCTTCTCAGTTGGAGTCATTGCGTTTTCGAACTGAGTATCCTTGATCAAAGTTCGAATTTGAGGACCATCAAAAACCCCAGCATTTAGTTTAGCATCAGATATATGAGGAAATTTACTCTCGAGATATTGGAATGCTGAACCCTCCTTATTCATTGATTTGATGAAATTTTTCATCAAGCCCAGCTTAATATGAAGTGGTGGGAGCAAAATTTTTGTTGGTGGTACAAGGGGCACTGGAACGACATTATGCGACCCAGGTTCAAAATTCTCTCTGGATGCCCATTCACGCTGTGCATAGTGCTTCTCATTCGCTCGGCTATCCCATTTGCAGAGGAAACATGGGTATTTCGTGTATCCCCCTTGCATTCCCAATAAAAATGCCACAATCTGAAAAAAAATGAAAATATTTAAAGAATTTAGAGAATTTGTTCTATCAGATAAAAAAATCTATGCATTGGACTGTATCACTTCTGTGGGGAAGTTAAGTGTTCTTATACGCTCTCAAATAACCTTTGGAAAAACAACATAGTCAATAGCAATAGTTTATTTATGATATTAGTATTACCTTCAAATCTCCACAGATCCTCCAGTTATGTTGGTCGTATACGAGAGCATCCAGTAAAATTTTCATGTTATCGTAGCTCTCAGTAAGTTGTACGGAATGTGCTACAGGGACTGATGCAACCCTATTCCCAATGTTGAGAAGTACTGCTTTCAAACTTCGTTTAGACGAGTCTATAAATAGCCTCCATTCTGATGCGTTATATGGCAGGCCCAAGGATTCGATTAGCCCCTCAACATTGCAGCAGTACACTAAGGAAGAGGTATTTTCGTGCACTGCAAAAAACTTGCGGAATTCTTCCTCTCGTTTCCTATACCAGGAGAATGTTGTTCCCGGAGCCAGCAAGTTGTCCTCTCGAAGTCGTGAGCCCAAGATCTCGGCAGCTAATTTGGAAAGTCCTAAATCCCTGGTAAGATCATTAAGTTTGGCCTGGTTGAGAGGCCTCGGCTCATTTGAAGCGGTATTTTGAGGTATATACGACTGGGACTGGTCATTGGCATTGGTCATTGATTCATCATCAGAATCATCGAAGTCCAGGGTTTGAGGTGGGTCGGGTATTGGAATTCCAGGACCATGGGGTACAGGTCTCATAGCAGAAGGAATGTCAGGGTATACAACAATGTGTTTATTCTTCTTGTTAACTCCTGAAAATAGAAACACAGAAACATGGATATAAAACTTGCATATGAAATAGAAGAAGCATTCAGACAGTGGCGGCTCGTGAGGGAAGGCTGCGGTCTGTAAGATATGAAATAGGTCGATGGAGTCTGTATATTTTCTTTCTTTTTCATTCATATTGTCCCTTCGGGGACAATATGAATGAAAAAGAAAGAAAATATACAATCATTGTATATGTAAATGTAACTTGTATAACAATATGTATGTGTAAATGTATTTTCTATAACAATATGTATATGTAAATGTATGATTACCATTATGGTGAATATTATGCTATATATGGTGAATATTACATTATGGTGAATATTATGCTATATATGGTGAATATTACATTATGGTGAATATTATGTCAAGTTTCATACGAGGATTTCAAAATTTTTAAGAAAAATAAATTTATAAGCCCACCTTGGAGGTTTGTCATGCAGAAATAGCAATCTGTCACGTGATCCTTTCCTTCTCTCCAAATCATGGGAATTCCAAAAGGCAAAGATTTCGCTCTGCCTTTGCTCCATCTTCTCAAATTTTCAATGCACGTCTTGCAGCACATATGAGGGGCGAAATTTTTGTCCTGGTCCCCTAGCTTAATTCCAAAGTATGCTCTATACATTGTCTTCACAAATTTAGTGATTTGGGACTGGTTATTTGGCATGGTAACCGTCCCACATATGTAGCAGAATCTATTGGGATCATTTTTACACGCTCTATTCATTATGAAATATTTTATCTATATGCCTGAAAAGTAAAAAAAGATATTATACAAGTGAAACAAGTGATGATAGATGTTACTGTTCCAATTCCGCTTTGACAAAATCACGAAAAATTATATTTTACTTATGAGGCCATAGCCGGATAACCTGAGCTGATTGAGAAAAACGGATTGCAGATTCGAAATCAGCAGGAAAAACTCTATAAGAATCACTTACAAAACCCTTGACAGCAAAATTGATGCATACCAGTGTAATTCAGGGCTTCCCAATGATTTCATACATAAACCAAATTTTGAAAATAAAAACCCACTCTAATAGAGAGAGTTTATTTCCACAACAGTGGAATGTGTATGTGTGTGTATGCATATATAGTGCAATTTGTAAATATTACTAAACAATGAAAATCACGTATTATATATGCCAAATTCACACTCTTAAATGGGTTCAATCATAAACCATATAAATTAGATGTTAAAAGTTTCCAATATATTACGCCATAGTTATAATATGCCGCGCTCATCTGTATCTTTGTAACTTTAAGACTGTATAATGATTTGTATTGTTCACCATTTTTCTTTATTATTTCTATAATCATTTTCCAGGGTGTCCCGTAAGTCTGGACCCATAGGGCAAAATTAATAAAATTACAAAATAGTCCCAGTTTCGCTGGACATGCGTCGAAGTGACTTCTTGGGACTGACAGCGAAGCTAGCCAACACATTGGTACTGGTTTCGTCTTCCGTAACAGTCCTTGAAGGTCCTCTGCGAGGCTTGTCAGCTACGGATCCAGTTTCCTTAAATTTGGCTATCAACTTGCCAACACATCTGTGTGTGATTGGTGCGCGGTCTGGATGCATATTGTTGAATTCTTCGGCCACTTCCCGGTGACTGCGGGTCCCGACCAGCAAAATAACTTGAACTCTCTCTCCTCTCTAGTCAGTGACATGGTTTACCTGCAACATAATAAAAAAATATATTATAAATCCCTGTATTATTTCAAGGATTATTTAAGTTTTCATTTGTAATGACAGAGTTAATTAAATGCGACATTATTATCCACAAATTCTATTTAGATTTGAAATTTTCCGGTGTAAAAATAGAAATGAATCTCAAAGACTTTTGCCTGAAAAGATGTCATGCTTCCCAACGGCATATTCAGATAAGAATACTGTAATTACTAATTATTTAATTAAACCATAAAAATTAAACGTTAATCCCAGTATGGATGTAATGTATATCTTATGTAATGTGTTCTTTCTGAATAAAGATTATTATTATTATTATTATTATTTATTATTATTATTATTATTATAAATTACAGATGACGGTTCCAGTCCAGTCTATTGTTCTTCTAAAACAGCTTTAGTCCTACGTATAAATGTCAAATAGAGAAAGTTGTTTTTTCCAAGAAAATAGGCAACTGAAGCATACATACAGTATGTATGTATATATATATATATATATATATATATATATATATATATATATATATATATATATATCAGTCATTCCACAGTGACATGTTGCGAACGTACACAGATGTGTGTGTGTGTGTGTGTGTGTGTGTGTGTGTGTGTGCCTGAAAATCATATTGTCCGATATTGCATGCGGATATTATTTAACCCTACAACTGCCGCGATCTTGAATTCATAGAAAAACGCGCAACTTTTTGGACGATTATTAGTTGTAGGAAAAAGGGTTATTTCGTTAAAAATGTTTACTTTTTCCGGCTCAACGCACTTTATTATTCAATCGTATCTTGTATTGTTATCCTGTAGTTTCATTTTAAAATTGGGTACATTTTTGTGTCGTACCCTGTATTATAAATCTGTATGTAGAGAAAAAATACTGACATTTCTGAACATCAAAGAATGTATTTTCGATATTCTTCTGATAAAGGTAACGGGTTTGTACAATACAACTCTGAACTTTAAGAAATGAGCCACATGTTGTTCACGTTTAATTGGAACAAATCAAAGGTTTTCGTTCCTTTATTATTCTCTTTTGAGTGGATTATTTTCCTCAATTTGTTGGGAGTTTCTCCATTTTCTCTTTCTCATATTCAACATTCCTTTTCCCAACCCAAAATTAATGAAAGAAGCTTCTCCGAAATATAAGTCTCTAATGAATTTCAAGGAATTCACGCTTGTCTTTCGAAATGAATTTCCTTTGAAACAAAATTTTTTTCTTTACGTATGCGTCTTATTACGAGCAGTATATATATGTGTATAAAGGTACGATATGTTGTATATAAAATTAACTTTACCTTTTTAATGAATACATCAATATTTAACACTACCAGTTTAAATATTCACAAATCATGCAGCAACAACGTCATATAATGTTATAATGTTTCAGACCAACAAAGCTCCTAGGATCCACTCATGGCTGGTCTACCTAACTGTGTTTGTAATTGTGTATTGCGCATGTCCTCCGTGATGGCGGAGGGGACCTACAATTTTAAGTGGGTTCCGAACCACAAAAACCTTAATTTTACTACTTTAAACTATACCCAATCTATCAACATATGCATCTAATCGATTTTTAAACATATTTATAGATGTGCTACTAATTACTTCTACCGGCAAACTATTCCAGCTATTTACTATTCTATGCGTAAAAAAGTTTTTCGCAACTGCTGTCTCGAACCTTCTATTAGTTATCGAACCATTCATAATTTTAAAACCTAGCTTAGATCGCCCCTGAGCCTCCTAGTTTCGAGTGTAGTCAGTTTTAACTCCTTAAGCCTATCCTCGTACGACTTTGACCTAAGCGACGGAATCATTTTAGTTGCTCGTCTTTGAACTCGTTCGATTTTGTCTATATCCTTGCGCATGTACAGATTCCAAAATTGGATCGCGTACTTCAAATGGGGTCTAACTAATGATTTATAAAGAGAAACAATAATATCGCGCGATTTGCACTCAAAATTCCTAGCTATAAAACCTGGCACTTTGTTCTCCTTATTGATCGCTGTTGTACTTTGTTCCGCTACTTTCAAATCACCAGTGACTATAACTCCTAAATCCTTTTCCTGATCTACGCTTGCCAACTCCTTCCCTGACATACTATACGCAAAATTACCGTTATGCGAACCTGTATGTAAAATTTTGCACTTATCGACGTTAAATCTCATTTGCTATGTCAATGATTTTATTCAGATCTTCCTGGATTGTACCTCTATCTTTGTCATTTATCGCCCTACCACAGACTTCGTATCATCCGCAACTTTGCAATTGTACTGACTAGGCCGACATCTAAATCGTTCATATATATATATATATATATATATATATATATATATATAATAAAAAACAAGGGGCCAATACAGAACCCTGAGAACGCCGCTCGCTACATTGGCCCAAGAAGACTTCGCTCCATCAACGACCACCCTCTGTTTCCTACCTCGCAACCACTCTTCTATCCAATTTATTACTACACCCCTGATTCCATGAGTCTTAGTTTTTTTCAACGAGTCTTTTGTGTGTACGGTGTCAACGCTTTTTGAAAATCTAAATACACTACATCTACCCCCCCCCCCCCCCCCCACCCCCGATGACTATCGTAAACTTCAACCACGCTTTGGAAAATTAAATTATAAAAGATTAGTTAAGCAAGATTTGTTTCGCCTAAAACCGTGCTGCGTACGTATTTCTAATCAAGTTATGCAATTCTAAGTGTTCGACTATACGATCCCTAATTATCGATTCCAGTAGCTTACCTCCAACAGACGTTAAACTGTTTGGCCTATAATTTCCCGCCGCACCTTTATCGCCTTTCTTAAAAATAGGCGTTAAATTTGCTAACTTGAAATTATCTGGTACGCACCCCTCAGAAATAGACGCATTAAAAATCTTTAACGGTACAACAATGCCTTCCTTTAATTCTTCCAGTTATATGGGATATATGGAATCCGGCCCCGGTGATGTAAGCTTTCTCGTTTTGCAAATATAGTGCAGTACCTCCCTTTCACTCACCACAATATTATCTAAATTATTACCATTATCGAAAGGTATTATACCTATGACGGTAGGGATATTTGTTACATTTTCTATTATAAAAAGTGACGTAAAAAATTCGTTTAGCAGAGTAGCCATTTGCTTGTTCTCGGAAACTAGCTCACCGTCAGAATTTCTCAGTGGTCCCAACACGCTCTTTATCAGATTCCTGTTGTTAGCGTATTGAAAAAATCGCTTGGGTTTTCTTTGCCGTCACGAGCTATGGAAATTTCAAATCGCGCTTGGACTTTTTTATTACGCTTTTCGCTTCACGCCTTAAAGATGTATAGTTCTTTCGTAACCACAAATTGTCTTTATCGCACTTATGTAGCCTATAAGCCCTCTCCTCTTCTCTTTATAATATCTCCTACTCTAGAAGTAAATGACAAGGGCTTGTTATTTACTTTCGCACGCTTAATCTTGTACGATACACATTCCTCATAGTCCTAAACACTGTCTCAAACGATTCCCACATTATTCTTGCGTTGGAGGTCCCTATTACGTTTTCCCATTCGACGTGTGACAATTCATTTCTAAATTTACAAAAGTCTGTGCGCTGGAAGTCAGGAATTTTAATCGCGTTAACTGGTTTCGAGTGACTTACCGAGGACAAACTCTACCATATTGTGATCGCTATTGCTTAACGGTTCTATTACTTGAAGATCAGTGATAAGCCCATCATCCGTAGTTATTGCTAAATCTAAAATACTGTCCAACCTCGTAGGTTCCTCATCCTTTTGAATAAGAAAGCTATCCTCAAGAAAATTAACTTAACGGTTACCGTCTGGGTCTTCCTGTATTGTATCGTAATTCACGTTAGCGCAATTAAATTCACTCATAATTAAGGCCTGTTTACTACCTATTATTCTCTTTAGTTCACGATATAACGCTTCGTCTGTATCAGCTGTTTGATTAGGGGGCCTATACGAGGGGTGATAAAAACGTTCTCGGCCTGACAATGAAAGACGAGTCAAGTTGATAGTTTTTATTATTATTTTTCTACATAATCTCCTTTTAGGGATATACACTTGATCCAGCGTTTTTCCAGCTTTAGGATACCGTTCAAAAAAATTTCTTCATTTTGGTCCTCTAACCATCATCGTCCAAAAATCTCTATCCACGGAGGTGTTCTTTTAATTTGTAAAACAGGAAGAAATCACTGGGAGCTAGGTCTGGCGAATATGGAGGGTGATCAAGCAATTCGAAGCCCATTTCTCTGATGGTAGCCATCGCAACTGCAGACTTGTGAGCAGGAGCATTGTCCTGGTGAAACAGGACACCTCGACTGAGTTTCTCTCATCGCTTTTGCTTGATAGCTTCGCGCAGTTTTCTCATAAGCCGTGCATAGTAATCACCCGTAATGGTGGCTCCTTTATCAAGGTAGTCAATGAGCACAACTCCCTTTGCATCCCAGAAAACAAAGGCCATGACTTTGCCAGCTGATGCCACAACAACGAAACTTCTTGGGAGTTGGTGAAGACGAGTGTTCCCAAGACATGCTTTGTTGTTTTGACTCTCGATCGAAATGATGAATCCATGTTTCAGCCATAGTAATAAACCTAGATACAAATTTTTCTGAATCTTGCTGGAAAAGGTCCAAACATTGTCTTGAAATTTGAACTCGAGTTCTCTTCTGGCTGTCAGTCAACATTCGTGGCACCCACTCTTTTTTAAGCTTTAATTTGTCTGTTAATACTGAATGTGTGCTGTCATATGAAATGCCGATATTCTCAGCTATAAATCGAACACTAAGTCGGCGATTATTCATGAAAAGATCATTGATTTTTTGAACATTTTCTTCAGAAGTTGATGTTGATGGGCGTCCAGACCGTTTATCATCTTTGATCGACGTGTCGCCCCGTTTGAATTCAGCACACCACTTTTTAACAGTAGAATAAGATGGGGCAGTCTCGTAATGCGTGCTACATATCTTCAAAAACGTTTTGGGGAGTCATTTTCTTCATAGAGAGATATTTAATGACGCCGCGTATTTCAAATTTGTCCATTTTCATAAAGTTTAGCAAAGTGCTTCACACTACAACCTGTAAAACAAAAAGTATTTTGATTAGAGTTTTTATATTTTACACACATATTTAATAACAGTTGTACTAATTATGGTGTAAATTTGATCTCAAAATACGCATTATATCTAGGTCAGCCGAGAACTTTCTGATCACCCCTCGTCCATCACGGCAACAAGAAGTTTGAACTCGCTCAATTTAAGTTCTGTTATAGTCGAATCATCAATTCTGGACACCTCCTCCTCGCCTACCTATTCTGTTTTTAACAAAAAGTCAATAACCTCTAATTTGATACTCCCCTACAAAGTCACGTGTTTCTGTGCTAAGCCACAATTCATTTATCGCAATTAAATCAGTTTTTTTGTAAGCAATTAAAGAAAAATTTAGTTCATTTTGTTTCGTAGGCTACGAGCATTTAAAGATAGAACCTTCAAATTGTTTGTTAAAACCGCGTTTCTTTCGCGCGCGCAAGGTAAATTCATATTTTTTGACCTGTAATTTAAGGAAATTACGCCGGGGCCGGTCGAGTTACGGCAGCATGAAAAGAAGAGACAGTATTTTGAAGTAGACTTCCCCTTACTTCTTCCACAATTCAAAATCTTAGTAATTACATAAATCTTTGAATGTACACACAACACACACACACACACACACACATATAATATATATTATATTATATATAATTTCCATAACTTTTCTCCAAACCAAATTTAAAACTCGGCACGCAGCGTCTTTCTTCATCAATCTCCAAAAAACCATTTGGCGTACTTAACGCATATTATAAACTCGGTGGGCCTTTATTCTCGTTAGCAAACGCTGACAATGAATGATTCTAAATCGACTTCCCCTCAATGGCAAAAGTTTGGAGTTATTTAGAAGGGAAGCGAGAGGATTCCAAAACCACATCCTATTGCCACTAATTTATGATGATAAAAGTCCCAGTAACGGTTGTATCATAATGAATCGCGCGATACGGTGTGTTTGACGAGAGAAATGCGCTTGCTCATTATATAATGTACTCTACCACACGCATAGTATATAAAACTTAACGCAAAGCGAATTAAAAAAGAAAAATTATCAGCGTTTCACGCATGGAGAGAATTGTGCAGCGCGAGCAATGCGCAACCGTGTGTATAATTGTATTTGTAAAAAAAAAACACTAAAATTTCAATTAACATAAATGCAAAAAGCTATAATCCAATGAGTAATTGTCAGTTCGACGATTTATTTTACTCAAAATAAATATCTAAACTTTTATTTGCACAAATTTGCAAATTTCTGTTCTGTCTTTAGTTTATTATTATTATTATTATTATTATTATTATTATTATATGTTTAATCATCGATGCATTCATAGATTAAGTGGAAGTATGAAGAATTAAACATCTTTTTACATACAGCATCATTCCGCCCAAACGCCCATTTCAGGGTACGACCAGCTCCCAGTAACGTTGCGAAGCAAATAGGGGTTCAAAGTACTGAGGAGGCTTTTTGTACGTGGTTCCTTACCACTGAAACAACAATATTCTCTATTAGTCTCGTCCAAAGAATATCCATATCCGTATTCAATTGATTGCAATTTTCGTTAGTTTGTATTGCATACACCCCACGTTATTATCAGCCCTGGTGCATGATTCTTCAGGAGCAAGATGCACCGCAAGTTTGTGTTTCCCCCCCTAAGGCAGCACAAATTTACCTGTCTCAGTCATACTCGTACTACCTTAGGCTTGTTCTACACAAACTGGACCAAAAACCACAAGTATCCGCATTCGCAAACCGCCTGTATAAATAAAAAAAATAATTTGTGTGTATATATATATATATATATATGTGTGTGTGTGTGTGTGTGTGTAGGTGCTACTTCAAGTTCGGGACTCTTTGTTGTAACTGCCTGCATATGACGAAGGTTAATGAAAGGAAACAATGAGTCTCGAGCCAGGAATGGTACTGAATTTTTACATCAGGAGTTTATTATATGTTATATGATTACTTTGAACTTTATTAAAGTTTCTTCTTTAACCACATTCACACCAGAAGAGAGGCATTCACGAAAACTATAATAACCAGTCACTAGATCAGAGGTTTTCAACATGGGGTAGCCTACATATTACATTTTCAGGGGTACACAGTGAGCCGACAGTTTTTTTCTTTTTTTTTCTTTTGTAAATGTATTTTTCGAAACATTTCAACAATGCAAGTTAATAATTATATATATATATATGAGGCATCGCGCGACACAATAACGAATCAACCAACGGGCGAAAATTCCGTTTTCTATAACTTTAAACGCTTCTGTTTTATCATTTAATCATTCACTCATTCAGTGTACATAAAATTTCTTACAAAATTAGAAAACAACATCGAATTACATCTATTTCAATAAAGTTATGAGTTTTTTTACAAACTGTAAAGTCGTTTTCCTCAAAACTTTGTTTTGGTTCATTCGTCATTGTGCCGCGCAACGCCTAACGTAATAATAATTGCGCCGTGCGACGCCTCACATATATATATATATATATCGTAAAGAACGACGCTTGTATAGGAGATATTCCGCGCAAGACGAGAAAGAGAAAACAACAAATGAAAAAATGAAGTACCACCTGGGAATGGAACCCGGGATCTTCCGATTGCCGGTCAGACGCGATAACCACTACACCATGGACTCCACTCTTCCAAATGCCGTAATTCCTCTACATACTCGCAGAAACCAATGCCCCAAAGGGGCACCTCCCGCTTGCTGTAACATTATATACATTCAACTGCAAAGAACACGCAGTATAAATAACGTAAAGAACGACGCTTGTATAGGAGATATTCCGCGCAAGACGAGAAAGAGAAAACAACAAATGAAAAAATGAAGTACCACCTGGGAATCGAACCCCAGGTGGTACTTCATTTTTTCATTTGTTGTTTTCTCTTTCTCGTCTTGCGCGGAATATCTCCTATACAAGCGTCGTTCTTTACGTTATTTATACTGCGTGTTCTTTGCAGTTGAATGTATATATATATATATATATATATAAAATAATAAAGAGACAAAAAACAATCTTCAGTCTTTAATTGAAACCAACGTTTCCGAATACAACATATTCCATCATCAGGTGTAATAACACTGTTCAACAAATTTGAACTTTTCCTTTTTATTCTCAAATGAAGTTTGGCGATTCCTTTTGACTTTTGCACGCTGATTAGTAAATGACCACGAAATTTTGTTATCACACCAGGTTTTTGAGAAAATAATTTTTTTTTATATTCGAATATAATATGATAGAATAACCTATACACAAGAACAACATTAAAATGGTTGTATGTTTGGACTCCACTTGCCCTGGTATCGTTTCTCTATCGCAAA
This sequence comes from Bathynomus jamesi, assembly GCA_023014485.1. Lineage (NCBI taxonomy): Eukaryota > Metazoa > Arthropoda > Malacostraca > Isopoda > Cirolanidae > Bathynomus > Bathynomus jamesi. The sequence continues at coordinate 448,431 of JAJOZX010002126.1, read as the reverse complement.
AATGTCCTGATGAAACCGCTCTCCATGTTCATCGCTGACACCTCGCAGGTTTGGCGGAAAAAAATCCAAGTGTGAATGCAAAAAATTAATTTTTAAAGTCATAGCTATTACATCCCAATGATCTGTAAGGTTGGAGAAGTTCATCAACCAATTCTGCACAGCCGAATTTTTGTTGCTTAAGAAATTCTGGGTCACTGCTTTAAAAGCATTCCAAGTTGTTTTTTCAGATTCATTCAGAACTTCATCAAAGGCGCCATCTTTCACTAACTCATTTGTAGACCAACAAAAATTCCCTCTTTTAATTTGCATCACTAATCAGATGAAAAAAAAATTTCAGAGTACTGGAATCCATCTCCTGCTCTGTCCTTGCTTAACAAAATTTTTCATCAATCTTAGTTTGATGTGTAAAGGTGGCAAGTAAGCCTTTTCAGGATTCCACCAATTTAAGGCACGCAACATATTTTTGTCCAGGAGTGAAAGATTGACGAGGTGGCCAGCTCTTAACAGTGTAATGATAATTCTTTGCTCTGCTGTCCCATTCACAAAGAAAACAATATTTTGTATATCCAAACTGTAAACCAAGAAACTGTAACCAGTGGCGTATTAAGGGGGGAGCAGGGACCAGCTGTTATAAGGGGCCCTGTCTTCTTTGAAGAGAATACAAGAAATACGTTGGTCAGCAAGGTTTGATGCCAATAGAGCATATGTACAGAGTCACCATGAAATTAACAGTTGCTGAAAAAAACTCATCCACGATGAAAATCAATCACCAGAAACAAGATACACTGCTTAAACCCTCCTAGAAAAAATCTTGCCCTAGAAACAGTTATTGTATCTGAAATTTGTACAGTATTACTCGACAGAACACATCACCTATCAAAAGTTCTTCAAAAAAGAAAACATGGATCTTTGCTCAGCTGCAAGAATGTTAAAATCTCTGCACGAGTTTAATCATATCTTTTCGTGATCGCTTTAATGAGTTTGAAGCTAAACCTAAGGGAAAGACAGATGAAGATCATAAAGTTACCAGAATCCGAAGAAGAAAAATTATGCCAGATGAAAATCCAGCTCAAACAGTTTTATCAGGAAGAAACAAATTTCGAATTGAAACATTTCTGAAAATTATTGATACTTTGGGTATGAACATCAATAAAAGACCAAATGTTTATAATGATATCAATGATACATTTGGAATGCTCAACACTATCTCTCAATTAACTTGAGAGGAAGCATCAAAAGCAGCAAAAAATCTGGCTAGTCATTACCCAAATGATTTTGAGGACAGCCTCCCATTTGAGTTTCGGCATTTTGTATTATTTGTCAAACAAAACGCTTTATCTCACACTCGCCATTAGGAGTACTACAGGAAATTTACAAACTGAAGGCTATTTTCCCAAATACTTTCATTGCTTATCGCATTTATTTGTGTTTGATGGCATCAAATGCAACTGGGCAGCGTTCTTTTTCTCATTTGAGTACGATTAAAAATAATGTTAAACGTCAAATGCTAACCGAAAAGAAATTAAAAAGTCTGTCATTGTTAAGCATAGAAAACGATATTTTTCAGAATTTAAATATTGAGCTTGTGATTGGAAAATTTAGTGATATGAAGCAACGCAGAAAACTTTTGTAGACTGGTAGTGGGTGATTTTGTGATCAACTTTTGTAGATTAGTAGTGGACTGGTAGTTGTGTAATTGGTTTGGTGTAATTGTAGCAGCTTTGTATATGCGTAAAACTTACATTATTTAATTTAGAAATAATTTGATTTCTTGCCTTTTTAAAGAGTTTGAATCTATTCTCAATAGAAAGATTCTTAAACACTTCTTTTCTCATAATCTTCTTTCAGACTGTCAGTATGGGTTCCGCAAGAGATGCTCTACTGGCGATCTTCTTACATATATCTGACTCTTAGTCATCCTCTTTCGGGATTTCGGTGAAACCTTTGCTATTGCGTTAGACATATCAAAGCTTTTGATAGAGTCTGGTGCAAATCTTTAATTTCGAAATTGCCCTTCTTCGGTTTCTATCCTTCTATTTGTGCTTTCATCTCTAATTTCCTTTCTGACCGATCTATAGCTGCGGTTATCGATGGCCACTGTTCTTCTCCTAAAGCTATTAATGATGGGGTTCCTCAGGGCTCTGTCCTGTCACCCACTCTCTTCCTTTTATTTATTAATGATCTACTCAGTCGCACTTCTTGTTCTATCCACTCCTATGGCGATGATTCCACTCTTCAGTTCTCCACCCGCTTTACAAAACGTCACTCTCAACAGTCGCTCTATGCTTTGCGTGAGACGGCTATGGTGCACCTGACCTCTGATCATTCTACAAACTCTGATGGGGCAGAGAAAACCGTGTGGCTTTCACTGCTTTAAAAACTCAGTTCCTTCATCTGTCTGTCTACTCGTCACAATGTTCCACACGACTATCCCCTTATCTTCAACAATACACAACTTATCCTCTTCTCTTAACATTCTTGGCGTTTCTTTTTCTCCTGATCTTTCCTCTAAAGATCATATATACCTCTTTCTAAAACAGCTTCTAAGAAGTTAGGTGCATTGCACCGGTTGCACCGGCTCCACGGTTTCTTCATCCCAACTCAATTGCTGTCTATATACAGGTGACTTCTTCGCCTCTGTATAGAATACGCTTATCATGTGTGGGGTGGTTCAACCCACACAGCTCTACATGACGGAATGGAATCAAAGGATTTTCGTCTTACCTCTCAATCTATCTCTTCGCCTCAATGTTGCTTCACTCTCTCTTTACTATCACTATTATAACGGATACTGCTCTTTTGAACTCTCTAACTGCATTTCTCCTCTTTTAAGGAGATCTTGCAGTACGAGACTTTCGACACATTCTCATTCCTTTTCCGTCCATCTCTCTAATACAAGGGTTATCGGTATTTTTAATCTTTCATCTACTCAACCGATCAACTCTCGAACAATCTTCCTCAATCCACTTTTCCCCCTGTTTATGACCTCCAATCTTTTAAACACAGTGTGTCCAGGCATCTCGAAAACCTTGGACCTTGATTCTAGCTTTCTTCTTCCTCTATGCGAGGGAGAGGGGGGGGGCACTTTTGCAGGCATTCGTTGCTGGTCCCTCCTTTCTGCATAAAAAAATTATATTTTTTAGTTGCTTTGAATATGCAAAGCTCATTGCATTACTTATGTTTTTCATCATTATAGTTAGATTCCCCTTGATTATGTCGTAGTAAAGAAATTTTAAAAATATTTTCAATGATGTGGAGAAGCCTTAAAAGAAGACTTTTAAGCATCTTTTCCAATACTTTATAAAACTGCAAGAAAATCTTGCTCGAAACTCGTCGTTTAAATCGTAGGAAAGCATTTTTGTCTAGTTAAAGCTTTCTTTTTAAAGCATTATTTAAGTTTGTCTAAAAAACCAGTGGAGGCAGTGTTTTTAAACTTTCATTCATAGGATTTGCTCGAAACTCGGCTATGAAGTTCTAATGAAGTCTTTACTCGTCTATTTAAAAGTCTTTTCGTTCTGAAGCATTATGTATAAATCAACTCTTAATTCGGAAGAACGTGTAAAGCAGTTCGTATTTGTTTTATCTCGTAAAACAGCTTCACAATTATACAAAAGACCTCTACAATAACGCCTTCATCACTATAAAAACTCTTTTTTTTTTATCTCTTATGTAAGCCATTACTTATTCATTCATTAGCGCCGAAATAAGAAGTTTGACCTCAAGACCTAAAAAGAGTTTTAATTTTAAAAGAGATGTTAAGTCAAATAAAACAAAAGTTCTTCGGTCGCGAGTTCTTTAAGGATTATCAGCACGTAAATTGTTTTCGGGAAAATATATATATACAGGGTGTCCCATAAATCCGGTATTATAGGAGAAATTCATATTTTTCTATTTCTACAAACCATAATTCATATTTTTCTCTTTCTACAGGCCATAATGTCTGTGAGCAAGGAAGAACGAATCCAGATAATTCTACTCATAGGAAATCGGAGTCAAAGAGACTTTGCAACAAGTCTGCTAACACAACTCTGTGTTATTGGCTCGCGGTCTGGATGCACTCTGTTAAATTCAGCAACGGCCTCTCTTTGACTCCGATTTCCTATGAGTAGAATTATCTGGATTCGTTCTTCCTTGCTCACAGACATTATGGCCTGGAGAAAGAGAAAAATATGAATTATGGTTTGTAGAAATAGAAAAATATGAATTTCTCCTATGATGCCAGACTTATGGGACACCCCGTATATATATATACACTAGCTGTTATGCTCAGCACTTGCTTCGGGTGGGCTGATTGTATTAAATTTTAATTATTCAAATCTTTTTTTATTTTTCGTCGTATCCCCCAGTATTTGGGGGGCCTGTGGTCCCCCAATTACTGGGGTTAGTAAATATTCGTTTCAGCATATGACCTGGACTTTGGCATGAAAATTAGTTTTTCCGAGATATTTCACTGTGTTTTGTGCGAATCTCACCTTCATTTCTTGTGCAAATGAGCGGTTGTGGAGATATGCCCCCCCCCCTCCCGCCATCCTACGATTTTGAAGTTCCCGGAAGTTGGCAGGGCTTTGAAGTAGAGGGAAATTTTAGGGTAAAAGACGGCGTGCTTGCTCCTAGCCGTAGTGGCACTATCAAACCTAAAATACTCAACCTAGGCCTAACGCCGTGCTCCTAGCTGGCGGCTTCGCACCCCGGACTCCCCTGTGAGGATATTTGAAGGTCAGAAATGCATAAATAACAGTGAAATACACCAGAAAAACCAATTTTCATGCCAAAAACCATGTTACCTAGACCTAATTAATAAACACCGCTTAATGACGTTGTACACACAACGACCATGAAGAATATGAATTTGGAGCTCAACGTCGTTTTCTTCCCGGAGAATGCATCTACGCCTGCGCAGAGAAACTCTCACAATCACGTCACGTTTCCAAACCATACGATTTCAATCGATTTTAAGCGATCCAAAAATTGCTTATATCTCTATTAATATCAATTTGCACAAGAAATACCATAGAAGAAAATAGATTCAGATTTAAATTCTACATAAGAAAAACCTATTGTCATCCCAAAGTCCAGGTCATGTGCTAAAACTAATATTAACCCTGGGGTTCAATTATTTGGTCAATTGTTGTTGTTGTTGTTTAGCCGATCAGCCCACCCTGATCGAGCAAGCCGGTGGCACGCAGGTAACCGATCGCCCTCTCCGGAGTGGACCAGAGGTTCAGCGCACTAGTGATGTTGTGTTGCGTTCGTTGTTGTGCTAGAGCGGTACAGTCCGTCATAATGTGTTCAATTGTTTGTGGTGTCTTGGCACAGGTGGCAGGTGTCGTCTATGGAGTTGTCTAGTCTGTGTTTATAAGCCGCCACCCATTTGGTCAATAAAACTATAATGGTGAAAATCTTAAGCTTCACAAATCTTAACACAATGTGAAGCTCAAGATTTTGATGGCTGCGTTCTTTTCTATAGTTTTATTGCTGGGAGACCGTAACTGGGGGACCGTAGGCCCCCATTTACTGTCCATTGTTAACCAACCGAACCTGACCAAATCCAAAACCATTCCCTCAACTTTTTTTCCTTCTAATATTATCATATTTTTAAAAACCAACCAACCAATTAATTAAGGTCTTTTTAGAGACCCAAAAGTTCACGGACAGACAGACACAATCACACCACAGAACTTGCTTATATATATATATAATATATATATATATATATATATATATATATATATATATATATATATGCACTAGAATCACAAATAACACGTGACCTTATTAATAAGCAAACAACCACAAGGAAAAGGAAACACAAAGTCCGAGTGTTTCCTTTTCCTTGTGGTTGTTTGCTTATATATATATATATATATGAAGAGAAAGACAGCAGCCCACAACACAAACCAGAACGAAAACAACGTAGAAAATTTCCCCTTTTGGCGTATTTTTAGTTAATTAGTTTTGCCTTGCTGGTTTTCTCTGACTTTTTGTTCTGGTTTTGTGTATACCTTTTTTCTCTCTCTTTTCATTTACATATATTTTTTTTAAATATGATACTTGCCTTTTCTATGCTCATTTTATCGCTGGTAGTATTTAGTATTACTTTCTCTTTTTCATTTATATATATATATATATATATATATATATATATATATCAGCAAACAACCACAGGGAAAAGGAAACACAAAGTCCGAGCGCTTTCGTGATATATTCATTGATAATGTGAATATATCACGAAAGCGCTCGGACTTTGTGTTTCCTTTTCCCTGTGGTTGTTTGCTGATTAATAAGGTCACGTGTTATTTTGTGATTTTAGTGCATATATATATATATATTATATATATATATATATAGAAGCATGTGGGTTACAGTATTTTTCCTTTTACCCAGTTCATTCAGAATGTGGCCGAAATAATAGAGATACTGCTGAAGATCTGATTAGTTCATGTGCATCTGTTACCACTATGCTTTAAAAGTTTGACAAAGAGAAAGCAATGAATGTAGAAAAGGGATTAGGGAAACCATCAACAGAAACAGAATTGCATCTTTGTTTACCATGCCTTAACTAACAGCAACGATTCCTCTTGCTCACATCACTTGCCAGACTGAAATGTACCGAAGTATATACTGTACAGTGTACAGCCCTTCCGGATTTCCACCACCTTGGATATGGAAGACGTGTAACAACATGGAAAAAAGCTGTCAGTACTCCGGTTTTAGTGGCTTCAAGGGCTCATTTCCAGAACTACGCCTCTTTCAGAGCTATTAAAGACTTCATCGGGATTCGAATCCCAGAACTCGGTGTCTTCACTTTACTTACAGGGAAACAGTGTTACCCACTGAACCACGCCCGCTGGTTATTTTTACTACGTTTGTTTCGAATAAATAAATATTCAGAATTGACCTGTCACTGATTTTATATATATATATATATATATATATATGTGTGTGTGTGTGTGTGTGGGTTAGCATTGCTGACTACAATTCCACCAGCCCTGGATTCTATTACCCAGTTGTTCATCCTTCCATAAAATAAATAGGTTGGTAGATAGATGGCCTAGTCGTTAAGACGCTAGGCTGCTTATCGGGAGGTCGTGAGATCGAGTTCGGGAGAAGACTGTAATTTGTGACCACCCGTGTTAGGTCGTGGTTCGGATTCCACGTTAAGCTGTAGGCCCAAGGTGAAGCAACAAGCTTGACCTTCTTCAGAATGAACAATTCGGGCAGAAGCAAACCAAAGTACATATGAGTAGCTCCGAGCCAGTGTGACTAAGACCACCTTCGGTCAATTGCCTTTTTTCCACCAGTCGGCGTACAACTTTGACTAATATCCATGATACACGTGATATTTATTGACTTTTATTATCAAATCAAAAACTAACAAATTTATTGAATCAATATATTTAAAATCGTGTTGCTTTCCAAGTTATATTGTGTAAAGTTAACACACGTTCTGGCATTCCATTGATGGGCTTTGTCATTTGTTTTTGAGGACAATCATCATGATGTTTTTACTTTTAACAACTCTCTCTCTCTCTCTCTCTCTCTCTATATATATATAATATATGTGTGTGTGTGTGTGTGTGTGTGTATATATATATATATCTATCTATGTGTGTGTGTGTGTTGTGTGAGAAACCAAAATTATATTAAGTTAACCTCCAACAATAAAATATACACATAGTGAGATAGTAAAAAGAACTAATTTGGAGCCAATCCTTCCTCCAAAGAGTTCGTTCTATTTGAATCAGTCAGAGGACCGTTAAATGGGATTTGCCGCTCAAATGAATTTGTAAAGACGAGCAGCTCAATCTATGTTAAATTAAGGGCCTATTTGCTTCTTGATAATGGACTCTATTTCCAATGAATTTCAAATGGCGTGTAAATTAAGAAAAAAATATAAATATTGCAACCAACTAATATATATATGCCTGCCGACTGACAGTTTATCATTTCTAATCACTGGTATGAAAAACAAATATTAAAATGTAAAAAGTATCGTTTTATATCTATCTATGTATGTATGTATCTATCTATCTATCTATCTATCTATGCTTGCTAGTCAGTATGTTAAAGGTTAATTAAATTATTTATATAAATGATTGATTGAAGTTCAAGGTGACCAGATCTTTACAGATCAAATCAAATTGGGTTTTCATTTATTTAACAAAACAAAAGAAAAGAAAACCGTTTTCTGGTTATAAGGAAATTTAAGGGTGCTAAAAAAGTTACAGTTGCTTGAATGGAAGTTGAATGGAAGTTCACAGAATGATTGAAACTCAAGTTGAAATGTATAAATGCGCACTTGAATAATGACTTGAATATTATAATAACGCGCGAGGAATTTAGTCTTTATCGTTAAATGAATGACACCAGGCCAAGAAGGCCTGTTATAACGTAGTTACACGATGAGATCAAACGTGTTACTGTGTCGACGGAATAATGGACTGCTTGAGAAGGCAGAAGCCGCTGCAGAAATTGTTGCAGAAGGCAAAAAGAGAATCTTCGGAAGTATCTGAAGGTGTCTCTGTATCTATCTACCTATCTATATAGATAGATAGATAGATAATGTAGTTTAGATATCTTATTAAAAGAGTTAGTTGGTAGGAATACCGAGTTGAAGGAATTGACTGATGACTGCCAACAAAAAATCGAGCAGTTCGCCAACAAAAAAGGGAAAATGTCATATTCTTGAATAAACAAAATAATCAAACACATTTTGAATTACTACAAGCAGAGCCTTCGGCTCCCTGCCCTACGGGCGGGGCTTGTACTTCGCAAACTCGAAGCTCAAAAGGTTAGGGTTACCCCTTTGGGGAGAGGTCATTCTCCCTATCCCCCTTTATGCAACTTGGGGGGCTAACCCCCCCTTGTTGCATAACCCCCACGACCTAGGGTGGCCAGACGTCCGGCTTTAGGCCGGACAGTCCGCCTTTTGAGCACTCTGTCCTCCATCCGGAGCCACCTTGAGCCGGACGTTAATTTGTCCTCCTTTTTGGGGTTTGGATAAAAAGAATTATATAAATTACCTCAGGTACACTTAAAATAGCGGGTACTGAAGGCCATATTAACCGTTAACGTATTTTTATTATATGTAGTTGGCAACACTGCTGATAAGCCGCATTTGTTTTCAATTTCATGACTACGAGTCGGACAGTCAGTCTGCCCAAGGAATAAAAATGAATATTCATTTCTTTCAGTTATATACATATAGATAGTTTTATATATATATACAGGGTGATCGAAAAGTCTCTCCGCAGTAGTAATAAGATATTTACTTTATTGAAGCATACTCACATACAGCCTACCGTAGCAAGACTTAGCTTAGACTAGCCTAGACTTCGCCAATATTTTGTTAAAGCTTTAACGATATCGTACAATTTTCATTAAAATATCTAACTTCTTGTATGATTGCGGATTGCGGAGTCTTATAGAGTCATAGTTGCGGAGTGACTTTTCGATCACCCTATATATATGTTACGGTATATATATATATATATATATATATATGATATCTATTATATATTTTCGCCTTTCTGTCTGTCTGTCCTTTATGCAAGCGCAATCCGTTTGACCTAGAACTACCAAATTTGGCACGGGAACCTCTTATGGGATGAAGAATGTCAACACAGAGTCGGTCAGTCTGTCTGTTTGTCTGTTTGTATTACGGTGGCAATGTGAAGCTCGAGATTTTCATGACTGTTCTTTTCTATAGTTTTATTGACCAAATAATTGAACCGACAGTAATTGGGAGTTCAATTATTTGGTCAGGGGGGGGGGGCGATATCTGATCAGATTCAGAAATCTTGTCACACGTGAAGCTCAAAATTTTCACGGCTGCGTTCTTTTCTGTAGTTTAGCCTGTCTGTTTGTGAAATTTATCCCGGGCAGTAATGGTGGAAGGGTGGGGGTGGGGGTAATGGGGGAGGGGCGGGGTAATGGGGAGGGGTGGGGGTAATGGGGGAGGGGTTAGCCCCCAAGTTGCATAAAGGGAGGTGAGGGTTTTTTTGGGGGGCATTCAGTTGACAACCGGGCATTCAATTAACCCTGGCAACGCTGGGTACCTCACCTAGTATATATATATATATATATATATATATATATATTAACGTACGGCCACATACGCAGTGTCCTCCTTTTTGGAAATGGCCACCCTACCCCGACCCCTACCCCTCCCCCATTACCCCCATGCGTTGTTGCATAACCCACCTCCCCCATTACCCCCATGCCTTGTTGCATAACCCCCTCCCCCATTACCCCCATGCCTTGTTGCATACCCTCCTCCCCCATTACCCCTACTCCCCCTTTTCTGTTAAAAATAGTTGGAAGTTTGTGTATATTTGAAAGGAAATGGAAGAAAATGCAGGTGTTTTTTTTAATAGTTAATGATGTATGCATCGGCATCAGTTATTATACAAAATCAAAAGTTTTTCTTCGGTTTATAGACCCGCTCGCTTTTGTCGTCAAGGTGCGGCATAAGTCGCTTTACCGAGAATGGCCGAATGGTGTTGTGGGTCCTTATTTCTTTGACGGCACTGTTAACGTAGTCAATTATCCGGAAATGTTGCAGAATATGGTGTTGCCTACATTTAGAAAATCATAATTTTGAAAACACAATATGGCAACAAGATGGTGCTCCACCACATTTCGGAAGAAATGTTCGTGCATTCTTAAACGATAATTTTTCAGAATGGATAGGACGTCGTGGGATAGTCGAATGGCTTCCTCAGTCACCGGACATAACCCCATGTGATTATTCAATGTGGGGTATAATCAAAGATAGTCTACGGCGAGAAACCTCAAGACTTCGATCACATGAAGACTTTGATACGCCAAGAATTCAAGACGTTGAATAATAACAAAGAACTATGCCGCGCTCTTTGTTGTTCAGTGGCTCAAAGATGTAACGTGTGTATTGAACATGATGGAGGACACTGAACAATTTCTGTAATAAATAAATATTATTCTTCGCAAGGTGATTTCATTATTCTCGGTAAAGCGACTTATGCCGCACCATATATATATATATATATATATATATACACTTATGAGATGACCTGATATATATGTATATATATATATATATATATATATCAGGGGTGGCCAAGTTTCCTGGACCCAAGAGCCACATACGACGTTTTTCAGATGTACGAGACCCACAAAATATTTTAAAAAGAATTTAATTATTAAAAACATATACATACCTTACCTTACAAAGGTTTCGCGCGATGATTTCTCATTTCGCGAAGGTCAAGCTTGTCGCCCCTCCTCTCGAGTTGGCCTGGTGAAGTAGTGAGTTGGATTCTTGCGCTCTCCACCTCATATAGCCCGGTACGCCAGGTACCACTTTGTGGTGGGGGGTGATATAGAGTGAAAAAGTTAATACAACAGAGGTGCTATTTCCAACCGTTGCGGAGCTACGGACGTTTTAAGCTGTGAAAACAACAAATCCCTACTTATGTGTAATTCGATAGATGGTAGTACTGGTGGTAGTTTCGGTTAACGAAGTTACCACTACTAATCCTCAGTTTTTTTTCTTTCAGTTGGTTCTAACAATGTTAGATTTCTTTTTATGGGGCCTTATGAAAGAGATGGTCTACAAGACCAAAGTACAAACGAGAGAGGAATTCTTGCGTCGGATTATGGATGCCGCTGCTTACATACGACATCTCGAAATGATTCAATGGGCAGTGTACTCTTGTTTGGAACGATATATATATATATATATATATATATATATATAGTATTACTTAATCTATTAACAAATCATAAAAATCGATTTTTCTATATTTATAATACCCAAACATTTCAGTGCGCTACGGCGTGGTTAACGTCGTCACACCACTTCTCGTCGATCAGCGAAACTAAACGACATTGCTTCTGGAGACGGAACCCACGTAAAGTTGTAGGTCCCCTGCGTCATATGACCTTGGATGATGTTGCGAAAGAGGTTCAACAACCCCATCATTACATTTCCAAATTTTCGGGATTCTCCGTTCTTATCATCCGAATTCTAAAATGAATTTTAAAATGCAACATTAATTGTCAAAAATTCATAGGTATGACAGTAATTATATATTAAAACTGGCATGAACTAAAGCTCCGTTACAAACAAGAGCTAAACTACATAATATATTAAAATACATATTAAATCCATACTTACCATACATGATATAGTTTTTGGCATTGAAAGAGCGAATAATTTTATAATCAATCATGGGAAATGAATAATAAATTTTAGTAAACATTTTGAAAGGTTGTACACTATTTATTAATACTAGTGAAAAACTGATAATTTGAAAGCGGAACTAATGTCGGTCATATCTGGCTTATTACTGGTGATATAAAGGGATACTAATAGGTGCAAGTGGTTTTGTTGGATCTGTGAAGGCTTTTAAGTGATCGGTTGACAAGGGGAGCTCTTTATTAGACAGTGATCACGAATTGGGGATTTGGATATGCTGAAACGTTGTGCGGTTCTGGAAGAAATTTCGATTTACTGTCATCTTACATCTGTACTGGCTCATCGTGCTACCACTATATTGCGCGTTGCAGCGCATGTATAGAACTAAAAGAATAAAGTGCAAATGAACATAAATCGGATCCACTTTTTCACAGTTAACGGATGTGACAATTTATGTAGTAGCGTGAACCCATTATGCCTTTCTTCGTATTAGTTTTTCACTTAACTTTAACTGAGGAACTAACATTGTTTATCGTTATATTTTCAAAACTTACCTTTGAATGTTATTATAAAACACTAAGAAGTTTTTAACTAAACCACAAATATAAATTTATACTTCATTCATTTGCACCGTTAAGTTTTTATACTTTTAATCTTGTTTTCATTTACAGGTTAAATTAAATTACACTTACGTTATACAATTAATAAATGAGGACAAACCTTAATCGGGAAATAAGAAGGCCTACAGAAACGATATAAACGTAGTGCTTCACATTAAAAGCTTAGGGCCTCGGGAAGAATTCATTCTCATTGGCCCTCGGGGGAAATAAATTGAATTTACTGTTATCAATTCATCTTAAAAATAAGCCCGATTTCCCACGGGCTCGAATCGTGAAACTGAAATAAAAATGAGAAAAATATGAATTTCTGGTGGACTGCTGTACGACCCTGTTTCTATGACAACTACTTCTACACTCCCGTTTTTTTCGGTGCCCTCTCTTTCTGCCAATTGTTCGTAGTTTCTCATCAGTGAATGCGTTTAATGAGAATATTTTAAGACTTTTTTCCTCAAACCTGTAACTACACAACTTTTAACATTCCATTCTACAAATTTTACTAATTCCTAATTCTTGTATATTCTTTTAATTGACTTATTTGACTTATTTTCATATTAAATTCTATCATTATATATACACTAAGTATCTATGACAATTAAATTGTTTATGAATATGCGATTGGATAAAATAAAAGGTGACGTCACGTGACGGCTTTACTTATGCCTGATTGGCTCAACTCAACACATCCCATTTACAAGCCAGAACCTGTAGCCAGAACTGTGTCCAGAAGTTTACGTGCCGATCACGTAACCCTTTTTGTGATTAATTTTAGGCCTACTGAGTTTTTTAGAATCTAACTATTAAACCTAAATTATGTTTTTAGATCACCTGAAGATCTTCCCCCTCAGAGTGTCGACTGAAGATCTCCCCGAGCCCGATCCACCTGGAGATACTCCCCCGAGCTTTAATACTTTAGAGCCGTGGTTCCCAACCTTTTCACCACAAAGGACCCCTTTTATTTTTATTTTTTTCCCACGGACCACATGTTTTTGAAAGATTCCGTCTACCAAACAAACTGTTTTTATTAATAATAATTAACTCGTTTTCTCATTTTTCACTATCAAATAAAGGACATAAGAGAGTATGCAATTAAAATACAGCCTATTAAAAAAAGTACCTTCGCGGACCACCAGGGGTCCGGGGACCCCAGGTTGGGAACCACTGCTTTAGAGTGTGTACTATCAAAATTTTCTTAGTGATTTAGTATTTTTAGGTATTTAAAAGTATATATATATATATATACATATACACGCCCGGTTAAGTTAATTGAATGCCCGGTGAGGTCAACTGTACACCCTTGACGATTGGTTAGGTTAAGTCGTGATATTCTCGTTAGTTTTGACGGATCCCGGACAAAAACTCACCACTTAATGCAAAAGAGGGAAAAAACTCAGACAAATGTTTTTTCGAAATACATACACTCTAGTCCAGATCTTAACACACACTTTTAAGATTTTAAACTCATTATAGCTAACACTGGGTAACAAAACTTGAAAAAGTTTCTGTTTATTGTGATTTTTCTGTCGTTTCTTAATGATTTCGGGGCGCTGATTCCAAAAATGATATTGGTTTTGCTCTATCATCAACCATTTCAAAAATATAGGCTATCATACTTTTCATATGGCAAAGTATATAAAGAAGGCTAACAAATATTTTCTGAAAATAAAAACACTATTGGAAATTAATGTTTATTGAGCCAAAATTGTTTGACAAACCCAAAATGGTGGGCCGAAAGTCTGGATCCATAGGAAAATATTTATTTTAATACATAAATTACAACAAATGGTAAATACTTAAAATGAATATCAACTTTAACTCGTAAATGCGTATCCGTGATACTGTACAGTGGTTCGTACTCCAGTATAAACAACAAATTATAACAAATGCTCAAATTGGCGGCCTCTGACATCGAGACACTTAGGGATGGAATTTATGATTTTTAATAATTCTTCGAATTGACGTTCTCGAGATGCGTGTTTCATTTGATAATCTTCTTGTTGACTTTACTGGACTATTCGTTAAAGTTTCACATACCATTGCAGAGGTATTTTCATCAGTTGCAGTTTTTGGACGACCAGAACGCCGTCGATCATGTACACTTCCTGTTTCTTTGAAACGTTTAAACAACTTGCCAACAGTCGCAGGTGTTACTGGATGCTTATCAGGATGATTTCTATTGAATTCGGTAGCAACTTCTCTGTGTGTAGCGCCCTGTCTTGCGTACATGAGCACAAGTTCTACCCGGTCTTCTGTTGTTAGATTCGAAGCCATTTCTGGGCTGAAATAAAAAAGTATTTGAGTATTTATACTGGAGTACGAACTACTGTACAGTATCACGGATACGCATTTACGAGTTAAAGTTGATATTCATTTTAAGTATTTACCATTTGTTGTAATTTATGTATCAAAATAAATATTTTCCTATGGATCCAGACTTTCGGCCCACCCTGTATATCATGAGGAGAACTGATAAGAGAATAACAAGCCTGTTATGCAGTGTGCGTTCCTTAAAAATGCACTGAAGAACGCGACTTCCGCGTATAAACATTCTTATCCTTTCTGATCAGCGACCATACGTAGTCTCCCATCATGGAAGCATCCCAATGGCCCTGGTACCTTTTCTCCATCGTTTCGTTTGAATATCTTGATGGAATCTTTCGCCATGTTCTTCATTCACATCGCTCAGGTTATCACGAAAAATGTCTAGATGTGAATGTAGATAGTGTAATTTTAAAGACATACGGCACCCCATTTTGCCATAGCACTTAATCAAGTTTGACACTAACTCTGTGAAAAATGCTCTGTATGAATTGGTCCCCAATTAACCCACCCCTAATATCTCGTCTAACTATAGAGTAGATTAAGTCTAGCCTTGTAGAGGTCAGCCTAGAGATTCCGGAAATGGTCCAGAGCGGGCAGATAAATTGAGGTCCACAGTAGGATTCCTCACCAAATTAGGTTAGGGCAATCTACCTTCACCTTTGTTAAGCTATGAGTTAGTGCTAGGTCTTAGACCACAATGTAGGCCTAATTTGTCTGACCCAGCTTAATTTACGGCGTTTACTTCTAACTGGATTAAAAACACAATTAGTCACTTACTGCTATTTATTAGAGAGTCCCTTTTCCCCTTTTGTTTAATTGTTGAGAGCGTACTTGCTGGTGGGGATCTTTTTTCCGTTGTTTGTTCTTCTCCCTTCTCTCGGTCGGTCTTGTCGCCCCGTTCCTCGTTTTCGTTCTCCCTTGTCCTCCTTTTCGTGGGGATTTTTCCACCAGCGTCCTCTTGGTTTTTTTCGGTTGGTTGATTGGTAATGTATTAGTGATGTAGGTCACATCCGCATCCGCATCCGCATCCGCGGAACATCCGCACATTTTCTCGCATCCGCATCCGCGTCCGCACTTTGGACTGCGGATGTCGTGCGGATGTGGACCGTTGAGATAAAACGTCATTAATAAGCGGAAATTATCAAATTCTACTATATTAATAGAACTAGTTCATTGTGCGCAAAAGTGATGCAAGCGACAAGACGAGAGGCTGTTCTTGTATGAAGTTACTCTCTTGCAACCTACTTAGATCCACGTTACAAAGCTGTTATTTTCACCTAGTACATTAGAACGAGTTAAATCATCACTTGGCAAAGCAGTTGAAGAGCTTCAATCTCTTGAATCTGTCGCTTCGTCACCCACCAAAGAATAAAAGTTTCAGTGACAGAACCAACACCTTCAACAAGCAAATCTATCACAGAATCTGTCTCTCAGTTTCTTGAGTCAAGCAGCAATGACGAGACCTACGCGATGTCAAAAGATGTAGTAAAAATGATCGAGAGCTATCACCAGAAAAACGCCTGGCTGCATGTGACAATCCTATTAGTTGGTGGAAAAATACGCAGAATATCTATCCATACTTGAGTAAACTTGCAAGGAAACATTTAGCCTGTCCTCCAACAAACGTACCAAGCGAGAGATTATTTAGCAGTGCTGGATTAATATATGATGAAAAGAGAAACAGACTGGCAGCAGAAAAGGCAGAAAAATTAATGTTCCTTAAGCATAACCTTCCTATAATTAAGTTTGAACATTAAACGATGAACATCTTAGTTTACTTTATTTTAATTACTCATTTATAAATATGCCTAATAAAACTTTAAACTTAAATAAATAGTTATCAAGCTAATTAAAGATCTCTTTCTATAAGGGTGGAGGTTGGGGAAAGAGGTCGGTGGGGTGCATTTGAGTTGGGTTCACGTCCCGCATCCTGGTAACACAATTATGGTTTCTAATTGTGGCTGAAACTCAACAAAATATAACGAATTTATTTGCAGACGAATTCACTGATTGATTTCTATATTAGTTAGATGCTTGATATTATTTTATATGTTCAGAGAAAAGTACAGCAATTATTGTACAATTAATCAATTATACTACATTATAGCTACAGCTCTCTCTATATAATAACTTATTATATACGTTAAACACAACAAATATCGAATATATCCTAAAAAATAACGAAAATGTAGACATCCGCATCCGCATCCGCGGATGTTGAAATCAAACATCCTCATCCGCATCCGCATCCGCGGATGTGAAAAAAATGACATCCGCTACATCACTATAATGTATATCTATTACCGAGCACGCTCTTGTCACACAGTACTGTATATAAATACTAGTGTGGAGAATAACTCTGGTGAGCAACCAATTGGTTTCATCCACCCAGTTATTGACATAAAAGGAATTTAATAATTGTTAGATTAACTACCTACCTACTCAGTGAACCATTTTCGTTACCTCCCAACTACCCACACATCAGTTTCCCATATACTGGGGGCCCCGGGAGATAAAAATCTTGGTGTCATTGTCACCAATTTTTATATCTGAGTAGAGACTAGCTAACTATTTGACTGTAAATGCCTGTTAATCTGATTAACAGCGACTATCCTCACCTTCTCATGGAGAAGATGTAGCATTTAATTAGAAGAGAAAATATACATCCATAGGATGAAACTGTCTATGGTCTTTACCATAAGAAAAGGAAAAGTGAAAGTTAGAAGATGAAATTACAATTCCCAGCATCTATTTTTTGTTGTAAAACTAGTCGCGCCTTTAACGCTGTTTGTCGCTGAGGTCTTGTGTCTGTCAATGTTGTAGTAGGATGCGTTACCACTCCTACTGTCAAAGGAATAGTTACTGGAAGTTCAGTGTCTCCAGTTGTTACTGTCGGTGGAGAGGGCTCTCCAGTGTCCATTGTTTTGGGTCCAGACTCTAAAGGGTACAAAAGAGAAATGTCTCTTGTTGTGTCACCCGTTGAAGTCCTTAATTTGACCACTCTTGTTACCCCGTCTGCCCCTGGTCTAAGTTCTAAACCTCTAGCCAGAGGCCAGTATTGTCTTGGAGTACTGTCATGTATGAGAACAAGGTCCCCTACCTTAATTGTGTCAGACCAATCCTTCTTAGTCATTTGTTTGTGTCTCTCCCTTAGACCCATCAAGTACTCAGTTTTCCACTGTTTAATGAAATGAGCTTTAACTCTAGTTAAGTGTTGTAACTTAGTCTGGAGTTCATCATGTCATTGAGTCCAGTTTGGGTCTTCTGAAGAGTCTATATTGTAGTCCGGCAGGAGACTAACTTGTTCTCCCCGAATCAAATGATTTGGAGTTAATGGTTCCGGGTCATTAATGTTGTCACTCACATAAGTGAGTGGTCTATTGTTGATGATGTTCTCAATCTCAGCTAGGAGAGTGAGCAACTCAAACAAGTGTATCTGTTTTTTACCAATTACTTTCTTCAAGCAATTCTTTACTGTTTGTATATTCATCTCCCAGATAGAACCATACCAAGGAGAGGCAACCGGAATATACTTCCACTTTATGTTTGAATTTTGTATATATAATTGTGTGAGTTCATTGCTTAACAAGTCGTTGATGACTCGTTCACCAGCCTTGAAATATGTAGCATTGTCAGTCCAAACTGTCTTGGGTACCGAATGTCGTGCACAGAATCTCTTAAAGACAGCAACAAAAGATTCTGCTGTAAGGTCCTCCACAACATCCAGATAAACAGCTCGTGAGGCAGCACATGTAAACAGTACAATGTACATTTTTTGTTCAGTGTCAACCACCCCTACAGTCAATGCTCCTGTATAGTCAATGCCTACAGTCTCAAAGGGTCTGTTGAGAGTAACTCTCTCCTCTGGCAAAGCAGGAGGATTTGGTTTCCTATAGGGCCTAGCATGAATACGCCTACATGTGACACACTCACTCAGGACTGTTTTAACAGTGATCCTTCCCTTGGGTATCCAATAAGTTTTTCTTAATGCAGTTAGTGTCTGTGGTACCCCCATATTCTAGCAACCATAAAGTTTGAATTGCCTCATCCAGAGTTTCATTTGATAGTGATGAATTAATGTTCTCAGTTGTTATAATATTATTCAAAGTGTTGCTATTCTTACAGGTGTTATGTAGGACTGAGTTGAGGCACATAGTATTTGTTAGTCATGAACTATTTTGGTTTAGGTCTAGGTTGTATCTGGATAGGTCACCCAAAGGGGCTATCCCTGATGGAGTCTGATAAGCTATACCATTACCTATCTTCACTATGCCCTTATGAATAAGATGAATATAATCTGCTCCCATTAACATTTCAATGTTAGCTACTGTGTTGTTTGTGATATGTCTATCAGCTATATTGTACTGTTTTCCTAAATGATTTATGGTTTGTTCTAGTTTGGGTATAACTAGTTTGTTTTGTCCTACTTTTGAAATAATGACTGCTTTAATTTTTTCTAATTCATTTTCTACATGTAGTTCCAGGTCAATTGTCTTATAGCTATTTTTGTTTGAGTTATCCTTAACAAAGGATGTGATATTGAGTTCTTGTTCATTCGGGTTTGGTGTCAAACCCAATTTATTAACTAAATTTTGCGAAACAAATGTTTGTTGAGAACAAGAGTCTATAAGACATCTCACTGGAGTGGTGCTACCCTCACCATTCACTAAGTCCAAAGTAATAGTTGGTAAAAGAACCTCAGTGTTTCTTGTTACGTTGTTTGAACAAACAGAATGTCCCATGAAAGTGGCATTTTCTTGATTACCTTTGTTTGGAGGAGGTATCTTTTGAGTTTGAGTATTGTTGTTTGGACACTTCGGTGAATCACACATTGATGAGACATGTCGTGAACTTTTACAAAACTTACAATTGAATCTTAACCTAGATTTACAGTCTTTCTTATAACGTCCCTGGCCAGTACACTTTTTACATAGGTTCAACTGTTCACATCTTCTAGATCCTGAGTTAAAGTCTGAATATTTGCCACACCCAGTACTACTATGTTCATCACTTGCACAAAATTTGCAATGTGGTGTGTAAGTTGAGGCAGCAGTTACATTAAAGTTCTGTAATATAGGTGTTCGTGTTACAATTGGTCACATTTGATTCTACAGTATCAAATTTTGTCTGTTTGGCTGTAGCTAGTTGGTCTCTGGGGACAGTCTTTGGCTTATCCATAGTCTAGGTCTTATTTCTAGCTTTGTTTTCTTTTGCCTTTTCACTAGCTTTGCTTTCTTTTGCCTTTTCACTCCATCCCCCCACACGGGCCACCATTGTGAAAAATGCTCTGTATGAATTGGTCCCCAATTAACCCACCCCTAATATCTCCAGTCTAACTATAGAGTAGATTAAGTCTAGCCTTGTAGGGGTCAGCCTAGAGATTCCTGAAATGGTCCAGAGCGGGCAGATAAATTGAGGTCCACAGTAGGATTCCTCACCAAATTAGGTTAGGGCAATCTATCTTCACCTTTGTTAAGCTATGAGTTAATGTTAGGTCTTAGACCACAATGTAGGCCTAATTTGTCTGACCCAGCTTAATTTACGGCGTTTACTTCTAACTAGGTTAAAAACACAATTAGTCACTTACTGCTAGTTATTAGAGAGTCCCTTTTCCCCTTTTGTTTAATTGTTGAGAGCGTACTTGCTGGTGGGGATCTTTTTTCCGTTGTTTGTTCTTCTCCCTTCTCTCGTTCGGTCTTGTCGCCCCGTTCCTCGTTTTCGTTCTCCCTTGTCCTCCTTTTCGTGGGGCTTTTTCCACCAGCGTCCTCTTAGTTTTTTTTCGGTTGGTTGATCGGTAATGTATATCTATTACCGAGCACGCTCTTGTCACACAGTATATAAATACTAGTGTGGAGAATAACTCTGGTGAGCAACCAATTGATTTCATCCACCCAGTTATTGACATAAAAGGAATTTAATAATTGTTAGATTAACTAACTACCTACTCAGTGAACCATTTTCGTTACCTCCCAACTACCCACACATCAGTTTTCCATAAACTCCTTATAGTTTGGTGCTTTATGGTTGCCTAAAAACCCACGAACCACATCACGGAAAGCGCGCCAAGCCTCTTTTTCGATCGGAGTCATCTTGGCTTCAAGGTTCTTTGAATTCAACAGCGCCTTGACTTGTGGTCCTACAAAGATGCCAGCTTTGACTTTGGCCTCAGAGAGTTTAGGGAACATGACCCGAATCTGTTGGAAAACTTCCCCTCCAAAATCTAACGCAGTTGCAAACTGCTTAATTAGACCCAACTTAATATGGAGAGGTGGTAGCAGAACTATGTCAGGCTTCACAAGAGGTTCCCTGAGTACATTGTACTTTCCTGGTTGCAGTCCTTCACGTGGAGGCCACTGAACTGTTTTATAGTGCTAAGTTGAAGCCCTACTATCCCACAGGCAAAGAAAACATGAATATTTAGTAAACCCTCCTTGTAAACCTAACAGGAAACCAATCATTTTGAAATCACCACACACGTCCCAGTTATATTGTTCATACCTGATTTGAGTGAGCAGTTGTTTGACATTTTCATAGTCCTCTTTCATTTGAACAGAATGTGCAACTGGTATAGATGGATATTTGTTCCCATTGTGGAGTAGAACAGCTTTAAAACTCCGAGTTGAACTGTCAATAAACAGGCGCCACTCTGAGGGTATATGTGTTAACCCAATAGCTGTGAATAGACCATTAACCTCGCTGCAATAACAGAGAGAGACATTGACATCGTAGAACCTTGCAAACTCTTCATGCCGCTTTCGGTATACAGTGCTCTTGCAGTCTTCTCCAAGCAAATTCCACTCTTTGAGTCTGGAGGTCAGAAGCTCAGACCCTGATTTCGTCAGACCCTGATTTCGTCAGACCCAAATCTCTAATTAAGTCGTCCAATTCCCTCTGATTTGGAAAGTGAGGGTTTGTACTGAAAGTTACTGTATATTCTTCATCATGACTGTCCTCACCAGCCGACATCTCAGATGAGCTAGCTACATCCTCATTTTCAACCTGCAAAGCAAAGAAACAAAATATAGGCATAGCTATATATGTAGAAGAGCATCAGCACTAAGAAAAATCGTCACATAATGACCCACAGTCTGTAAATACAGAAGGTAAAGTAAGGGATAGATACCTGTTCTGGTGGACGTGGTATTGGAAGACCTTCGCCATGTGGTACAGGAGTTATGGACGACGCTATGCTTGGATACTGAAGAGTCTGCCTTCCTTTAACTTTCCTGTACTTAGAAACATCTACCATGCAGTAGTAGCAATCGTCGTGGTGGCTCTTTGGTTCTCTCCATATTCTGGGTACCGCAAAGGGCATTGCCTTGTGTACTCCCCGCAGCCACCCTTCAAGTGTGGAGCGGCAGCTTCCACAGATCACATGGGGTGCCCAGGGCTTATCTTGGTCACCCATAGACATACCAAAATAGAGCCGATACTCGATTCAGAACTTGGTGCCTTTCACAATCTTGTGCGATACTTGCTTGGGGCCTATGTGATACCGACAAACGTAGCAGAATATATCCGGCGAGTGTTTACAAGCTCTAGTTGACATTCTCTTTACCAAACTGTACTACATTAATCATAATCTGCAGATATAAAGAGAAGAGTTATTAAATCTGCAACAGATTACAGATTCCAGAAAAAAGATGTATTCACAACACTGAAATAATGTTCGCAATAAAAAGGATCGATAACACTCAAATCGTCAGCACAGAGAAGCACAGAAACACAGTACCTCAGTGCTGGTAACCATCAGACAAACAACCTGCTTTCTTTGTGTGCTCACACTTACTGACTTCTCAGACTCTGCGCTCTTCTTTATATAGCACAGTGGAAATTTCGGGCAATTTCTAGAGCAATAAACTGTCAACGAACATCCGGATTGTTCTCAACAATTCCTGATTATTCTGATATTGCTGCGCCCATAATAACATTATACTGGTAAAACATGAAAAATGGATTCTCTCTGAAACCGTTGATGATACACACAAACCAAGGCCAGATTTGGACTCAGCGCCCACAAATGCATATAAAAACATAAAAAATTCTATATAAACAGAATCAGTGTTACACAGTGTAATTGAACTTTTCCGAAACGTCTGTTGTTAAACATATACCATCTCCTCGTGCTCTTATTTCTCACTATATATATATGAGGGGTCCCGCGTCTTAAGGTACCTAAGCGCCAAAGCAAAGTTAAAATTCGCCAAAAATCGCCTCCAAAGTTCAGCAATATTCTCGCAATAGTATCTGTTATTAATTGAGGTAGAACGTTCATTTTTGGCTAAATTGGAGTTCTAAATATGCTAATGAAGATGTTGACGAGTTTTTGGAATAGATTTTCATATTTTATATTTTATATATATATTTTTTTATTTTCTTATTATGCCGAACTTTGGGTGAACTTTTGGCTGGCGATAGAGGTGAAAAAAGTAGTTCGCTTCATAAGGTTTTCAACCATACTTCTAATGTCTTAAGGTCATTATAACCCAAACCACGCGACAGAGGAAGGGTGAAAATAGAGATATCCATCAAAAACAAATTTTCGCCTGTGGTGGCGCTTAGGTACCTTAAGACGCGCGACCCCTCATTATATATATATATATGTGTGATGTGTGTGTGTGTGTGTGTGTGTGTGTGTGTGTGAATTAAGTGGGCATAAGTGAGGTCGAGTGTGTAATAATTCAGTTGTAGTGGGTAATTCTTCTGTGAGGTAACACTTTTGGTACCTCGGAACATTACAAAATTTATATAAAAATTCGGATCACCTGAAGATCAGGACCCCTCAGCCTTCTTTAGTTGACCTTATAAGGCTAACTAACGAATATATCACGACTTAACCTAACCAGTCGTCAAGGGCGTACAGTTAATCTGAAAATAAAACATTGAAAAATAGCAAAACCAAAATGGGATATAAACTGACCTTCAACGTTGGAATTGAGAAAACAACTGGCATAAAAACGGAATACGTTATAACGAAAGATTGGTAGGTTGGTGAAAAATTAATATTGATTGGTTGATTAAAAACAGAAGAATTTGAAAGATGAAGAGTAATTATCTACAATGAGTCTAAAATCTTGAGATCTTAAGATCTTAAGATCTAGACTAGAGTGTATGTATTTCGCAAAAACATTTGTCTGGTGAGTTTTTGTCCTCTTTTGCATTTAAGTTGTGAGTTTTTGTCCGGTGAGTTTTTGTCCGTGCCCCAGTTTTGACAGTAAACTAACGAAAATATCACGACTTAATCTAACCAATCATCAAGGGCGTACAGTTGACCTAACCGGGCATATATATATATATATATATGATCACCTGAAGATTTTCCACCCAGAGTGTCCAAATGAACGCACCTGAAGATTATCTCCCTCAGCCCGATCCACCTGAAGATTTCCCCCCCAGCTCTACCTGGAGGGGGGGGGGGAGATCTTCAGGTGATCCATGTTTTTCATTTATATATTTTAGATTCCATTATTTTATATTTATTAATAAACCCCAGTTTTGCAAATTCCCACACTATATATACAGTATACACACACGAGTTTTAATGTATTTCCCATTGGGTAGAGACCTTTGGGACGGGTGTGTAGTTTAAGATATCAGTTCCTTCCTACGAAATAATATAAGAATAAACATTTTAAATTAAATAGCATTATACATTATATGTATACCTTTGAGAAGCTTTGTGACTGAAATAACTTAAATTATTGTCGCAGACTTAATTGCGTTTTTTGAACATTAAATATCGTCTGAAAATTGATTCTCATTCAATACTGAATCGTTGAGTTTATCTTCCATTCACATTAACATTAGAATGTCTATTCCAGTCGATATTAAAGCCGTGGAAGCCGTTTTCGGCCAAGAGGATTTCATAAATATCATTTTAGTCTCTTCATGCCAAAAATGCACGTTCAGCTAAAACCGTTGCCGCATGGATAATAGAAGTTAAAATTCGATCGATTTAAACGTTGCGACTCCGAAACCCTCAAATTTCAATCTTGAGCAGCGTGAGATGGCATCAAAATCATAGACGGAAAATTTTGCACGATTAACTTTCTGAGTTTGCTTAAGCAGAATATGGAATGGGATAAAGCGGTTTATCTCATTATCAGATGGGATCAAGTGGATTTAAGAGTTTTAAAAGGGGTTTATCCCCATCTTAATCTGTACTATTGGCTTAATGTATTTCTCAAAAGTTTGGGAAGGTATGTGAGGGAAAAATAAAAGTTAAAAGAAGGTAAATAAGGGGTAAATAAAGCGTTAATAGACGATTTTGTTCACGGAAGCTTGATTATCATCGGGTGTAGCGGATTTCATATATATATATATGTATACTAATATTTGTGACGGTCGAACTGCCTGCGAACTTTCTTTCTTTCTTATGGCCAGCCAAACCACTGGCCAGATTTGGATGAGACTTGGGGGATAGGGGTAACTGAGGCCGGGGAAGAACAGAGGCTATGTGGCGTCGGCCTCCGAGGTCATATATATATATATAATATATATATACCTCGTTAACCTCATTCATGTTCCGTGTGTTGGTCTCTCTTCACACGAAGGTCAAGCTGATGGCCCCGCCTCTAGGCCTGGCTTGGTGGGGGAGCGAGTTGCTTTCTTGCGCTCTCCACTGCACATAGTCAGGTACAGGGGCGTAACTAACGAGGAGGACGGGGGGGACATGTCCCCCCCCCAACTTTTGAACTGAGGGGAATAATATAGGTTTTGTTCCCCCCCCCCCAACTTTTGAACTGAGGGGAATAATATAGGTTTTGTCCCCCCCAACTTTTGATCTAAGTTAGCTTACGTGAAGAAAAAATATTTACTTCTTGAAATAATCTACGATGAGTAAATCTTTAATTATATTAGTCCTATTAGTATGCTGGAAAGTAGTGATGTAGGTCACATCCGCATCCGCATCCGCGGAACATCCGCACGTTTTCTCGCATCCGCATCCGCGTCCGCATCCGCACTTTGGACTGCGGATGTCGTGCGGATGTGGACCGTTGAGATAAAACGTCATTAATAAGCGGAAATTATCAAATTCTACTATATTAATAGAACTAGTTCATTGTGCGCAAAAGTGATGCAAGCGACAAGACGAGAGGCTGTTCTTGTATGAAGTTACTCTCTTGCAACCTACTTAGATCCACGTTACAAAGCTAAGTTATTTTCACCTAGTACATTAGAACGAGTTAAATCATCACTTGGCAAAGCAGTTGAAGAGCTTCAATCTCTTGAATCTGTCGCTTCGCCACCCACCAAAAGAATAAAAGTTTCAGTGACAGAACCAACACCTTCAACAAGCAAATCTATCACAGAATCTGCTCTCAGTTTCTTGAGTCAAGCAGCAATGACGAGACCTACGCGATGTCAAAAGATGTAGTAAAAATGATCGAGAGCTATCACCAAGAAAAACGCCTGGCTGCATGTGACAATCCTATTAGTGGTGGAAAATACGCAGAATATCTATCCATACTTGAGTAAACTTGCAAGGAAACATTTAGCCTGTCCTCCAACAAACGTACCAAGCGAGAGATTATTTAGCAGTGCTGGATTAATATATGATGAAAAGAGAAACAGACTGGCAGCAGAAAAGGCAGAAAAATTAATGTTCCTTAAGCATAACCTTCCTATAATTAAGTTTGAACATTAAACGATGAACATCTTTGTTTACTTTATTTTAATTACTCATTTATAAATATGCCTAATAAACTTTAAACTTAATATAAATAGTTATCAAGCTAATTAAAGATCTCTTTCTATAAGGGTGGAGGTTGGGGAAAGAGGTCGGTGGGGTGCATTTGAGTGGGTCACGTCCCGCATCCTGGTAACAAAATATGGTTTCTAATGTGGCTGAAACTCAACAAAATATAACGAATTTATTTGCAGACGAATTCACTAATTGATTTCTATATTAGTTAGATGCTTGATATTATTATATGTTCAGAGAAAAGTACAGCAATTATTGTACAATTAACAATTATACTACATTATAGCTACAGCTCTCTCTATATAATAACTTATTATATACGTTAAACACAAACAAATCTCGAATATATCCTAAAAAATAACGAAAATGTAGACATCCGCATCCGCATCCGCATCCGCGGATGTTGAAATCAAACATCCTCATCCGCATCCGCATCCGCGGATGTGAAAAAAATGACATCCGCTACATCACTACTGGAAAGTATTACTGATTCAGTACTAATACTGCAGTGATAGATACGTGCTTCTTTGATTTTCCTATAACTATCATAAATATAGCGAATTCTCTAAATCATAGTATTTTAAGAGCATCATTTTGGTCGCAAACATATTACCTACAAGATAGCAGCACAGAAATTCATCGCAGGATTTTTCATCATTATAGTTGTCCCCCCAAATTTTGAAAGCTAGTTACGTTCTTGGTCAGGTACACCCGCCTCATCTGGTACCGTCCTGAGCCAGGCATCTAGTCTTCTTTTGAAGACTTCAACTTTGACCCCTGTAGCGTTTCTGAGGTCTTTTGGAAGTTGATTAAAAAGTCTTGGCCCTCTGACAACCAAGCTATTTTCCTTCAGTGTTGAGGAGGTCCCTTGTCGGGCTTTTAATTTGGAACACTACACATTCTGCCTTTCCTATTTTCCAGCGTTGTTTGAATGGTAATTGGGTTTAGTTTAGGTTTGGTACAGTTTTCGATAATTTTCCATATGTAGATTATGGTGTACCTCTCTCTTCTTCTTTCCAGGGAGTACAAATTTAGTTTACGTAGTCTTTTCCAGTAATTGAGTTCTTTGCAGCCATCAATCTTGGCTGTGAAATGTCTCTGCGTTTCTTTTACTTTATTAATTTCTTCTTTTTATATGGGGACGTCAAAACTGAGCAGTATTCAAGTTTTGGTATGATCAGTGTTCTCAGCAGGGGAATCATTACTGTCTTGGTCCTCCTTTTGAACGTTCTTAGTACCTGTCCACGACTCTTTTGTTTTGTGTATTGCTATCTGATTTTGTGTCTCAAATTGGCATCATCGGTAATTATTACCTCGAAGTCGACCGCTTTCGTGCTTCTCTGAATTCCTGTCTATCTGGAGCATATATATGCAGTCTGTTTAAGTTCCTCATTTCTACCATCTCAAGAGCTGAAATTTCTCGGTATTAAATGTATATGTTGTCTTCTGACCATGTGTATATTTGTTCGTGTTCCCTGCAAGGCCTCCACTTCATTTGCATCGCTGATTTTTCTGCTGATCTTTGTATCGTCCACAAAGGATGTTACTATACTGTTGCTGTTTACTTCACTGTCTATGTCTGTTAGCATAATAATGAAGAGGAGTGGGGCCAGTGATGTACCTTGTGGTACTGAGCTGCGTACTTCCGATTCTGATGATGAGATACCATGAATTTTGACCACCTGTAGACGTTCTCTGAGGAAGTTGTAGATCCATTTTTCCTCTTGCCTGTTATCCCATATGTTTCATTTTATGTGCATATTATACATGATCGCATTGGTCGAAAGCTTTAGCAAATCTGTGTATAACATCATAGTTTTCATTGCCTTGAAGTGCATTTAGGATATTGTTATAATGTTCTATAAGTTGTGATAGGCATGTTCTTCCTGATCGGAATCCGTGCTGATTTTCATTGAATCTTTCCAGTATCTCTAAGAAGTCATAGATTTCTCTCTAACTATTCTTTCAAATATTTTGGTGAGGTGGGACGTCAAAGACACTGGTCTATAGTTCTTTGCTTGAGATCTATCCCCTCCTTTATATATAGGGACAATGTTTGCTCTTTTCGAGATGCTCGGTATTTCCCCAGTGTCTAGGGATCTTCTCCATATTCAGTATAAGGGTGTAGCTATTTCATTTTTACAGTTTTTAATTAATAGTGCGCTCCATTTGTCCGGACCTGCATCTCAATGTGATTTCATTTGGCCTATAGCTCTCGCTACATCTTCTTGGGTAAAATCAAAGTCTGTTATACATTCTCTGCAATTTCTCTTTGAAGAATGCATCTATGCGAGGTATGGCTTTGTCACTTTTTGGGGTACTGAAGACCGATT
Source organism: Bathynomus jamesi (assembly GCA_023014485.1). NCBI lineage: Eukaryota > Metazoa > Arthropoda > Malacostraca > Isopoda > Cirolanidae > Bathynomus > Bathynomus jamesi. Next base: position 419,277 of record JAJOZX010002126.1, on the reverse strand, counting down.
CATACTGGGCTCTCAATGTTTCAGATATTTCTTATAGATGTCTGTTAGTTCATTATTTCCTTTCCTTAAGGGCCCAATAGTAGCGCGCGTTTCTGTTTTCCTTTTTGCATAGATGTAGAAGTATTTTGGATTTTCTTTTATTGCTTCTACCACCTTTTCCTCTTCCCTTTCTGTATGGCCCTTTTTCAGCGTTTGTATTTCCCTATCGATACTCCAATTTTTCTTGTATTACTTTCCTGGCATTGTTCTCTCCGCAATTAGCTAACTTCGTCGCTACTCTATTTCTTTTGCGGAATATTCTTCTCTTTTGCCTCTGTAGCCAGTTCCTCTTTCCTTTTGACTGTGCTTTCGGAGCATATTTTTCTGAAATTTTCAGCGTCTTTTCTTCTAAGGTTGTTAGTATTTCCTCCGTTCTTTTATTCTCTAAGACTCTTCTCCACTCTATTTGGGCCATGTGTGATCTGATGTTTTCCCAATTTATGGTCTTTGACTTTGAGTAAAAAGCCCAAAATTTGCTTCTTCCTTCCGTATGTGTATTGTCTTTTAAAGTTATCGCCATATTTGTTAATAATTCGATTATGTTGTGGTCTGAGATAATAGTTGGGGTTATTTTTATATCCGCAATCAAGTTCGTATTATTCGTGAATACCAGATCTAGGCAGTTATTTTTCCTGGTATTTTCTGTTATCTCCTATGTCAGCATAAACTCGTTTGTGAGAGCCATCAGCACTTTTGCTTGCTCCTGGTCCTCTCTTGTGCCCCCTTATCTTGCTGTATAAATATATTTCTACCCACCTTTTTGTATTTTGTAAATGGGAAATTGAAATCGCTGCAGATGGAGAGTTTACGGACTTTATTATGGTTCTGATATCATTAATGGCATCCGAAAATTTTTCATTTGGAGAGTTTGGAGGTCTATAGATGACTATCAGTACCACGCTTAGTTTCTCTATTTTCACTGCAAGGGTTTCCACGAAGCTGTTGGATTTACTTATTACCATCTCTGACATATGCCTCTCATGTATATAAGTGGCACATCCACCTTTACGTCTCGCTGTTCTATCCGCTCTTAGTAAGTTGAATCCATAATATGCAATTCTTTCTTGTCGATACAGTGTTCGCAGTTTCCTTGGCAATCTTTAAGATGTATTTCTGTGAGTCATGCTATGTCCGCATTTGTTTCGTCCATAAAACCTTTCAGATACGAAACTGTTTAGTGAGTTGTTGGGTTTTATTCCTTCAATATTTGCCAGGACAATGTTTATGTTCTTTGTTTTGCATTGCCCCGTGTGCGTTTTAAGTTCGTTGTCCTTTGGTTCGCGTGTTCTGTAGCCTTGTGGTCCTCCGAAATGGATCTGTTCTCGCCTACCTGTTCTGGTAGCTTCTTGCCACGAAGCAATCTGGCTCAAGGGTTCCCAGCTGTGTTAGCTGCATGTGCTGTATAAGACTTAGCAGCCGTATTGTGTCCGAGATGTTGAAAAATTTTGTTTGCAGTTTGTGTTTAAAAAGTTTTGTTTGCTATTTGGTATATAATTAACCTAACCGGGCATTCAATTAATCCAATCGGGCATTCAGTTGACCTAACCCGGCATTCAGCTGACCTAACCGGGCATTCAATTAACCTAACCGTGCATTATATATATATAATATATATATATTATATATATATATATATATATATTCTATCTTTCAACACCCCTTCTCTTTAAGAAAATTTAGAGACGAGTGAACATTTTAAAGCAAAACAAAGAAAAGATGTTGAAAGGAAGGAAAGAAATTTAAAGATAAAGTGAAAATTTTAAAATGAAGAGGAGGGAATCCGAGCGAAAACCCTACAGTACTTTTATGCGCCAACAAATGCTTCCAACTGGGGATTTAAAGCAAGATAAGTATCTCGTCTCTTGTTAAAGGACTCGACCGAATTACTTTGAACTATTCTGACTGTCACTCCATTTCACAAATTAACTATACGATTGAACCAAAAATGTTTAGCTTCGTTAGAATTAAAATGTTTGCACACTAATTTGAAACCATTACCGCGAGTTCTATCCGCATTTCTGAAGGTGAAATATTTTTCGGCGTCGACACCATCGAAACCTTTTAGCATTTTAAACACCTGAATTAAATATCCCCGAATACGTATTTTTACGAGTGAGGACAAATTTAACATTTCTAAACGCGCAGCGTATGATTTGTTTCTAAGTCTAGGAATCATCTTCGTAACCCGTCGCTGCACTCTCTCCATTCTGTCTGTCTATGTCCCGTCGTAAATCTGGGGACCAAAACTGAACGCATTATTCCCAGGTGGGGGCGTATTAAGGAATTATACGAGTCAATGTTAGCATTGTTTTCTCCGACTTAAATTCAAATTATGTACCAATAAATCCTAAGATTCTCTTTGTTTTCTGACCGTTTCGATACATTCTTACTGGTTAAGAATGTCGGCAACAATAATACCTAAATGTTTCTCTTCTGCGACACTCGTTAGTGTCTTGTCACGCATAGAATACATTTCTTTAACATTGTTTCTACCGATATGCGACGTTTTACATTTACCTATATAAGTTCATTTAACAAATTTTTTAATATAGATAAATAAAACGTTGCATATTGGTGTTTCAAAAGTCCGGAATCATAGAAAATTATTTTTCAATTATACTCTTATGATGATAATATATAATATATATATATATATATATATATATAATATATATATATATATATATATATATATATATTAAAACATTGAAACACTGTATTCTATACGCGACAAGACAATAACGAGTGTTACGGAAGAGAAAGATTTAGGTATTATTGTTGCCGACACTCATACAACGTCTGTATCCTAAATATTGTCCCGATACCATAAGGTATACACATATACACACACACATATTATATATATATATATATATATATAGGGTGTAACAAAAGTCCATAAATTAGTTTTATTACATGTAGCTGCTGGAAGTCAACGAGAAGCATGTAATGAATTCGACAGACTTTATCTTGCGAGACCTAAGTCAAGTAAAGTAATGTAATGGTTCGAAAAGTACTGAAGCGATTAAATGACACCGGTAGTTTTGGTCAGACTTCGTAGTGAACGTCCTGTTTCTCTACTGGTGAAGATAGTTCCGTAGCTGTTCTTGCGAAATATACAGTATATCAAAGTAGCCCCCAACAGTCATTCGAAAAGTACCCAGGAAACAAGAACCAGTCACGTATCAGTCACGTACAGAATCTTGAAACGACATAGGTTTTACCCGAACAAAGTTCGTATGGTTCAGGAATTACAAGCGGATGATATCGATCGAAGGGTGGAATTCTGCGAGTGGGTATCACAACGGGTGGAAAAACAACCCACACTGCTTTCCGATATTTTGTTCAGTGATGAGGCACGTCTTCGCCTAAACGACACCCTCAATCGCCCTAATTTCCGTGGAGCAATGATAAGCCACACTGGACTGAAGATACACACGCTTAGCTCGATCCAAGGATTATGGTGTGGGCTGCGATTCATGGCGACGTACTTTTGAGACCACCCTTTTTTGAGGGAAATCCAAACGGTAACACGTACTTAGCAATGCTAGAAGAGGTTTTACAGACTTATCTGGATGAAATGCCTCTGCAGTCCCCAATGAACATTTGGTTTCAGCCAGATGGGGTTCTACCGCATTATGCATGAACTGCTCGAGCATGGTTGGGTGATAATTTGCATGGAAGGTGGATTGGACCCGCTGTCTAGTGGAATGGTCTCCCAGGAGTCCAGATTTATCCCTGCTTGACTTCTTCCTCTGGACACATATATAGTCAGTTGTTTACCAGACAAGACCACAAACTACAGGGTGTCCTATAAGTCCGGCATCATAGGGGAAATTCAAATTTTTTTTCTACAAACCATAATTCAATTTTTCTCTTTCTACAGGCCATAATGTCTGTGAGCAAGGAAGAACGAATCCAGATAATTCTACTCAAAGAGAGGCCGCTGCTGAATTTAACAGACTGCATCCAGACCGCGAGCCAATAACACAGAGTTGTGTTAGCAGACTTGTTGCAAAGTTTAAGGAAACAGGATCCATAGAAGATAAACCACGCAGTGGACCTTCAAGGAGGTCCACTGACGATGATACAGCGACTGCTATCCTGGCTCATTTTAACAGACAGAAGTCCCAATAAGTCTCTTCGGCGATTGTCCGCCGAGACAGGAGTGTCGAAAAGTAGCATCCATCGCATTCTTCAGGCTCATAAATGGCATCCATATAAACTTCAGATCCTACAGAAATTAAGCGAAGATGATCCCGACCGGCGGAGGAATTTTGTGAATGGGCTACGAAACAATATGCTCGGGATGCCAATTTCCCGTCCACCATTCTGTTCAGTGACGAGGCTGTTTTTTATGGAAATGGTGAGGTAAATCGACAGAAACACCGCTACTGGTCTCAAAACAACCCTCACTGGTATACCTCTTCAAAGGAACAAGGTGCATCTCGGGTGATGGTATGGTGTGGCATTTTGAAGGATCGCATCATAGGCCCCCTCTTTTTCGATGAACATGTCAGTGGAGGCACCTACCTACGTATGCTCAAGGAAGAAGCATTTCCCAGTGTCTTAAACGAAGAAGGAAATTTCCCAACATGGTTCCAGCAAGACGGCGCTCCTGCACATTACAGCACCCTAGTAAGGGAATACCTGTACCAACAATTTCCTGGTCATTGGATAGGACGTCGAGGGCCTGTGGAATGGCCATCTAGAAGCCCGGATCTTACGCCACTAGATTGTTATCTCTGGGGCCACTTGAAAGCGCTGGTATACGCAGAGAAAATTAGGAGTGTTGAACATTTGCGGCAGCGCATTATTGGGGCATGTAACACCATTACTCCTGACATAATTCACCGTGTGCTTGCTGACTGGGTATCACGTCTGAATTTGTGTATTGAAAACAATGGTGGACATATTGAGCACGTTCTGTAAATAAAAGCTTTTGTTTTGCCTTTTTTTATTATTTTTCCTATGATGCCGGACTTATGGGACACCCTGTATTGAACAGTTTAAACATACAGCAAAAATGTAACAACATCAGTAAGGATGTCCTACATAACGTTCAGTGTAGCTTACGTGACCGAATTAAGGTGGCACACTTCAATGTCATGCAACTGAAAATTTATTTTCTTCATAATAAATAAAAATTACTTTCCTATGGTAACCGAATGTTGTTAAAATATGTATATATATATATATATATATATATATATATATATAAGCAAACAACCACAGGGAAAAGGAAAAGTAAACACGAAATCTGAGCGCTTTCGTGATATATTCACATCGTGATATATTCACATATTCCTTTCTTTCTTGTCCCTGAAGATGTGAATATATCACGAAAGCGCTCGGATTTCGTGTTTACGTCCTTTTCCCTGTGGTTGTTTGCTTATAAAAAGATCACGTTTTTGTCTGTTATTTTACTGCATATATATACATATATATATATATATATATATATATATATATATATATATATATACAGTGGTGGGCACCGTTAACCAAAAAGTTAACTTCGATAACGATAATCCGTTAACCCCAATTTTTAACTCCGATAACGATAATCTGATAATTTTACTACAAAGTTAACGGAAGTTAACGATAATCCGTTAACGATAACTATTTCTTTACTAACATTTAAAAAATCAAGGAAAAAAGCCTTAAAACCATAGAAAATGTTTATTTATGCAAAATCCAACAATAAATAGGTATTTAACTGTATTTTTATCAAGTTTTGCAACTTTTTTGCTAAATAACTTTTTTTTTATTTTTAATAAAAAATGTACTGATTACGTAATCATGTTTTGAAACCCTTGTAACCACTAACCATTAACTAAATTTTAATTTACCAGAGAATTATTATGGCGGGAACTGAAAGGTAAAATTAAATTTTAGGCACATTTATTAAAGACTATGACACAATGTGCTGGTTGCCCTCAGAAAGACCAACTTCTCAAAGTTAGGCCCAACTGCCAGTCTTGACCTCTTGGGCCTCAGGATGTCCTTGCCGAGAGAGAAGAGCCGTTCCACTGCGGCAGAGGACGGAATTGGCAGACTGAAGTTATGCCGGTTTGAATTCATTCGCGGAGCGGTGATCTTCCGTGAATGACTCCTCGCAGTTAACGTGTTAACGGACTTTAACAAACTAAATATCGAGTTATCGGAAGTTAACTGGTCCGATAACGATAAATGGAAATTAATTTCCGTTAATAGTCCGTTAAAAAAAGTTAACTTCGTTAATTAACTGTTATCGGATTAACGCTTTAGTGCCCAACACTGTATATATATATATATATATCCCCGCAAGGGGGTTCTAAGCTCGTGCTCTTGAGTGCTCTTTGTGCTCGTTTGTACGTGCTTGTTCCTGGAGGTTTCACGTGCGCCCTCCCGGCCCCAGCACCCAAGGATGATGGGGCTCGACCCTGCAGTCCTTGTCATCCTTGGTCTTTTTCCACTTCGACTGTCCCCTCCACCCTTTCTTTTTCCTCTGTCTTTCCTCTCACTTTTTCTTTGTTTTTCCGCTGAGATATGCCCTTTAAATAGAGGCGAATCGGTTCTTCCTAAAAAAAAAAAAAAAAAAAAAAAATATATATATATATATATATATATACTGTGTGTACTGTATATATATATATATATATATATGGTGAAAAATTTTGTGCACTATTATATCCTAAATTATGGAAAAATTCTGTACTCGAGTGCTTCCAATGTGAGAGAAGCTTATTTCACAAGGAAGGCAAAATTAAGAGCCGCAGATTAACCAAAAAAGTTTTTAATGAAAGTGAAAGAATTCTAAAATATATTTTTTAGTTCTAAAAAGATGGTAAAGATTTTTTTGATTTTTCAGTTCTTTTGGAAAAGATTTTAGAGCAAATTTTTTAAAATTTCAAGGTCAGTTTATTTCTTCACATCTTTATACATATACCATAAATTAAAGACATTTATTCCCTTATTACTCCATATTCATAAACAATATATATATGTATATATATATATATATATATATATATGTATATATAACGGGTGCGGCAAAAATAACGCCCTTTTTAGTTTATTCTCTTTTATTGAAGGAAATAAATCAATTACAGCATTTTAAGAGAAATAATAAGGTTTTTAAGAAAAATACAGCATTTTAAGAAAAATAATAAGTACTTTCTCAGTAAAAACTAAAAAATAACAAAATGATACAATATAAAACTAAAAAATTATACTGTATAAAACTATAAAGATACAATTATTAAAAGGGCGTTACTTTTGCCGCACCCGGGTGTATATATATATATATATATATATATATATATATATATATATTATATATATATATGGGAGGAAATAATTTAAAAGTCCATACTTTGACCCATGTTAGCAGGAACGTCGAGAAGATTTGGCGGCTTCAGGGAATAAGATAGTATGGGGTCTCCAATAATACCTAACAATAATAATCTTTAGAGAAAAACCAGGGCATGCGGCTCCCCCCCCCTCCTTCCTCTCGGTGACCCTTCCTGTAAGTTTCTTTCTTTGTGCCAATACTTGATACTCTTATCTCTTTCTTTTAATTACCCCATTCTTTATTAACTGATACTATAAAACAAAATTAACAAAATATAAAAATCGTATTATTAAAATATGAATATTGAACGCACTTCTAATACAGGGTGTACATAAAGTCAGGATCTATTTTTGTGAAATAATTATTTTTTTCTATTTTTCTTTTCAGAAGCCCTTAGAATGAATACAGAAGAGCGTGTGGCAATAGTAATTTGGCGAATCGAGGGAAAGAAATACAATGACATCAGAGAGAAGTTTAGAAGGAGATTTCATAAGCCGGGGCCAATAGACAAGACAATACGAAATTGGTGAACAAATTTAAACGAACGGGATCTGTAAATGATGAAGCAAGATCAGGACGACCGTGTATGTCAGATCTTACCGTGAATGCAGTACGCGGAATTATCACTGAGGAGCCACGTACGTCCGTTCGTGCTGCATCACACAGACGCGGCCTCCCGACGTCATCTGTGCACAAAATTCTGAGAGTTAATTTGCAGAAGAAAAGCTATCATTTGCAGGTTTTACATGAGGAAGATTTCCCTCGACGAAGTGCTGTGTGTGCTGATCTCGTAGAACAAATCTGGAGTGATAATTTAATGGACAACATTCTCTTTAGTGATGAAGCCACTTTCCATACGTGTGGAAAAGTAAATCGCCATAACTGTCGAATTTGGGCAGATGAAAGACCGAATGATTTCGTCCAAAATTGGGAAAGAGACTCACCTAAAGTTAATGTCTGGGTGGGTTTAAGAAAATCTAAGGTTTATGGTCCTTTTTTCTTTGCTGAAGCTACAGTTACGGGGCTTATTTATCTGGACATGTTGCAGCAATTCCTTGAACCTCAGCTGATTGGGGATAGGATTGTTAGTACCGTCGTCTATCAACATGATGGTGCTCCTTGTCACTATGCCAAAATTGTTCAGGATTATCTAAATGGACGTTTTCCAAATCGCTGGATCGGACGCGGAAGCAACAGACCTTGGCCAGCGAGATGACCAGATTTAACCCCTTTAGATTTCTTTGCATGGGGCTTTATCGAGTCGCACGTCTATCAGACGAAGATTACGAGTCTTGAAAACTTACGTACACGTATACGAACTGCTGCAGATAACATAACCCCGCAAATGCTCCAGAATGTGTTTAGAAATGCTGCGGAACGATTTGAGCTGTGCAGGGATACTGATGGGCGTCACGTCGAATCCTACTCTTAATTATTTAATAAATGTTACCACTTTATCATTTTATGATTGAATTCCATATAATTTCCAAGTGCTTCACAAAAATAGATCCTGACTTTATGTACACCCTGTACAGGTATTAAAAATTTCCATTAATTCTTCTTTTTTTTTATCAGTTTTAGGCTAAAAAATAGTTTCATTCATCGAAAATTTACTGAAACGAAAAATAACGATATATATTGCACTGTATACGGTATAATATATATATATATATATATATATATATATATATATATATATATGAATAGAAACGACATAAGTGTTAAGGAACGTTTCTGCACACGAGGAGGAGAGATAACGAATAATGAAAAATGAGGCGAACCGCCCGGGAATCGAACCCAGGGCCTTCCAATTGCCGGTTGGACGATTCCCGGGCGGTTCGCCTCATTTTTCATTATTCGTTATCTCTCCTCCTCGTGTGCAGAAACGTTCCTTAACACTTATGTCGTTTCTATTCATTTATATACTGCGCGGTCATTGCAGTTATATGCATATATATATATATATATATATATATATATATATATATATATATACATACTTCATTTATTTTTATTGCTTTAGAATAAATGTTCAGAATTGCCTACGATCGACCCTTCAGCAACATTCCTTTTTTGGGATTTGATGAAGGCGAGTATTACGTTCAGATCATCCTGTTTCATAACCTGCCACGCAAGGCTGATCAGAGACTTGACTTGGGTATTAATCAGGTTGATTTGGAAAGTTGTTAATTGAATGTTAAATGAAGGATCTAAGTGAAGTGTAACCGTCATACCTATTTTCCTAAATCTGTGGACAAGTATTCCATGGTTGCATTTGTAAAAGGGTTTTAACATCTGCATATATTAAGGGTGTTTTTCCTTTGTTACAGAGTTTGTTAATTGTGGTCTAAATGTAGCGACAAACGTGAGTTTTTTCTAAATCCGTGTTGGTTAGGGTTATATAAATTCGTTTCTGCCTAGTAGGATGGAATTTTATTTAAATGCTTCCAAAGCATCTTATAAGGTGTGACGTAGGTGCTACTTATCGAGTTTCTTGGCATGGCCTCGTTTTCCCCGTTGTACGTATGAGCAATGTTCGATAAATAATTTTAGAGAATGCAGGATCGTGCCATTGTCAAGTGATGCGCTCCACAGTATATTCTCAGTCCCTCTAATACACATTTTTTTCATTTATTTCCTCAGGAAATTGGCCTTCTATGAGTGAAGTCCTGGTGTCGGAATATCTCGTATTTTGGACAGCGTATTAATTATGTCCCTTTCCGAGAAATCGATACCATGTAGATTTTCGCTTTCTCTATATTAGATTCGTGGATGGAAGTTTAAAAACCAAATTGCATTTAGATTTTCAACCTTGTATTCAGGTTTCAGTTGAGTGAATTAAATTGCCCATTAAAAAACTTACTCATTTCTTTTGGGTTATTTACTTCGTTTCCATCACGGTTTTTTAATTGTCCAATAGATGCATTATTTTTTTTCCCCTTTTGCCACTCTATAAAAATATTTTGGATTATTCGTAACATGTTTTATTTCTTCAAAAGATTTTTAATGAATGCTCGTTTCAAGTTACGCCATTTCTCCATCAATTTCGATTTCATCATTTTTTCCTCCTCACAATTTGTTTTTCTTTGACGAACACTATCTTTGTCTTTCTACCTCACTCATTTTCCTTTCCTGAAGACATTTTGGTTATGTATTTTAATAATCCGACTGTAATTTATTTTCTAGGAAATCACTCCTACGTTGTTTTTTCTTTGATTACGACTTTTATTGTTGTATTGATTGTTTTTCAGGCATTTCTATTACAGTTCAAATTTAACCTTTCGAGTATTTATTCTTTTTCCTTCAAGGAATTTTTATATTGCTTTCCATGCAATTTCACTTTCACTTCTTTTAGGTTATGACCAGAAATTGCAGTTTGGCTGATATCTACACTGCAAAAATCGTATTTAGAATTTACATGACAAAACAATCTAAGTACGCGTAAAGTTAATAAACACACACACACACACACACACACACACACACACACACACAATAAATTAGAGTCATCATTCTCCAAAACACTACCATTCAAAACCTAATCACAATTACCTCGAGTAAATTCTAAACACATTGTTTGTAAACATCGTTGAGATGTTTAAATACCAAAGCACTTAGTCTATTTTCTCTCATTTTGAATGCCGTTTGGGAAACGATATGTTTATGGTTGAGGAATGGTTAGAAATTTACAGAAGGATTAGAAATTATTTAAAAATTTTATTCAGGAATTATATATATATATATATATATATATATATATATATATATATATATATATATATATATATATATGTAGCGGATCGACAAGAAATAGACCAACAAATCGACAGAAATACTTTACTTCCACGCTTCATCAAAGAACTTGGAAAACACACGTGGGCAAGAGTCAAACAATGGAGCGTCTATTTTCCCCAATGGGAGCGAATGAAAACCGTTAACAACTAAAAGACGCGTGGACAAAGCGTCTTAAGAATGAAGTCTACGTCACAGGCCTACGGTATAAAAGGAGCAAATGTTTAAAAAATCTGAAACCTTTCTCTACTACTTCTTTCACCACTTTTCTCTACAAAAAAAAAAAAATGGTGTCAATAATCCATCAGGGTTGAAAGCACCTTAAACAGAAAAAAACAAACACTCACTCTCACTCACCCGTACGCTCACCATCGAACGTCCACCAACCGCTTTCCGGCCCCCTGGCCGAGGGGCCACGGCCGCTACTTTCTTCAGGGCCTACAATTTGTCTTCACGTAAGATCTAAAGACCACCTGCAGAAGCAATCCAACGAGGCCCAACCGGAATCACTTCGGGCCTGCGGTTTGCCGGGTCGGCCTTCAAGTTTCTCCACGTTCCTCGAGATATCTTCCGCACCACAGGCCTACGCCTGCACCTCACAAGGCCAGCCTGCACCTCGAGAAGTAACATCACCTCAGGTCTCCACGAAGCCTACATCCATCATCTCAAGAGGCTTAACGAACAACGACAGCTCGAATCTGCGTAATAGGTTCTGTCTTCAGCCCGTCTTCAAGTTTTTACATCGCCCTAAGCTAAGTACATCATATTCGTAAGTACTCTTGAAACCAACATTAGCCTACCGCCGAACGGTAGGCTATACTCCCAAAGTGTCTATTTACGCGTTCCAACTGACTCTCGTGAAAGAACGCAGTAGGCCTATCATCCAATTCAAATGTCAATTCAATACCGTTAGTCCGCGTATCATCCGTCATTATGTTCAAGTCATATATTTTGTGTGTTATCTAAATATTCTCTTGACGTAATCATTTAACATCACATAATGATCTTCTATATAAAATGATATTTGTGTATTTGTCAAGCATTTCAATTCATTATTATTAGGCCACATCAATTATTCTATGTGCATCCATGCAATCATTTAGCCTACTTAATCAGTGTCATGTTTTCCATTCAATGTACCAAACGCACGTGCATTCTTTATATCATTAACTAGGCTTATTCAATGTTCTATGTTGCATGCCATTTACATACCATCGATGAGTATTACATTATTTATTACGTGTCAATTAAGCTATTAACATTTCATCTTATTAGCTAAGCCTATGCCATAAGCATAACGCAAAACTACCAATTAATTACTGTCAATTCTTTGTTATATCACAGTGAATAAAATAACGGATTTATTTTCATAATAAACTACAAAAGTAAGGTGTCTTTCATAACCTTAATATTAATTTGCTTGAGCGTAAATCAAGCTGGTGACCTCGCTGCCTTTTCGGTCACTTCCAATAGTATGGTGGATCTAATCAAATAACAATTCATTCCAATCGGTGATATTGTATTACAATATAAGTAATTAACCCAGCCTATCATTATAAAGCAATCAGTCATTGCCTTAATCAATCGTTGCATACAATTAAATCATTATCACCTAAAACGGCTAAAACTAGCTCCACTATATATATATATATAAACCGCTAATGCTCTGTTTGCGCATGCGCCTTGCCCTGTTTGTCCGTTGAAATTCGTAGTTTAGAGGGAGAGTCGGAGAAGTGGTTCTTAATTTATATGGTGATTGCGTCTTACATTATAATTAGCTATCTGATATTAGTGTTGTAAATTTTATATAAAAAATTTAATGGAGTCGTAACTCTAAACACATATTTAAGTTTGGTTATTAATGAATACATATTTGCATGAATATACGTTGTAACATATTACGAGTTTCTTAAATCTATATTTAAATTTTACCAATAACAACAATGATTGTGGCTCTGTTTACCTTTTTTCGTAACATAACATCTATAAGGTCATATGATGGAGGGGACTTACAATTTATAAAGTATTCTTTAAAATTTTCTCTTATAGTTCTGTTTGAGAACGGTGTTAAGGTACGTATATAAACAGAAATAAAGGATTTAAGTTTATCCCCCAAAATTACATCCTTTCTTTAAACGTATATAGATTTTTGACGGTATGTGGGAAAAAGTGGGGTCAGAGTAGTGTTTAGAAAAAGTGTTTTTATACTTTTAACACCGTTTCTACAGTGTACACTGGATCAATGTCAAGAGGATATTGATCTTCATAATTGGATTTATCGTAGTATATTCTTTCTTTGTGATGACTGTAACTTTTTGAGTAAGGGTGTGTTTCTCAACGAATCTGAAAACATTTGCGCTCGTATTCGCTCTTCTTCTGATGTGATACCGTGAATTTTTTGGACATAAACTATATCATTTCTTTCCCAAGTGATGAAAAAAAACTGAAATATCTGCATAACAATATTTTGTATCAGATCTTTTAATATTCTGTCAGTTTTACTTATAACAAAAGTGAAATCGTTTTCCGATGATTTTGGAGACGCAAAAATTTGAAATTAGCAGATTTAGTATAATCTCCAGAACGATTATCTCCACCGGGCTATCCGATTGGCTTACCAATAACTCTCCCATGTATATTGTTTTTAAGATACAGTATATGTAGCACCCCACTCCTTTTCTGTCTGATCCATCTGCTAGAATAAATTTCTAATATTTATTTTTATTTCAGTATTCAATACAGTTTTCATATAGAGCGACGCTTTTATGCAATGTCTCGCCTTGTTAAAAGAATAACAGGGTGGCCCATAAGACCCCAATCGGTTATAATTAAAGCGTAAATACAAAAAAAAATCAAACAAAATATAAAGTTTATAATAAGTTTAGAAATATTTATTGATTATTAATTTTATTTATTTATTTATTTATTTATTTTTAAATCCGCTAGATGGATTTTCGCTTTAATTATAACCGATTAGGACTTATGGGCCACCCTGTATTTCTGTTTGTTCTCTCTGTTGGGTTCTGTAGGAATTTTAATTTGTAATCTACCTTTCGCTTGTGCTGTAAAAGACTTATATTTGCCCAAGTTAATGAGACAGGTTTCTTTTTTTTGTAGTTCTCTGTGTTTCTTTGATGCTGTGTTTTGAGGTTACGTGTACTGTTTTTCTGTTTTGAAATTTAATTTATATTTCGTTGGTGTTTCTATTATTTGTTCATTTGGTGAGGTTAGTGTACTCGCTGTGTTCTTTGAAATGTTGCGATGTTTTAGATCACTGTTGATGCATATTTTGTTGCTGTTTTGATTGGCTTTCTTGTATAAGATGCATATGCTGATAAGGAATATTGTTTTGCGTATTTAGAGGCGGATTCTGGTCTTTTGTGATCAGCGAGTGTACCTGTTATTTTAATTCTCGGAGTTCCATTAAAAAAGTTCTTTCATAATCATTTCTTACTTCTTCTCTTTGATGTATGTGACTTGGAAATCTTTCACCCTAGTAATCTCGTCTTTGTATCCTTTTCACGTAGAAGTATGAGCAATCCACATTCGCACATTTCATTTTCGTGGCGGAGAGAGTTTCCTTCATATTTGCAAATTCTGTTTCTTATTATGGTGAAACCCTTTTAAGAGAATAATTCAAACAGTAAATACCATATTTGCCTATACCTTTTCTGTAGTATTTGCATTTTACTATTCCGCTGGACTCATTCTTGTTTTCTTTCCTTCCCTCTTCCTTTCGTTGTTCGTACGTTTTCATTTCCTTCATTACACTTTGCAGCAACCCTTCTTTGTTCAGAAACATTTTTCTTCCTTCATCTTCTTTCACCGTTTCCATAGGATCTGGCTGATTTTCTTCGTGGCTCGTTTTGGATTCATCCCTAATGTTATTTTCCATGTTTCCTTTATTTTGATGTTTGGTATTCCCATCTTCAATGTTTTTTCTTTATTATATGACTGTTTTCTAGATTTATGTATTTCTAGTTTGTATGACCCTTAGCTAATCACTGTTTATTATTTTTTCTCCATATATCCGTTAGAAACATAGGCAAAGAGCTCAATTATATTGTTGTTTCCTGTAATTTTTTGTTTAATTTTTCTTAAAGTTAATGTATTCATAATGCTCAGAAGATCTCTACACTATATATTTAGTTTCTGGGTTTAGATTGGTTTTATTTCTATACATGCAAATGTTCATCATAACAAACTTTCGAGAATTACCATGCCCTGTCTCAGTTTCACACGAAAATTCCCTATCCATGTTATTACAGTTATCCAGGTTAATTCCTCGAGTATGACAATTAATTTCGAAGCACTACTACAGTAATACTGTTAGCATTATTACTATTCATATATGTTTGAGGTAGAAAATTCCTTTCTGCAGTAAAGTGGGATGCTGTTTCAGCGGTTTTACACCTTTGTTAGCCAATCTCCGGATGGTCCAAATAACTAAACTTCATTGAGTTTGGCACTGCAATAATAAAAAACATAATTAACTTTCTCAGAATTAAATATTTTAATTAAAATCTTTAATCTTATTCTCATTATTTTATTAACTTCTAAATTACTATCAATACTATTCTGGGCGTGATCAATACCTTAGTTTACGTCACTAACAAGGGTAATATTATTGGCGTGTCCGCTACCATTATTCATGTGGATTCGAAATTAATTTTTGTTTGCAATCGACCGAGATGCAATTTTAGAATTTTTACATTCAGTAACTGTGTCACTAAAGTTCACTCGGGGAGATAGGGTTACTCTATTTCGTACCTTTCCCCGGCATCGAATCTGTACTCATTGGACCTACAAAACCATAACCTCGACACTTTAAAAAATTAACAACCTAAACTAACCTACGCTAACTTATGCTAACCTAACTTATCTAGTCCACAATATACTTATCGATAGAATGTCAAGTCGATCAGATGTCGTAATCCCGCCGACATCCCGTAAATGAAGGAGGGTTTTTTCCAATTCTGCATCAAAAATTGGTTAGTGTTGATATATCTATTCGTCATTCATTGTATTAAATCTGGTGTTCCTCTGTTTCTGTCTCTTGAGATTATACTTACATTTCCCTGTAGTATGTACATTCTAATCGCAGACAGCATAGTATGCCTCATTTTTAAAAAAACCAGAGATATACCCAATTAGTAGATAAATGGAACATATAACCTGACTCCATTCTGCGGCATTGTCAATTAGTTAAGCTAAACTTTAAATATAAAACCATGGAAAAAAGAATTAGTCACTCTGAATGATAATAAAATAAACCTACTTATAATACAGTATAAACTCAATCAGGATCATAATTTCGACTTGCTGACCTACAATCTCAAAACCTTAACCTTCCTCCGACGCGAAAAACAACACAGGGGATGAAAGAAATAGAACTCAAAATGCCAAACATTACCAGACAAAAAAGGGTGATTAGTAACGAACCGTAAATTATCCGAAACTGTAACAATCTACATTAAGAACTGTAAAAATTTGAACTGACTACAGTTTAACTGTATATCGCTGCCACCATTTATAAGAGCTATAAGTTTGTAAGTTTATACCATATTAACTTTTATAGCTACTTTATATTAAATAAATAAACGTTCACACCCTTTCAACTCTTCAACTGACTTGGAGATCATTTTACAGAATTTAATAAGTAGAGATAAACACCGAAGCGGTTACGAGGACGGTATTCATTTTATGTGTTAAATTACAGCCTCTTCTGTATTACTCCGATAATATAAATCCTTATGCGGAATCTTTTAAATAAAGATCTGTATTCAACTTATTATTCTTACAGAATCACAACTTTCTCCGAGACAAAACTCTTTCATACTATTTTTATATAATTCAGTAGCACACTGTAGTGCATATACAGTATAACTCAAAATTAGGATTATCAAATAAAACAGTAGATTGCAACAACAAACTTACTGAAGGAAACTATATACAGTATATTGACGTAATTACTTTGGTCACACACTTTGTTTATTTAACTCAATTTAGGCAAGACAAAGTGGTCACGTATATAACTTCACAAATCCATCAAACTGAAGAAGCTTGAATAAACCACGACTAAACTGAGGTCAGGATTCCTTAAATGTTTTAGCATTATGGGAATGACAGGAAAGACCCCGACAGGCCTTCAACATCGGGTTATATACCCGCATATTTCGGAGAGACACGAGGGAGTGCAATGGTGAACATTCAAATAAAGAAAATTGTATTTAATTTCTTTTAAATAGTCAGCATAATTGTACAAAAATTCAAAACTGCCTCATTAATTTTTAATTGCTTTATAAACGGTCAGAAACAGAAACCGTATATATATATATATATATATAAATGGAAGATCAAAGATTTTAGGCTAACGTAACAATAGTGGACAAATTTTTTGTTTTATTTAAGAAAAATAAATAGCTTATTAGACTTTCACTAGAGCGTACAACCACATGTAAGCGTTTTTTGTAGGTTAGGTTAACGTAATTACCGTAGAATTTTTGCCTTCCCATGCTAAACATGGGACTAGTTCGTGTAGTGTATAGTCATTAGCTATTTAGATATTTAGGAGATTAATTATAGTAGCCGAAATCCATATTGGGCTCCAAATAAATCGCCCAACAGAGCAATACAACCACACGCAAGTGTGTTTTTGTAAGTTAGGTTAGATTTATTTGGAGGCCAATATGGATTTCGGCTAATATAATTAATCACCCAAATATCTAAATATCTAATGAGTCTATACGCTACACGAACTAGTCTCATGTTTAACTACTATATATAGAGTCATTTACAATTTCTATTTACTGAAACCACTTATTCAGGCCATTAAAAGCTATGTGGAATTTATTGATAATTTAATTTTTAAATAAAAAATATTGTCCCCTATTATTAACTTCCACCAAGATTACATATGTATACAGGATATATATATATATATATATATATATATATATATATATATATACTGTACTATATATATATTACATAAAGAAGGCACAGTCATCTTGCCTAAATTACATAAATGTGTTCTAAAAACCTGCAGGATTAAAATATGGTAAAACAGTAAAACACTTTCAAAGTAAAACCTGAAGGATATGTAAGGTAAAAGCGAATGAAATGTGAAAAAGATTTTCTGGAACGTTAATTTCTCTCGTTAGGAAGACTGGAGCCATATCCAGTAAACTGAAAGGAGCCATAATCGTAGTTGAAAAGGAGAATGCAATGACGGCAGATTCTCCGTTTAACTTTGTATATTCAATGAAACGTATAATGCTGAAGCACTTTTAATTTAATTTTTGGAATAGATACACATTTTTGTCAATTTTTTTAAAATCCGTTTGTCAAGTGACAATCTAATAGAATTAAATTAAATTGATATTGCTTCACATACTTTCATTTCACTTTAAAAAATTTCACTGCAATGAAAACTCGTTGAAAGTGATAAAAAACTTGTTGTTGAACAAAGTATATTTAAGTTCAAGCTGCTTCAACCAAATATCTGTTTGTAATTGCATTGTGTTTCCAGAGAACTTCAAAACTTATAACTGTTCAACTTATTTATAGGCCAGACGATCACGCGCGGAATGATTTAAAACAGTGGTCCGCGACCTTTTTCTCACTCGTGGACTCATAGAAGAATATGGATTATTTTTGAGGACCCTTTAACGAAAATAATTTGTATATTCTAATTTTGTGTGAATTAGAATATACCCCTTGTTTTCTGCGGATCCCTGAAACTCATTCACGGATCCCAGGTTGCGGACCACTGACTTAAAGAATGGGGTAGTAAAAGAAGTAGACAAGATGCAACATGTTTATAATAAATATATGTAAAATTGTAGTGCAAACTGTTGCGTGAATTATGCGTGATAAGAATGCCTTTGCAAATATAAATAAAAAAAAGAGGAAGACTAAAGCTCTTAGAATGAAGATGTACTAACATGGGCATTCTATATAAACAGGTAATTGTGATAGCGACACCTTTAACCATATTTCGAATGTCAATCATTCAGTTCATATACCGAGAATTGAATTCTTTTTAAAATCTCAGCTTTCGAAATTATAATCGATCGTAGATGATTTATAAATAGAAAATGTTAACTGAAGTAGTTATCACTAGCAATTCCTGCGTGCTTCTAAGTCATTCAGATACTCATTAAAGAACAATGACCCTAACTTAGTAACTCAGATGGTCTGATCCCTGTGGTGCCCTAATTTTTACGGTTTACCGCCTTTATTCGTGAATTTTCGCTGTACTTTACATACTGGTAAAAAAAGGGAATTTATTAAACTCTTAATTTTTCAGCATGGCTTCAGTAAGCCTCAGCCTGTTAAATTTAACTAAGTCCAAATTCAATTGGATCTTATTAAAAATTTCGACTTCGTCAAATGTTTTTGAAAATTTTGTCACTAGTACAGTTTTTTATGCTGATTCTAAATATGCAACTCGTTTTTGGCAGAAATAAATATTTAACATTTTATTGGCGTTTGTTTGTAGGAATAGTGCCAGCTTCTGCATACGAACTCGCATAAACAGTTATTTTTGTTGTTATTAATGTTCCCCGGTCAATTGAATGCCCTGTTAGGTCAACTGAATGCCCGGTTAGGTCAACTGTACGCCCTTGACGATTGGTTAAGTTGAGTCATAATATTTTCGTTAGTTTTAACGAAAATATCACGACTTAACCTAACCAATCGTCAAGGGCGTACAGTTAACCTAACCTGGCATTCAGTTGACCGGAGGCAACTCGCAAGTAGATAGATTACAGCACTGCATTATCATATGCTCACACCAAAGGTGGGCAGGACCGAGTTCCAAAAGGACCGAATTCCAGGAACTCGGTCCTTTTTAAGGACCGTGAGCGGGAAAGTCGGTCCTTTTCTCAGTGAGGACCAAAATGAGGAGCGACGGTCCATTTTTAAGCAATTCCGGACGGTCTGGTCCGGACGGTCTTTTTTAGTGATTTTAGTGTTTAGTGATTATTTGAAGTTCTAAAGAAGATGGATCGTTTCTCCAGAAGACTCAGAAAGAGACTGAGACTGAACTGAAACTTGTTTCAACACCTGGAGGAGACGAAGAATCTACTGATGTTAGTGCTTCAACTTCAAGTCAAGCAACTGGAGCTCCTAGCGGAAGAACTGAACCCGGCAATCCCTGGCCGTACCTGGACAAATACTTTGAATACCTGGGCCCCAAGGGTGAGCAGAACCTGGAGTACAAGTGCTTGCTGTGCCTGCCGAACAAGAACATCCTCTCGACAAGCAACAAGAGCCAAAACAACCTCAAGCGACATGTCTCCAGGCGCCACTCTCACGTCCAGAACCAGTTCGACCAGTGCTCAAGCCGAAAAGGTCAGGGCTCAGTGACAACCATTTTGAAATGCTAGTCTTCTTGAAGGGAAACTCAAGCATTTAACTTAATAACTTTTTTTTCATCATTTATGTATTGTATTAATTATAATTTACGTTAATAAAATTAAAGATTTCCGGTGTCTTTAATTTCATTTTTCATTTTAATCAAATTTTTCACTTATATTATATATAAGGACCGAGGACCGAGTCGTTCCTAGGTCCTATCTTCAGAAAGGACCGGGACCGGGACCGTCGGTCCAGTTTGAGGCAAGGACCGGGACTGGGACCGTCGGTCCTTTTTGAGGCCCGGGTGCCCACCTTTGGCTCACACTACAACAATAATATTCACACTAAACTAGGTGTAAGCAGACAACAAATAAACATTAATAACAACAAAAATTACTGTTTTTTGCGAGTTCGTATGGAGAAGATGGCACTATTCCTGCAAACAAACGCCAATAAAATGTTAAATATTTATTTTCGCAAAGAATTAGTTGCATACTTAGAATCAGCATAAAAAACTGTACTAGTGACAACATTTTCAAAAAAATTTGACACAGTCCAAATTTTTAATAAGATCCGTCCAATTTAGATTTTACGCAATTAGGCCTACCTCTGTGCCTGGTGCTAATAGGTCATGGCCTAGCCTATTCATAAATGGAGAACGGTTTTTCATAAATATTCTCTTTGATTATAAAGAATTCTGGGTGCTACTATATATAGTATGCGATCTACTACGATTCGGCGGCCTACCTTTTAATTATAGCTTATCTTGTTTACTAATTGCTTGTTTCCATCCCAATGTCAATCGCCCTTGACGATTGGTTAGGTTTAGTCATGATATTTTCGTTAGTTTTAACGAAAATATCATGACTAAACCTAACCAATCGTAGTAGACCGCATACTTATAGTAGCACCGAATACTGAATTAGTTTCAACCATAAATTTGGAATGAAGTATTTGCTAAAAATTCTCCAGACCATGATGATGTCTTTTAAGGAGAACATTTACCGAGTTTTTTGGCTTGACAGTTTTCTTTCTTCCATTTTAATCTTCCGAATATCTTGATTATTAATAAGTATGCAGTCTGTGCGCGTGGTTTTAACCGCGCCATTTCAATGAACTTTCGATTTCTAGCCGTCACATTAATTAGGTAACGACAAAAAACTTTAAGGTTTACTGCTAAATATCTTGTAAGCTACGTTGAGGTCGCATGTAGTGATTTCAAAATTTTAATCTCTGTACAAGGTTTTTTGTACAGTGAATAATTATGAATGGATTGGATTTAACTTAGTTCATCTTTGTTTTACTTTCGCTAATTACTTTTAACATTTTAAGCATCTGTATCTTATCTCCTGTTAACCCTTTACTGCCCGGAGGCATTTCCGAGACTGAATACAATCGTTTGGCGTTAGCCTGAACAAAAATTAGTAAGCGACACTGGGCGCTAAAGGGTTTAACAACGTCTCTCAAAACTAAACACGCCTAATTACTTTAATTTTTCTCTGTATTCAAAGTTCTTAAGTTAGGGAAAAGTTTTGTTGCCCGGTGATTGAACCTTTAAGCATGCCTGTGTCCTGTCTATGGCGAGATGACCAAGTTCAAGCTCCCAAACGTCTCGTTTTTTCCGGGACTGTTTCTTTTTTGAGTGAGTTTGTGTCCCTGTGTCACCAAGAACATTTTTATGCATTTTTAAAAAATTTATGAAAATATGCTCTTTTCCAAGAAATGAAACATAAAAATGTATGTTTGAAGTTGTAGTTTCCAATTTGTCGAGTACTGTATTGTATGATAAATTTACGAAAAGTCGCAAGTTGGGATAATTTTAAATCTGGTGCGCTACTTAAAATCAAATTTCTTGACTTTGGTTTGAGGGTCTGTAAACTGTTCCTACTCGAAACTACTCTTTTGTTCATACAGAAATGTCGATCCATACTGATTCCACCCTGTTGTCTGATTTAATACCATGATTCTGAACTGAACTTAATTCATTCTTTATATATGTTACAGTCAAAGTGTGTAACCAGCCATTTCATGTAATGGCTGAAACTTTTAGTCATTTCGCGATGGCTATTTCACTTGGTCGTTTCGCGAAATGACTAAAATCTTCAACCATTATGCGAAATGGCTGAAATTCCACCTTGGTCACTTCGTGAAATGGCTAAAATGACTTCTGTCATGAATTCATAGAAATAACAAACATCACAATAAAGTTGGAAACCTTTATTTAACTAACTAAATCTGCTAAAACATGTATAAATCCACAGGTCTGTTCAAATAAGTGAGAAACACTTCAAATACACATTTGAACACATTTGAATTTTCAATATAGAGGTTTTCAAGTACTAACCGGACCTTCAATGTTATTCCTATGTCCGTCATTGAAGCCCGATTAGGTCAACTGTATGCCCTTGATAATTGGTTAGGTTAAGTCGTGTTATTTTTATTAAAACTAACGAAAATAACACAACTTAACCTAACCAATTGTCAAGGGCATACAGTTGACCTAACCGGGCAAATAATCTTCTACGAAATGACCAAGGTGGAATTTCAGCCATTTCGCGTAATGGCTGAAGATTTTAGCCATTTCGCGAAATGACTAAAAGTTTCAGCCATTACGCGAAATGGCTGGTTACACACTTTGACTGTTAACATATATAAACCAAACCACCCCTCTGCCTTTCCCCTCTCTGATAAAGATATACAGAACAGCCATTCAACTTATAATTTGTTTTTGTTATTGAATACTGCGTCACTAATACAGTAAAATCAATTAAGGCATTTATTAATCCTATAACTAATAAATAATTTATTCTTCTTATTCCTGACTTTCTACATTGGTATGAAAAACTTCTTTAATTGATAATGACTTTACTGTTGACATACCTATCATAATTTTTATTAAAACCTCAACAGCATTACTAACTTAAGACGTACACTGATGATTTACATCCTCTGTTAATCTAAAGTAATTTTCAAAAGTTCCAAAGACAAACACGTACCATTTTAAGTAGTCCCATTCTTATTGTGAAGATCCTCTTATTATTAAAATTATCATGTAAGTCAATAAACTTAACTCCTACTTAGCTACAAAGCAGTTTAGATGTGTCATTTAAGCATAAAAACTTACTTGTAGACTCCATGCTACCCTTACCAATGGCTGCGCCTCTAAGTGGGTGACACCATTTCCCTATAAGCAAAGTGTAGACGCTAGTAGTATGGGCGAAAAATGGGAGAGGGCAAGAATGCTACAATGTTGCAAGAGATAATGATCAATGTTGCAAAGGGGTGGGGGTATGCAATGAAAGGTGGAGGGGTATGCAATGAAGGGGGTGGGGATTATGCAACAACTCAATGCTGCAAAGGGGGGTGGGGGATGCTACAAGTGCAACAAGGGGTCATGAAACTTGGAGGCGGCGTTATCCCCCAAGAGAAAGACAGGAGAAGGAGAGAAAGGAAGAGAGTTGTTCACCTGGCTCCTGCCAAGTGCATAATAACGCTTCAGCCGAGTGGCCGTTGTCTTATAGGCCCCTAATCAGCCAGTTGGCTTAGAAGGCGTAAATGGCTTGTTCAGGTTGAGTTGTCAGATACCACTTTTTATTTTAACTGTTCAGGTATACATTATTAGGGCGAGTTGCTAGATACCACCATTTATTTTAATTCACACGAGTTACCGTTTTTAATTGTTCAGGTATACATTATTAGGTTGCCAGATTGTACCATTTTTAAAATTAATTCTTAAAAGTTGGCTTAGAATTCCGCTAGTAGGTTTAGTAGGCGTAACCAGCCATTTGGTATAATTGTTTACAACCAAAAGAATTAAATAAAACAACATTACATCATTCTGTTTATTATAAGTATATAGAAAATAAATATACATTTGAATGATCAATTAAAAATAATAATAGTATAAGAAATATGAGCGAGGAATATGCATATAATCAAAAAAATAACTGTCCACATAACACTACAGGAGAAATATATATATGCACAATTATATTATGGAAATATATAGAAAGTAAATAAATAGGGTGTCCATAAATGATTACCCTGATTAAAGCATGCTATAACTTTTAAATAAACACTCGTATTCAAATACAGTTTTAATCATAAGTAGATAAACATACAAAGGTTTGATACATAGTTAATGAACTTAATAAGCTTCCACATGTGCACCCCTAGTGGCACGTAAAATATCTAAACGGTATTCACACTCACGCCACACATTTTCCAACATTTGTGGGTTAACTGTTGCAATTGCATCCGTAATGAGTTCTCGCAATGTCCTGATATCTTGAACAACTGTTGCATAAACCAAATCTTTAACGTGACCCCAGAGAAAGAAATCCAGCAGGGTAATGTCTGGTGATCTTGGGGGCCATGAGATTGGCCCGTCCCTGCCAATCCATCGATTTGGAAATGTTGCGTCGAGAGTTTCACGAACAACATGCGCCCAATGAGGGGGTGCCCCATCTTGTTGGAATATGACAGTTGGCTGCCTGTCCTGCAGCTGGGGGATGGCGTAATTGGTGAGCATATCCAGGTACACAGCTGCGGAAACAGTGTTCTCAGTTTCCACCGTCCCATCGGAAACTGATGGTCTACCACTGCTCTTTCCCTTTTCCACGTTTCCAAGAATTTTTTCATCCACGACTTAATTAACTTCACATCAGGTGGATTCTTTCCATACTTTGTTCTGAACCTCCGCTGAACACTGACAGGAGATTTTGTTTCTGCAAGCCACACAACACATTGTGCCTTCTCTGTCAAAGACGCCATCTTAACTGAACAGCTACTACAGCGCTCCTAGCGGCGAGTGCGGTGGACGAAACACACCAGCACAGAAACTCTATGCGTGTACGAGATCACCTGTAAAAAGAAAACGGATGTAAGTTTCGTCATTAAAACATGAGAGCATACTGTTTTCAGGGTAAACATTTATGGATACCCTGTATGTACATTGGAATCATCAAAAATAATAATAATAGTATAAGAAATATAGCAGTACCCGAAAAATATATAGTTATATTAAACAATTAAAAATATTGAAAATAATAATATATGAAACGTATAATGAAAAAGATATTAGTAGAGGAAATATATATATATCTATACACACAACTAAACAACTAAATACATACACTTTATCTTCTACCGCGCAAAATAAACTTAATGGGTACTTCACCCGTGTTGCGGGCATGCTTTATGTATACACCTGTCTGCTGTTGTAGGTGTATGAGCCAGTAAATAGCCTTGTGCCCGTAACTGCGGGGATTGTTTCTGTGAATAATGGCTAAGGTGTCTTTAGGCATGAAGTTATTTTTGAACACCGTAAAACATAATGAGGCGATGGTGGTTGCGACTTGCAACGGATCGCATTTGAAACGGCCTATGTACATCCTTTTAAAGGCCTGAAAACATACTCTAAGCACGAGCATTATAAGGACTAGATTCATTAAAACTGTTATAGTATCGGTTAAGATCTTCACGTTCATCTGTACTCATACAGTCATAATTAAAGTAATGTTTGGGTGGAGGTAGACCTACGTAATTCAAAGTTTCGCTAGAGAGGAATGTGTAAGGGAAATATCCTTTTGAAACTTCAGCAGCTACACCCATCACCTTGGGTAGCTTTGCTAATTTACAAGGTGTGAATAATAAAGTGTCTTTAAACTGTACATTACCTCTTATTTGCATCTGTATTAGCTTGTTGCCTCTTTTCAAGGGGTCACCTGTAAATATCTCAGATGAGTCGTGCTGAAGCAACTCCTTATAAAGGAACTGTGTGTCAAATTTTGCCCCGTTATGGGCGAGAATATACAGTCATTTTTTTGAACTTGTTCGCTAGCTTGACAATATAGGACACAAAGAGTTTCACAGGGCTATCGTAGGCACTCGTTTTAAAAACGTTTGTACGTTTACCGCATTTGTGGCACTCGTCACACTCGATCTCCATACACTCATCACAGATAGTCTGACTTACAAGTAAATGTGGAATAACCTCTGGTTTCTGCATTCGTGTATGTTTCTATATCGTAGTACACAGTTATACAAGGGTTATTTTTAGGCTTAGCATCTTTCATGTAACATACAGGGTGGGCGAGAAGTCACCGTACACCAACCAATGTGCAATCATAATCAATCATAATTAATCTGAATCACTTACGTACTTCGTGGTTAAATGTCCAGTGGATCCGTATGTGCACCTTGATGCTGGACACACAAGCGGATGCGCCTCCATGTCCTCTGTGACATGCGTCGGAGCATTTGTGGAGTAATGGTGCGAAAGGCGTCTTCCACAGCTCTGCGCAACTCTTCGTTGGTGTTGCAGCGACGCGCAGCCACTACTCCCTTGATAGTACCCCACAACGAATTGTCCGGGGTGGTAAGGTCAGGATTACGTGGTGGCCATGGTAATGGTGCCGGAGATGTCGGTGAACCACGGCCAATCCAGCGGCCTGCAAAATGTTCGTTCAAAACGTCGCGCACAGAAAGAGCAAAGTGTGCGTGTGCCCCATCGTGCTGCAGCCACACGTCATCCATGAGTCCCCTATCTCTGAGCTGAGGTATAAGCCACGTCTCCAACATTGCCGAATAAGATGCCGCGTTCACGGATCCATCGAAAAAGTAAGGTCCAATCAAATGACCTGATGTCATACCCGCCCATATCATGACATGCGGTGGATTATGTTCCAGCTCCTGCGTGAAATGGGGATTCTCTTTTGACCAGAACACTACATTTCTGTCGCGCGAACTGCGATAGATGGCACATTCGTCACTGAAAAGAACCTTTGAGCGGGATACGGCACTTGGGAATGTGTCCAACAGAGCACGGCATGATTCATAACGCCGATCGATGTCGGCATCTGACAGTTCATTCACGAAATTTGGGCGATACAGCCTCACTTTCAGGTCTTTCTTCATGTGGTCTCGCATCGTTGACCGTGGCACACCAGGCTCTGATGATCGTTTCCGCGTCGACTTAAGTGGGGAACGTTCAATGGAAGCGGCAATCGCTGCACATGTTTCCAAGCGCGTTGTCTTTCTCCCACTCCGCGGCCTGTCTTTAACGCTCCCAAGAGCGAACGCACGTTTTTCCCAATCCAGCAGTGTCGCTCTTCGTGGTGGAGCCTTATTAAACCGTTCCCGAAACACAGCCATCACCTGCGTCATTGTTTTTCCAGTGTGCGGTCTCTCATGCACCCACACACTTGACACCAACCGCTCCTCAACAGAGTAACTGCTTGTGTCAACCATACCGACAACACCAACTAAATTCCATGGGTACGGCTGTCACGTACGCACTATCTTCGTCACTCTTGCCAGATTGCCATTCGACACTGTTGCCAGACTGCCATTGTACATAGTAGTGTGTGCTGTGCAGTGCTGTGTAAACTCAAATTCATTTCGGGTGCGTATCGTGCGGGTATACGGTGACTTCTCGCCCACCCTGTACATGCTTTACTCCATCCGCCTTATATTTCTCATGGCATGTAGGACAGTGAATTTAATAACATTTATGCTTGAAGTTCCCCCAATTATCCATTGTGTGAAACATACCACACTCACAGATTCTCATTTTCCTGCACGTGCCAATTGATTTATGGAGCTCAAAACAGTTATTATTGAAAAATGTGCGTCTACACACATCACAGTCCCTCTTCTCAGCTTCAACTACACGGCTTTCGCATTTGGAGCTTTTACACTGTTCACATACCATGTGGCAATCTTTACAATGTTTCACGATATCATCCGCAAACTCGATACATCCCTTACACAAATCATGATGTCGTCCATATTTTCGACTTTATAGCCGTTGGCTGTTCCTTTGCTGAAGAGGGGCGCCAGATACCTCGGAAGGAAAGCGCTACAATCCTGCCTTAACACTGCAGAAGACATATTGGCTGGGACAAAACCTAAAGAAGCTCTAAAAAAACATTTAAAACGTACACGCGACGAAATCATCAAAGATGCAAAGAGAAAAATGCGTGGTGGCGGGAAGAAGAAGAGGGCTGTCCGGAAGAAGGGATCACGTGGCATTAAACGTAAAAGGATATAAAAAAAGAAGTGCTGTAAGCGAATGAAACCTATGGTTGACCACTTTTTGACTGATATAAGCTAAGGACATTGAACTCATGAATCATAGTTTGTTTACTACTTGTTGAGAGAGAAGGCACTATTTCTAACTCATCAAGGCACGCTTCATCCACCCGTGTAGTTCCCAATGCTGTAAATCGGAACTATCCCTCTTTGAGATGCCTCCAACTCAAGTTTCTATTGAAGACAGTGACTTTATTACAATTAACTTTTTAAACACAATTAGTTCCCCTAGTGCTCCTATAGAATTCGTGATACCCAGCTCAGGCCCTTACTTTTTTGATCCAAGCTGTGTGCACATGTACGCTAAGCTACGTATAGCCCATTCTGATGGAACGGACTGCGATGACAAATATGCTGTATACAGTGAAACAAACTTTCTGCACTCCATATTCAACCAGTGTGACGTATATTTAAATCAGGCCAACATATCGGCAGGCACGGGGTACTGTCACCTACGAGCTTATCTGGAAAATGTCCTCAACTTTTCCAAGGATGCGAAGGCTACCTTTTTAAGTGCCGAGGGATATTATCAAACTAAAGACGAAAATAGTACAAAGGACAAATTTAAAAATTCTAAAAAGAAGATATACGAGTGTTTTGGTCGTCTGCATACAGATTTCACTTTCCACTATAAGTTGCTTGTGAACAGGGTGGATATGAAAATAAAGCTCACCCCCACGAGTCCTGAGATCTGCTTAAATCTGGATGCTGATCAAGAAGAGGGAGCAAAACCCGTTGTGGTTCACATTATGGCGACATACCTCCGCGTACGGCGAGTGAAATTAAGTTCACCAAAACAACTAGAAATTGAGAAAAATTTACTAAACGCTACAGTGAAATACCCTATTAACAGAATATAAATCAAACTATATACGGTGCCTGCAGGGTTGGCGTCGAAGAGGATAGAAAACATCGCCTTGGGAAATCTTCCTAAAAGGATATTAATCGGAATGCTGAACCATGCTTCGGTGAATGAAAAATATAAAAAGAGTGCCTTTAAATTCGAGAATTTCGGACTTAAAAATATAACTCTATACGTTAATGGCATTGCGTTGGGAGGAACATTGGATAGGGACTATTCATCAGACGCTGTGTTACCTCTTTGCGCGAGAGCCTATAGTAATCTGGCCCATATTGTAGATGATTGTGATGAGCTCTGTAATGGGGTAACGCAGAAAGAATTCATTGATCAATTTAACCTTTATCCGTTTGACATCACAACTGACTTATCTGCTAGCGTAAATACACATTTAAGCCCACAACAGAGCGGAAACATCTCAGTGAGGTTGGAATTCACCAAGCCTATAGAAGGCTATTAGTGTGCTAGTATACCTTGAGTCACAAGCTCTAATAGAAGTAGACAGATTTAGGAGCGTTATCACCCACTTTTAAAATGGATGCTAATACACTTCAGAGAGTAATGAATAGTGAACGAGTCACACGTTCCAAATTTATCGGTGTATTTGCGAAGAATGAAACATTGAATTTGCCAACTACGCGAGATTGCGGTAGCCTTATTGTGAGCACAGATATCATCGGTAATGAAGGGATTCATTGGTTCGCAATCTATTTTAAAAATAGGGACCGTATGTACTATTTTGATTCTCTCCGTACTCGATCCTGGAGTGACCCTGTTATAGTAAAATTTCTCGATCAGTTACACATTCCCGAAGTTGTATGGAACCCATTCCGATTACAAGGATATTTTAGAAATACGTGCAGAATGTGCTGTATTTCATTTCTCATGCAAATGTCACGTGGTAAAGACTTTATAAATTTTAAAAATTTATTCGACCCGTGTCACACTCAACGAAACGATGAAATGGTATGCAGGCAGATAAAAAGCCTTTTTCCAATTGTGCCTACTCGTTGTGTAGTATAATGTTTTGTTCGTGTGTATATATATATATATATTTGTAGCGTTAGTTTGTATATTCTGTAGTTTAAGATGGTTATTGTACTGATTTCTTTCATTTAATAAATTGATGAAAATACATTGTCTTCTTACCCCCCAAAAAAGATCATACAAAAAAAAACTTACATTATTTCGATGACATTCATTGGGCTGACTGCCCGGTAAATCCTCCGTATTGAGGTCCATGACACGAGGTTCTTCAAAAGATTGTATAACACGTGTCAAATCCTCATCGGACCTTAAAGGAGAAAGAATAATGTTCATAATGAATCTTTTTTAATAAAAACATACACAGAGTATACATATTGTAAGACAGACTCCATTATGTGAAGATATCTTTGAACCGCTCAGAGAATTTCATTTAAGAGGTAATTCTGAATAACATTTATAGAAAAACATGCAAAAGATGCTATAAAAATTGCGATTTTAGCATAATGGCGAGTATCTAAATGAAGTATTTGACGAGACACTACAACCTTCCACATATATATATATATATATATATATATATATATATATATGAAATAATCTTTCTGACAGTTTGTGGATAATTGACTCCAAAAACATAATATTATAAACACTTACATTTCTACGACAGTCCCTTGCGTCGGATCGTAAGGAGCGTCATTGCAAATATCATCAACGGTTTGCGTTGGAAATAATCCATCACGGTCAATCGCGTTAAAAAGATTAATTGCAGTCAATGCTGCAGTCACCATCTTGATACAAATCCGGAAAAGTGTAAAGTTCGTGATCCATGGCGGAGGGTATGTTTACTCACTGGCAAAGGGAATGTTTATTCGAAAATAACTACTGTTACTCCCAGCTGAAAAATATTTCCTTTTATATGCACGTTCACCAAGCTCCGCCACAAAAGACTGAGAGGCTGTTCGTAATGATCGGTTGTCCGTGTAATTGGGTTGGGCTACGATAAGTTTGTGTACCAATCGTAACACCGATATAACGGTTCCATGCTTTGGACGACTAACGGTGTCTTTATATTCTCTCCATAGATTTAATGCTCGTATTACCCCTTGCAGTCTCTACCACGAGAATATTTGCATCCATACTTGGCTTTCTCCACCCGACCCCTTTATGCAATATCTCTCGCAACAATCATCTCTATAAAAGATTTCCAGAATGTGCATTATTATTTTTTGCGACCCTACTAATTGAGTCTCCTTTTTCTTCATTACTCTGACATTGACAGCACAGTAATATCCTATGACATAAATATAAAATCTAGAAGATTTTTGTACATTATTATGTTTTGCATCCATACTAAACTCAGCTTTCTCAAGATTGCTATATTCTCTCAGTTGATTTAGTGCTCGTATTACCTCTTACAGTCTCTACCACGACAATATTTGCGACAATACTTGGTTTTCCACACCCACCCCTTTATGCAATATTGTTTACAACAATATTTTATTATTTTGCGTCCATACTAAATTGAGTCTCAATTTTCGGTTGCAAGTTATTTTGCGCCCATACTAAATTGAGTTTCAATTTTCGAGTGCAAATTATTTGGCAACCATACTAAACACAGCTTTCCCAAGATTCCTGACTTGTGGATTTTTACTTCTCGCATAGATGTTTGAATAAATAACCACCCCGCCAGTGCTGGAGCTTAGTTCGGATTCCACGTTAAACTGTAGGTCTAAGGCAGAGTGAAAAGCTTAACCATTGTTAGAATTAACAATTCGGCGAGGAGTTACTTATTATTATTACTACATAGAAAAATCTATATTGTGTTTGTGCATATCACATTTTGCAGCCACACTATTCCCGGATCAATAATCACTAATGTAATCGAGAGGATTTTATAATAAAGAAATTATAAATATATCCATTCCTTTATTTATTTTTTTAAAAAGAAAATAATAAACAAAACTCTCTCTCTCTCTCTCTCTCTCTCTCTCTCTCTCTCTCTCTCTCTCTATATATATATATATATATATATATATATATATATATATATATACACGAGATAGTTGTACGCCTGGTGTGAATGAATTCTGTATTTTAAATGTCTAGAGTTTCATTGGTACGTTTTATTTCCCACTAACTGTGTACACGAGATAAGTGCACGAATGGTGTAAATGAACTCTGAAGCTGTTCTTTTTTCATTACATACAAGGACAAGAACTACCACAATAAGTAATGCATCCCGTGCAATTTCTGCCCGCCCGTGCTGCAGTTTAGTTCAGTTTCCATGTTAAACTGTGCGTCTAAGGCGGAGTGAAAAGCTTGACCATTGCAATTCAACGAAAAGGAATTAGCTATCATTATTACTATTGTAATTTGTACCACCCTATATATATATATATATATATATATATATATATATATATATATATATATATATTGTGTGTATGTGTTAATTTTGAAAAATGTATAATAATAATATATCTTTCCAATTCAATAACAGAGATGTTATCTATGAATATGACACCATACAAATTACGTGTAAATAAAAATAACGGAGTTGATAAAATATAAAACATTTTTTTTTCTATAAAAGGAAGACAAACGCTTACAGAGCGAGAAGAGGTGGATGCGAGTCTTTGAGAGGAAGTTTTTGACCCAAATTCCTTTCACGCTAGTTTGTGGTTTTAAAAAAGCCTCGGGCTGGACCTTTCGCTGGGCCTTCTCATTACCTGACTCCTCTCGCTGTCGTCTGAACACAATGTTAAAATAAACGTATTTGTAAGAGAATAATTATTTAATATAATTGTGTGTGTGTGTGTGTGTGTGTGTGTGTGTGTGTGTGCGTGTGTGTGTTTGTATATAGATTTGAGAATATGTTAATGGAACGATTTCTTTTGCTAAGTCAATTGTTTAGTGAATTTTTTAATGTTAATATTGTTTTAGTAATTAATTCACTTTAAGGAGAAAATCCGTTATATATATATATATATATATATATATATATATATATATATATATATATATATAAGGAATGACAAAATTAAATAGACAGTGTACATTCTAAGGTTTTAGTGAAGAAAAATTGAATATTACTCTTAGAGAATATGTTAACGGAATGAATTCTTTTTGATTTTTTTGATTTTGTGCAGTAGAAAGGATAGCCAAAAGAAAATAGGCACAGTTTGAGAAAGTAGGTCAAATACAATTTTGTGTGTGTGTGTGTATTTCGCCTGAACTATTATTTTGACAATTGTACGTTTCGTATTATATTTTTTTGTGCAGTAGAAGGCAAATTCTATTTATTTACAATAATTAATAAACATATTGAATTCTTTATTGTCAATATTGGTGATTATTTCTCTTAAAAGAGAAAGTCCGTTTATATAGGGTGTCCCAGGAGGAAATGTCAAGAATGCACCATTTGACTCTTTGGGTATTTCTAAGTAGAAAGTATTATATCAACATGTGCCTGATTCCCAACCGTTACTGAGATACAGGCCTCTACATTTGGATAACTAAAACATAATAAAAAGCCGATCTTAGATAATATTCAATAACATTTAATGATACATTGGCAACTGTGCACATCCTCACATTATTTATTTACATTATTTTTTTTGTCTGGGGGTTCTTGAAGAGTAACGTTTATGAGCGGGGTAAGCCCGAAACTAGGGAGCAGTTGGTTGCACGTATACAGGATGCGTTCATAAGCCTCAGAAATGAACTTCCGCGTGTTCCTTGGCAAGACTCGATGGATCGGAGGCTCGCCGCGTGCATTGAAGAAGGAGGGGGTCACTTTGAAACCATTCTGCAGTAAGTGCAATAGTGTATTATGTTTGTACTTTTTGTAAACCACAAGTGTCATTAAATAGTATCTAAGATCGCTTTTTATTATGTTTTAATTACCCAAATGTGGAGGCCTGTATCTCGGTAACGGTTGGGAATCAGACCCATATCGATATAATACTTTCTACTTAGAAATGCCCAAAGAGTGTAATGGTGCATTCTTGACATTTCCTCCTGGGACACCCTTTATATATTGTGTATATATATATATATATATATATATATATATATATATATATATATATATATATATATATAAGGTAAGGAGAAAGTTGTTCAATTGTGTGTCTGTGTGTGTGTGTGTGTTTCGTCTGAACTATTATTTTGACGATTGTACGTTCCGTATTATATTATTTTTTGTGCAGTAGAAGGCAAATTCTATTTATTTACAATAATTAATAAACATATTGAATTTTTTATTGTTAATATCGGTTTTCGTTTAACTCTCTTAAAAGAGAAAGTACGTTTGCTTTGGTAACGAATTAAAATAAATGGTGGTGTTTAGCAACTCACCCTAATAATGTATGCCTGTACAATTAAAATAAAAAATGGTATCTGACAACTCAACCCTCCTCTATATAAGGCCCGCTTGGCTTCGGAGCGGCCAGTTTGATGATGACAGCGGTTGAATAAAGTTCTTTCTCTCCTTCCTTCTTTAGGTTAAGACTTAGGTTAGGTTTCTCTTTGGGGGAGTAAGGACACCCCACCTTCTCCCCCAAAGCCCTCCTCCGTCTATCCTTTCTCTTTCTCTCTTAGGGTAAGGCAACCCCTTTGGGGGGAGGTCATCCTCCCTTCTCCCCCCGAAGATCCCTCCTCTCTCTCCCCTTTGCAACACACCCCACCCCCTTTGCAACACACCCCACCCCATTTGCAACATACCCCAACCCTTGCAACATTGATATTTATATCTTGCAACATTCTTGCACTCTCCCATTTTGCGCCCATTCTACTGACGCTAAACTCTGAATCCCGATGATGCTGGTAATAATAGTACAGAAGTTAGAGCTATGGGCCACGTTAATTGTCCTGTCATATTTTTCTGACCCATGGCAGAATACTTGCTACGTCTATTTTTAATATTATTAATCAGTTCTCTATTTCTTCTGAATTCCTTCCTATTTAAATTAAACCTACCCTCTTTGTCCTTACTGATTTATATATTACATTTATGATTTTACTAGGGGCACTCAGTATATTTTGCTCCACACATTTTTCTTAGCTAAATAATAGGCCATGGGGCTGAAATGTTTTTGGGCCGTAAGTTTGAATTTTCTGCGCTTCACATAACCAGACTTTTCCAGTTTGAACCTCCCCTCCTTGTATAAAACCGCTTTTAAACGCCCTTGTATAAAACCGATGGTTAACGCAGTTTCGAAAATGGCGTCTGACAGTGATGTGCAAACAGAGAGTTGTTATCGAGTTCTTAACCGTAGAGAAGGAAACAGTTGGAAATATTCACAAACGTCTACAAAACGTTTACGGAGATGCTGTTGTTGATCGAAGCACAGTTGGACGCTGGTCTAAACGTGTGAGTTCATCGAAGAGAGGGAGAGCCAGCCTCGATGAGTCGTGTAGCGGTCGCCCGGCATCGGCTGTGACATCTCACACTGTGCAACGTGCCAACAGCATCATTCGATCAAATCGGCGCGTCACATACAAGGAGCTATCACTGGAGCTAGGAATTAGTGGAGGAAGTGTGAATACGCTATATTCAGCAACTGGGATACTCAAAAGTGTGTTCACGGTTTGTTCCTCGCGAACTGACAGAAGATCACAAAGCCAAAAGAAATGAAATTGCTTCCGAGTCGTTAGTTCGATACGAGACAGAAGGGGATGACGTCCTTTCACGAATTGTGACTGGGGATGAGACTTGGGTACACCACTTTGAACCTGAAACAAAACGCCAATCCATGGAGTGGCATCACGCAAGAAAAAGTTCAAAATGGCTCCTCTGCAGGAAAAGTTATGGCCACCATCTTCTGGGACATGAAAGGGGTGATTCTGGTGGACATTATGAAGAAAGGACAAACAATCAAATCAGAGGCATATATTGCTACCCTACAGAGACTTCAGAGACGTATAAAGCGAGTTCGACCGGAGAGAAAACTGGAAAACGTCCTTCTTTTGTACGATAACGCAAGACTACACAACAGTTTGCAAACAAGAGAGGCCATCACAAAAATGCGATTGACTGTGTTACCCCACCCTACATACAGCCTGGATCTGACACCTTCAGGCTTCCATTTGTTTGGGCCGATGAAGGACGCTATTCGTGGAAAAAAGTTTCAGAGTGACGATGAGGTTGTTGAGGAGGTTAAGAGGTGGCTCCAGTGGAACCCAGCGGACTTTTACCAGCAAGGAATAAAGGCCCTTGTTTCGAGGTGGAGGAAAGCCGTAGAAAAGGATGGAGACTATGTAGAAAAATAAAAACTTGTAAAATAGGAATGTAACTACTTGTGTACAAAATTTCTGGAACTTACAAGGAAACTTGGAAAGAAAAAAAAGGTGGGGCAAAATATATTGAGTGGCCCTCGTACTTTGGCATAAAGTTCTTTCAATGCTATCTGTGTGATCAAACAGTAGCCCTAAATTCGTACTGATATGGGTTATATAACTATAGTTCTTCCTAAAGTGCAATTTTATCTGTACCCATTTCTTCATAACATTTTATAGGGTGGGACGCAATAGTTTTTCGGATTGTTCTGTTCCCTCTTTTGTATACAGGAGCTGTGTTCACTATTTTTTAAGAGATTACAAAGGTCAAGCCGGTGTCGAGTGATGCCTTCCACGATCTGGATAGTGGCTCTACTATACTTTCTTTGCATTGTTTTAGAGACTTTGCGCTCCATTCATCAAGTCTTGGTACGGAGTAGTCTCGCAGTTGAGCCACTGTATTAATTTTCTCTTTTTAAGAAATCAATTTTATGAAGGGAGTTCTCGTTGGAATTTTCGTGTGTCACTTTTGGAAAACCTTTTGGGTTTTTTATCTTCTTTTCGGATTATGTGGACTAAAAACTGAATTAAATTGGTCATTAACGAGTTCACTCATTTCTTTTGGGCTATTTTTGTAATCTCCATTATTGATTTTAAGGGTCTAATATTTTTTATTATATTTTATTTTCTTTCTTTGTAAAAAAGTTACATTATTTTTAGAATATTCTTTCTATTTTCTGTTCTTATATTCTTCAGTAAAAAAAATTCTGAATGAGTGTTTCGACTTAGTCTTTGTTTTGTTCAATTTCATTTCCAATTTTTGTTTCTCTTTCTTTTATGACTTTCTGATAAGCAATTCAGTAATATTTGTTTTCTTCCGCTTTCCATTATCGATCGAGAAGAATTCTTCTGACGTTTTCAAGTAAAACTTTTCATTTATTCGCTCTTCTATCAATAATTTTTTTTTGCTGTATCTACATTTAATATTATGTCAATGTTGTAGTAATCACTCCCAATGCATTCTCCTTTCGTAGCTTTTGTAGCTTATTGGGAATAGTATATTTCTCCCGCATCCTCTCTTGAGATAAAAAAAAAATAAAGTTACTTTATATTAAAAAGTTCGATTGCTTACTTATCAGCGATTTTAATGTACGTATTTTCAATTTCATTTATAGCAAATTTAAATTAATTTTATATAACTGTGGGAGGTTCGTAAACATTAATAATTAATTAAAACAATTAATTCTTTAACTCTTCAATATTTTACCCGCGTATTACAACTTCTCATTTGTAGATATTTTAAAAATATAAACATCACGATCATCCATTTTTGGCTTTACTATTATATTTGATCTAAATATACTGTGATTATTTTTCTCACACCTTCAGTATACAATTTTCCTATCCAATTTCGCATTTATACAAATATCTCTGAGAAACAATATTTCTTTATTTGTTTCAGCTATAAGTTTTGTAGAGATCGAAAATTATAATCTGTCTTTCAGATATAATCCCTGTAATTTGCATATCTTAATGCAAAAAGGATTAGTATTAATTTCAAAGTAATTTTTATTGTTCTGACAGTTTTCTCTGATCCTATAATATTAATCCCTCATCGTTCTTTTCATATTTTGATCTTTCATCTATGGTAAATCTGATAATTTGAACTGGTTATTTAGATGCATCTTATAATGTTACTGAATTGAAGGATGTTTCTGGTATTGAAAGCGTTCAGAGTGTGGTAGTGAATACCATTGTTGATACGGGTATTTTGCTGGTGTTCCATTTGGAAATGGGGGGTCCTGTTAATTGTAATTATTTTTGCTGGTGTTGCATATTGATTTGTGAACATTTTGTAGCTAAAAGGGATATGAAATATTCCGTGTTTATAGAAGTGTTCTGTTTTTTCTGACAAGGAAATTTCTCCGCTCATTCAAGTACCTTTATTCCCTTTATAAAAGTCTTCTTGTCGTGTATTTTCCTTTTCTTCGGTAAATGTAGCTTCTGTTTGTCTTAGCTTTGTAATCTCGCCCGATCTATAAAACCATTTCGTTGAAATGAAAAGTGTTTGAATGGCCAAATCGTCGAAAGACTAAATCATTAAATCTTAATTTAACCTAACTTAACCTAACCAAAGCAAAACAAAACCTAACCTGTTACGTTGATTTTTATAATTTGAGACTTTGAGTATTCGAACAAATGGTATTAATTCGATCTGGTGTCATCCCACTCAATGTCACTCCCATTTCATTCCGCGCCCAAGAGTAGGAAAGCTGAGAAGGAGAATTTCAAAGGAGGCATTTTCAAATGTCTATTCCTAATTTATGCCATTCTCACATTCTCATTCTCATCCAAAGCTTTTCCATTCTGGTCCAGATTAGATTAAGTTGGATTACGATAGGTTAGGTTAGGCTAAGCTAGGTTAAATTAAGTTATTAGCCATATTAACCATTCCCATTTGGCGCCTTCACCGTGAATAGCAATGGAGTGACATTGTTTCTCAAATCAAGAAACACGCATCTCAAATGTGGATTTCTCACTTTGTGCATTTTCATTTGCAGATCGGGGATGGGAATGGGAATGAGGTCGAGTGGGCAGTAACCATTCAATCTCACCTACGTGTCCCTTTGGCGTGGAAGCAAAGAATGCTATTTTAAGGCATTTTCCTTCTATCATATAATAAAGTTCTTGCGCATATCTGAGTGATATTCTATCGACGTCTCCGTTTCCATGAACACGTTTTTAATAATACTAATTAAAAATTAAAGAAAATTTTTAAGACCTAAAGGACAAGTAACAAGAGCAAATTAGATACTCTCTATAATAAAGGTACGTAATAAACGCGGGGCTAAAAAATGTCTCCAAACTTCAAAGTAATGACCTGTTAGTAAAAACTACTTGAAGTAGAAGTTACACACATAACAAACTGGTGAAGAATTTTGTATTGGAATCAAGTGAGCCATCACCAAACCGTCTTTCAAATACAGAAGCTAATTTCCTTTGCACAAAATACGGAAAGACCAGTGACGTGCACAGACTTTCAGAAGGGCAGGGGCTCAGTTGAAAAAAGGGCACTCCCCTAACATTTTTAAAAATGAAATCCGCAATGCCATATAGGCTATATACTATATATATACACACACAAAGAAAAATTTTAAAATTAAAATATATTTCCCTTCACTTTTATTATCTTAGGCCTAATCTAATATAATCTAGGCAGTAGACCTAATTAAGCTTTTGTTAACCAAATTCACAATATTTAATAGCATGCAATTTCTAAATAGTTACTTTACTTATAACTTTTATAAGTATCAATCAGCAGGGTAAAGGGCAGAAGGATCTACCGTAATTGTCGTCCTTGCGGAAAAATTGCATCGTTTTATAATAAATAATCTAAGTATTTTTATTCACTTTTAATGAAAATTGTATTGTTTTTAAAAATCAATTTCATATTAAAAATGAAAAGGGTGTGATATGTTGTTTAATAAATCATTTATTAATTTAATGAAATTCATGCCAGTACTAAAACCCAAAATCCATCGTTTGACACACTGGTGTACTGATGGGCCTAGCCTAGTAGGCCTAAGACTAAGTAGGGGACGTGGACGTTTTTACCAACTTTACGAGTAATGTCATACAATATTTTTTGGAGTAATGTCACACTGCTTTGGATTCCAACTTACCATAATTATCAGTGAGAAATCACTAGTTAGCTTAGGTTAACGTAAAATAAACAAACAGTAAACAATACACCCACATACCCGAGAGACGCAATCAACAGTGAACAGCTGCAGTCAGTGTTACCACTAGGGACGCCCTCCCTGATTGACAAAATAATAGTAACGGTATGTTAAGTTTATTATTGTAATAAAAAAATCATAGATCAAAGTAATTCCAGTTTTGAAAATCTGTTGAAGTAGCAGTAACTAAATAAAAATATAACTAATTAATTCAAATTTATGTCGAATCAATATATTTATGAATTTTGACTAAAAGGGCACTTTTGATATGAAGAAGAAAAAGGGCAGGGGCTCAAGCACCCAAAGCCCCCCCCCCCCTGTGCACGTGCCTGGGAAAGACTAAAATAGCACTGGTTAATGAATTCCTCTCTTTATTTTTTCTTTACTTTTTTGTACGGAATAGGTTTCTTTTAGCAATTTGCATACGCTGAGTTCGATGGTAACTTCATATTTTTCCTATCACGTATAGTTATATAGATATGTACATACTAGTTATTTATACATTTATACTAGGGGCACTCAATATATTTTGCCCCACCCTTTTTTCTTAGCTAAATAATAGGCCATGGGGCTGAAATGTCTTTTAGGCCGTAAGTTTGAACTTTCTGCGCTTCACATAACCGGATTTTTCCAGTTTGAACCTCCCCCTCCTTGTATAAAACCGCTTTTAAACGCCCTTGTATAAAACCGATTGTTAACGCAGTTTCAAAAACGGCATCTGACAGTGATGTGCGTCGTAAACAGAGAGCTGTTGTCGAGTTCTTAACCTCAGAGAAGGAAACAGTTGAAAATATTCACAAACGTCTACAAAACGTTTACAGAGATGCTGTTGTTGATCGAAGCACAGCTGGACGCTGTTCTAAATGTGTTAGATCATCGGAGAGAGGGAGAGCCAGCCTCGATGATGAGCCACGCAGCAGAAAACGTTATGGCCACCATCTTCTGGGACATGAAAGGGATGATTCTGGTGGACATTATGAAGAAAGGACAAACAATCAACTCGTAGGCATATATTGCTACCCTACAGAGACTCCAGAGACGTATAATGCGAGTTCGACCGGAGAGAAAACTGGAAGACGTCCTTCTTTTACACGATAACGCAAGACTACACAACAGTTTGCAAACAAGAGAGACCATCACAAAAATGCGCTTGACTGTGTTACTCCACCCTCCATACAGCCCGGATCTGGCACCTTTAGACTTCCATTTGTTTGGGCCAATGAAGGATGCTATTCGTGGAAGAAAGTTTCAGAGTGACGATGAGGTTAAGAGGTGACTTCAGCGGAACCCAACGGACTTTTACCAGCAAGGAATAAAGGCCCTTGTTTCGAAGTGGAGGAAAGCCGTAGGAAAGGATGGAGAATATGTGGAAAAATAAAAACTTCTAAAAAAGGTATGTAACTACTTGTGTACGAAATTTATGGAACTTACAATGAAACCTGGAAAGAAAAAAAAGGTGGGGCAAAATATATTGAGTAGCCCTCGTATGTTTATGTATACCTTGTATCGTGTTCACTATAGTATACTAACGTATACTGTGCACTAGCAAACTGTATACTAGTAACTATATGCTAGTGTAGCATATATAATATAACTGAAACACATTAGCTGCATTTTCATTAGTATATGCCATTTCTGTTTCAGGAAATAATGCCGCGTACACACCCAAAAAAATAGGTATTGAAATTGATAAGAAATTTTTCTAATATCAACTGAATAAGCTTTTTTCATAGATTTTCACTTACGAAGGACCTTGTAAATAGTATGATTTAGACTTTTTATGCAGGAAGGAGAGGCCAAGGGTGAACGTCCCCCAAAATGTCCCCCCTCACAACAGAAGGGAAAGGAGAGAGTTGAAATCAACGTCTTCGAGGCTCTTAAAAACGATACTAATTTTTTTTTAAATTTTGATTGTGTGGTGTGTAGCGTATTTGTGTAGCGAGGAATAGAGAGAGAAGTATGTGATTGAGAGCATGCTGGACTGCTCACAGGGTAGATGAGACACGAAAAAAGATCAGCTAAGGAGGACAGTGACAGGAGAAACAGGAGTTCCAGCACTCCCTGTCTCCTGTCTAACAATCCTCCCCACCACCCGGAGTACTTCACTGGTCGATTGGTGTCTCCAGTTTCCTCCTATGATTTGGTTTGCTTCTTCACACTCATTACGAAATTCCTTAATTTAAATAGAATCTTAAGAATTTTTTCTCATTAATATAATTATGTGTATGAATGCATTTCGCAAAATATTTTCAATGCATGCAAGAATAAAGCAGACAACTTTTGCCACATCTGTGGTCTGTTCACCGCAAAATTCCAGCGACGGAATATTACCACCATCATAAAGAAAGCATATCATCTGTAGTTTGGTTGCAGTTCGGGCGATCAATATAAAGAATGGGCCCCGCATATAGGGCCGATACTGTCACATGTGGTACAAATCTCGGACAATGGTTAAACGAGAAGCCCAAACATCTTACTTTTGTTGTTCCTATGACTTGGAGGGAGCCCAATGACCGTATAACTGACTGTTACTTCTGTCTCAAGAATTTGATTGATTTTTACCAACAAAAGTAGGAAGGACAGGGCTGGCCTTAGGCAAAATTGTGGCGTGTGCGAACTTTGTACTGGGCGCCTCTACTCCTATTTTTAACAAGCGATTCATGTCAAAAAGCTTTATTTTATACATAATAAGAAAAAACAAATTCAAACGTTCACTTTTCGTTCT
Source organism: Bathynomus jamesi (assembly GCA_023014485.1). Lineage (NCBI taxonomy): Eukaryota > Metazoa > Arthropoda > Malacostraca > Isopoda > Cirolanidae > Bathynomus > Bathynomus jamesi. The sequence continues at coordinate 376,063 of JAJOZX010002126.1, read as the reverse complement.
TTTGCCCCCTCAAAATCTGACATAACATGTGACAGGTCTAATTTGTGAGCCACATCATTCTCAGTTGAAAGGATAGCTAGCAAAGAAAGCCTGTCATCTCCAACTTTGAGAAGCTCCATTCGCCACTTGCCACTGAGATAGGCAAGGTTAATATTCTGAGTGATACCCACGTGTCCGGAAAGTTGTCAGAAAGATTATTATTCAAAATAAATTGTAGTACTTCTTGAGGAGTGCTGCAATCCTTAGGCAGCAAACTTGTGAGATAGCCTAGCTCTTCGTCAAGGTCGAAACCGTTAATGTCACAGCTTTCTTTGTCTTTTAATGTGTGATGAAGATCCATACAAAGTTTTCTTATCAGGAAGTTGTTTCAAATCATAAAGGAAACCCCCAAAGGTCCACATGTTTTATCAGTTCAAATCGTTCTTCTATTGACAATCTCGCGTTATCTATAAGCTAGTAGAAGTCAACTTTGAACTTGGTTTGCTGGTTCGTGGTAATAATTTCATCTTCACCTTCGTAGCTGAACTGGCGTTTCCCACGACGAATGCGTGAAGGCGACTTAAACACTGGATCGACACCAAGTTTTTGAGCCGTTTCCTTTGTTTTTATTAAAGCTATTTCATACTCTACATCCATGTACTTTACAGTGTAATTAGGGCAAGCTGTTATCTTGGGTGACAAGGAGGAAATTATTTTAGTCGGTAAAAGAGTCCTGTAATGTTGTCATCCTCGCTTATTAGAATTCAAGAATGTCTAATCTATTTCGTAAGCTTTCAAAATTTGCTCAAGAGAAATCCAACCCTTTGTGCGTCTTTTCTCGAGTACTAATTGGAATCATGAGGTCAAAGATAATCAAATTGTGGTCGCTGTTACTCAAAGTTTCACCAATACTCAAGTTGGAGACTAGGTCATCTTCGCTTGTGAATATGAGAACTGGTTTCTTATTACCCCTAGTATGACCATCAACCCACTGACTCAATAAATTATCACCTGCAAATTTCAATAGTGTTGAGCCCTCAGCATCAGCTGCTTTGTCTTCCCAGTTTATATTATCACAGTTGAAATCACCAAAAATTACACTAATCTTATTATTCACTAATGTACTTGTTGATTATACAAGTTTAAATCCTTATCAATGGGAAAATGAGGTGACCTATATATTAGAAATAGATGCAATATTTTATTGTTCAAATTTAGTTCAATTCACAACATTTCATGAGCAGAAACAATGTTACTATTTACCGGGTGCAGGAAGTCACGAGCATATAAAAGTACTCCGCCTCCTTCCTTTCCGTTCCTATCTTTGTGAAATATTTTGTAATCTATCATTTCAAATTCTCCTATAAAGTTTCTTGAATCAGAATGAACCAGGGTTTCAGTTATTCCTATGATGTCAGAGGTCTCAGTTTTGACAAGCGCTATAAATTCCAATAGTTTGTTCCTAATTGTCCTGGCAGTGAATAGCATAATTTTAAGAGATTTTAAGTTGTTTCTTCTATTTCACCTGAGTCGTTTTCCGAGGCAGATGAATCAACTGATGCTAAGGGGGGCGTTTGATTAGACAATGCATTAATAGGATTAACAAATGATGGAGTAGGATTTACTATTGGCGGAGTAGAACTAACTACTGCTGGAGTAGGTTTAATTACTGGTGGAGCACGATCAGTTACGGGTCGGGGGATTCTAATTTAAAAAGATTGTACAAGTTAATGTTCAGAAGGCCACCATATTTCTTCCTACCCTTTGGGTTAAAGTGAATCCCATCTGGGCCAAAGTATTCTCTGCTGTCGAAAAATGTAGGCGAAAACACGACAAACTTTATTCCTGGTGGTGCAAATGCGTTTTACTCTATTATTTATGGTAATAGCTTTACTTAAAGTACATCCACAAGTATGCATTGCTGGGAGAATTCCTACTCATTCCCATGCCAGTCTTTTTGTTAGGTTTTTAAACTCGTTTACAATGGCCTCAGTCTGCCCTCCTGTCCCCCTTTGAAAAACGTCAATGCTACCAACATGTACAATAATGGGGCAACTTTTACTTTTGATGTTAAAGTTGTTTAATTCCCGTTTTATTGTCTGACTTGTGGCACATGGAAAACATTTACGTTAGTGTTTCTCAGCCAGATTCTTCCCACGACCCCCGCGTCAGGGTCTTAGGTCCGTGCGACCTCTTAACATCCTACAAATTCATGAAGCGAGTTATTTTTTGTTTTTTTCGGTCACAAATCACTACTACAGGGGTAAACAAACTACGACCCGGGGGTCTTGATCTCGTGTTTTGCTCCGAAAAAGTCCATTTAATTCCTGACCAGAGAATCCCCAGTTAAAAAGGATTCCTTTTCGTCAGTAAGTAATTCAAACCTATTTTTTATGTTGATAGGTTCAGAATCTTTGTATTTCGGTTTCGAATGTCTTTTATTTTTAACTACCTTGAATTCTTCTCCCTTAGTTCTACTTTTCGGCCTACTCACTGTGGTTTCCAAACGGGCCGTGCTTTCTTCTAAAAGTTCAACCTTAAAGTTTATATCCGATGTTGGGTTTTCACTCTGGATGCTTTCACTGGTTTGGATTTCCAATGCTACAGTCCGAGTTTCAAGATTTTTTAGAATTTCCTTTAGCTCTTTAACTTTCTCTTCTTGGTTTCCCTTTAGCTCTTTAATTTCCTTTTCATGGTTTTCTGTAAATTCACAAAACAAACATACACTCAAAGTTGTAATGTTGCTAAAATTTCCTTAAGGAAAGTCAACACACCAATGTTGAACTTTACATTTAAAGCATTCGGCTTTTAGCTTACCTGGCCCTGTCATATTTTTTCTATTTTTTATTGCAGTTAACATGACTTAAGTAAAAGAAAAGCAAAACTAAAGGAGAACTTATCTATTTTTGAGAGGGTGACCTTTTTTTCACGCTGTCTAGCTTCCATTCCTCTAAAGGGATTAACACCTCGAATACAATCTACAAGGCAAAGTAAAAACAGCGTTATGCAACCGCGTTTTACTTTACTGCTTTAACGCTGTCTGCGACCCGCCTAGAAGGGATTAACACCTGCGAAATATTTCTCAAGACAATAAAAAAAAAAAGCTTTATCGCACCACTATGGTTACTTTAACTACAACTTCGTTCAACAAATAACGTGAATTCAGGCATGTTACGTTAGATAAGAAGGCACCGAACACACTACTATAAATATATCACTTTACTGCCGAGTTAATTTCATTGAAAAACAATTTATCAGAGTCACTGACACTGGACGCTCGATAAAGTGTGTTCACAAGGAGTGAGAGAGAGAGAGAGAGAGAGAGAGAGAGAGAGAGAGAGAGAGAGAGAGAGACTAATAATATTCCCCTCTCTATCTAAGCCCAGTAACATCCAGTTCGATCGCGTTAGGCTACCGAAATAACAAACTAGGCAAGGTTGAATGAAAAGTTACAATAAAGTCCTTGAATAAATAGTAGCACCTGATGTTAACTAATGTGCCTAATAACTGAAGAATTCACCAGCGGCATTAAGAGTGTCCCCGATGTAGATAGGCCACTAATAATGTAATTGGGTAAATTAATCTTGAATTAGTTCCTAGTCACATCAACTGCTAAATGTATTACTGTACTACTCATTAGTTTGTTTAACAGTGATATAATAAATACTGATTATAGAGTAAAATTGAAGGCGGTGTTATCAGCTTTGCTAAAGATAGGCTACAAAGCTTTCTGTAAGTAACTTTGAAACCGTTAATTTTATTATAGGGTGAATACTACAAAACTCTGAAAAATAATAATTCACAATGGTTATTGACTAGTAAATGGTTCCAAGTATAAATAATGAATTTGAGAAGTAAATTTGTAAAAGTGAATGGAACAACGTTTAGTTTCGTCCAGTGCTAAGCCAAGAATGATTCGTCATCATGGCAACTCCCACAATGAATTGCGGAGAAGCCATGGTGCGCGGATCAATCAGCATTCGAGGAATTTTCGTTCTTCCCGCGCGCTATGTTTCTTTTGAATAGGGGCTTGTTTTCATAAATATTCGAGTACTTGGAGAACAGCTGATTGTGGTGACGTCAGCTCGCTTTGGGAAAGACCTGATGGTAGTGACTGTTTGTAGTAAGAAATTTATGACAACAAGGTTTGATTTTTTAGAAAAATCCCCGAATAAATATTTATTCAATCTAAATATAAATTTTTCTAAAAAAAAGAAACACTAGTGGTAAAACTGAAAAGGGCTGCTAATTGCAATGTCGATTTTGGCGCCCCTTGGTGGCGGCGCCCTGTGCGGGAACACACGTGGCACTTCCCAAGGTCCGCCCCTGAGGAAGGACATTAAGTAGCCTGACGTAGAATCAGCTATAAAACCAGTCTCTCATGGTGAAACCTTTCCCTGTCCAATCCTACCATCGCCCAATTCCTCCCATGTCTCAGAGGATGATGGAGTGATGATACCTGTAGTACCGCCACAGCCCAGAGAGCCTTATCTGATTTGTTAAATTAAGCTGAATGATTTGAATGGGGACCTAAACCTAACTGAAGAACAATCCGAGATCCTGAGCTTAAGGCTGCAATAATGGAACTTACTAGCTCCAAACACCAAACCATCATTTTTTAGGAGTCGTCATGTGAATTTAGCTTAATTTTTGAGAAGCGTGATAAGCGTGATAGTTTCTGCTTCTGCAAAGATGACAATAGCTTGATAGCTACCCTAGGCAATGAACACAATCCTGAAGAATGGCATCTCTTCATAGATTCACCAAAGCTAAGGCTCAAAGCTGTTCTGCATAATGGGAACATCTATCCACCAGATCTCACTGCACATTCAGTCCATATGAAAGAATCATGAAAATACGGACACCTTCCTGCATACCCTAAACTACAGGGTCCACAAATGGAACACCAGCGGTGACATCAAAGTTGTTGGATTATTTCTCGGTCTTCAGTCAGGCTTTACAAAGTACTGATGTTTTCTGTGCCTATCGGGGGGGGGGGGTAGTCGGGCAAGAGCTGAACACTATGTCAAGGCGACTTGGCCAGAGAGAGTTACAATGACACCAGGAGTGATGAATGTCAACAGGCCTCTAGTTGACACACTGAAAATTTACTTGCCCCCCCCGCTTCACATCGAGTTGGATTTAATGAAAAACTTTGTAAAACCCCTCAAAGAGATGGCCCTGTTTCCCAGTATCTGAAGACCAAATTTTCTAAGATCAGTGATGCAAAACTGAAAGAGGGTATTTTTGTAGGTCCTCAAAACCGCCAATGATGTAACATTCGAGAAACATTTGGAAAGGCATGCTCTAGCTGCATGGAGATCTTTGAAGGATGTGTGCCATGGCTTTCTTGGTAACGACAAAGAGCCAAACTATAGAGTCTTAGTAGCCAGATTGCTAGAGAACTACAAACAAATGGGTTACCATATGTCTCTGAAAATACATTTCCTGCACTCTCATATCGACTTCTTCCCAGAAAATATGGGTGCAGTAAGTGGCGAACACGGAGAAAGATTTCATCCGGAAATGGGGTGACACTATCAAGGTCACTGGCATCCTAACGTGATGGGAGACTACCAATGGATGCTACAGAGGGAAACCACCGTCGCTACTTACAAACGGAACTCTAACCAGACACATTATGAAACCTCATTTCGCGCATAATGTAGGGTTTTGTGCTACAAATTAACGCTTGCTTATACAGTACATGTTAGATATACTCGTAACTATGCCTACATGGCACGGCATAAGACACGGTATAAATTTAAGTGTCAGATATATTTTAGGAGTGCCCAAGAGGTAGTGTTTACTTATGAAAAGGTTGTCACTTTAATTCTAGTGAGGTATTGAGGTATTTATTTTGTTTAAATATACACCTTGGTACATTTTCCTCGTTCAATCTATTTTAAAACTTATTTTTTAGGTAATATCTCAAACACTATACATGAATCATGTATAGTGTTTGAGATATTAGCTAAAAAATAAGTTGTCTATCATGTAATATGATAGACAAATTGTAATGATACCACGAGAATAAGCACACTAAAATGTATTAGAATCCTTTTCACACTCATGAGTCAAAATGTTCGTTGACAAGTGTAATTTATGGTTATTTTCTACTGACACGAATAATTTCGTTTTTCATCTTATATATATATACACACTCTGTGTGTGTGTGTGTATATATATATATGTTATATATATATATATATATATATATATATATATATATATATATATATATATATATATATATATATATATATATATATATATAAAATAATAATAATAATTGCGTAAGGGGAAATGTTTGTTATACAGAAACGTGTATGCTCTCATCAACCGTCAGTTTTCGCGACAATCTGTAAGATACACGTTGGGCTCGTTGAGATACAAAAGTGCGTCTAGCGACATTATTAAAATTTATCACCAGGAGAAGGCGTGATGACTATAATTGAGGATGATTCAGTTCTTTATAATGACAATAACACATAAAATAAGAATAGATGAAGTTGTACGCATTAAAAAAACAAAACTCTGATATTAACGAAACATTCAGTAAATTTACATCTTTCCTTAAATCTTAACGAAATGCATCCGCCAAATTAACTCTATAAATACCTTTTTACGTCACATAAATAAAATATTGTATTAACCCTTTACCGCCGTAGTGTCCGTTATCGGACACCAAAATAAAAATTGAAATATATCCAAAATTGTTGCGTTTTTGTCGGGTACGCCGTGATGGCTGTTTTCGGCCAACTCTGTGGAGTTACCAAGCAACGCTTTTCCGCGAAATTTAAAATTGTTAGAATTTAGCGCCATTATAGGTAACGCTGCAGCAGATGTTGGTGATGCAGTCCACGGACCTAACTTTACCAGACCATGGAATCATTACCAGGTAAGATATAGTTCTATAATAATTTGTAGCTCTCAATATATATTTTAGACTATATTTAGAGTAAAATTTAGAGTATAAAATTACTTGTACTATCATTAGATGATCTAGAACATGGTGCTCGAAAACGATCAGCACGGGTTTAGAAGGGTTACCCCGCAGCACATGCTTTTTTATAGAAATGAATTTTAGGGGGGAAATAATTAATTTGATTTAATTATTTCATGGAGAGTTTGAAATAAATGCATAAATAAATTAATATATAAATTAATATATATATATAAATGTGTGTGTGTTTGTGTGTCATAAAGAGCAGATGGCAATTCATAAGTTGTAGTAATTTTTTTTCCAATTTGCTTCTAGGAACAAGTGAATCTTCTGGACATGCATCAATTTCTATAGCAATTGGTAACTTTTATGCTGGAAACTGTAACAAGAAGTCACGCTATTGTACAGTTGCTGCAACAAGTGATGAAGAGACCATATCAGAAGGAGATGAAAGAGAAAATTTAGAAGAGTTCAGACCTAACGAGTCAAGTAAGCTTTTCATATTTTTTTCAAAAGTAGATAGCTACAGAATTAATATAAATGAATAATAAATACTGAATACAGAAGAGTATAGTCAATTAAATCTCTTTAATACAAACACTCTTACATCCCTCTGTAGTAAAATATTGGATGAAAAAGTATATTTCTAACTTGAACTTCTTTTTTTCTATAAAGGTACAGCTTCAGAATGTGAATCAGAGGACGATATTTTGTCTTCTAGCACAGTTGTCTTATGCGTCGAAAACCATTCACCCTTGTCTGTATCTAACGAGAAAAGGCGAAAGCAAACTTCGCAGAAGCGTACCCCTATCTGGAAAAAAGTTACCAGTCGACAGCCTATTCCACCTGAACCAGACTTTGAAAATGACTCTCGCGTATCAGAAAATATCGAGGATGACTTAGTGAGCCCATTTCAGTTTTTTTCGAAATTTATTGATAAAGATATTCTTGATATTATTGTTAGTCAAAGTAATTTATATTCTGTGCAGAAAAATGTAAATCGTCCTCTAAAATTGACGAGGGAAGAATTTGAGCAGTGGCTGGGACTGTCTATTTGGTTTAGCCTCTGTAAAATAAGTAATACTCGTGAGCACTGGAATGATGGTATGAAAGATGAGCGTTACACAAGCTTGATGACTCGTGATAGGTGGGAAGAGATAAAAAGTAATATTCATTTTGTAGATAATTCTCAGCTGTCTGGTGATGATAAAATAGCTAAAGTACGCCCCTTCGTGGAACATTTGAGAGCTAAATTTAAAGAAATTCCAATGATCAGAGATATATGCATAGATGAGTCTATCATTCCATTCAAAGGCCATTCTGCACTAAAACAATATATCCCAAAGAAACCGCACAAATGGGGTTTCAAATTTTTGTGTTAGCTGACAAAGAGGGAATGGTGTACGATTTTATTCCATACACTGGGAAGATTCAACCAGTTGATGACCCTACAGTTCCTGATCTTGGGGCTAGTTCAAATATAGTTTTGCATTTAGCTCAAAGCATTCCAAATGGCAAAGGATACAGACTGTTTTATGATAATTGGTTTACATCTTTGCCATTGCAAGTTTGCTTAGCAAAACGTAAAATATGGTCTTGTGGCACTGTTCAGTCAAGAAGGTTGCCAGGTCTCACATTTTCTTCAGATAAAGAAATGCAGGCTAAAGGTAGAGGTACTTTTGAGGAATGGGATGCAAATGTGGATGGGGAAAGAGTAACAGCAATCAAGTGGTTTGACAGCAGGGCTGTTCATGTGTTATCAACTTTTGCCACAGCGTATCCTGTTGTTCAAAAGGAAAGGTTTGATCGTAAGACAAAGGAGAATGTAACAATAACTTGTCCAAATACTGTACATGAGTACAACAAAGCAATGGGTGGGGTAGACTTACATGACCAGATGGTTTCTCTCTATAGATTCTCATTCAAATCAAAAAAATATTACCACAGAATTATTTGGCATTTGTTTGATATGGCATTAGTCAATGCTTGGCTAATATACAAGAGGTCATGCAATGCTATGGATATTCCTCCTAGAAAGCAAAATAAGTTATCATATTTTAAAGTTAGGGTAGCTAAGGCTTTGATGTTTGCTGGGAAAGTGACACAAACAAGCAAAAGAAAGAGACCATCTATCGAACAACCCCCCAAAAAGTTGGGAATCAGGGCTTACCTCTACCTGATATTGATGTACGATACGATGGTCTCCATCATTTGCCTGATGTTGGTTCTGTTAGGCATATGTGTAAAATGGTTGGTTGCAAGAGACGAATTGTAACATTCTGCCAAAAATGTAATGTTTATTTGTGCATTGCACAAATAAACAAATGTTTCACAGAATTTCATATTAGAAATCAATAAATTCCATATCCTGATTCAATTGTAATAGTATATATAAATGTAATATGCAATTCCAAACCCATTTAATATGTTTGATGTAACAGTTTATAATATGTTAATAATTTTTTTTAGTTGAATTCAATGTTTTATTCTCCGTAGAGTTTCACATATTTTTAGCTCCATGTGCCGTGGTGCCCGATTTCATCCACCTTCATTAAAAATATAAATAAAAGAAGAAGTATCAATTTTAATGCCTACACTGCTTCTTTGCATCTCATTTACCACAATTATTAATATATTTAAAAAAAATAATGGAAACAAATAGACCTCGGCGGTTAAGGGTTAAGTTGCATCACAAACTTACGATATTAGATTCTTTTCCTCTGAACATCGCGAATAATTTTGTAACAAAAGAAAAACTTTGTATGTAATTTCAGAGAAAAGTAAAATATTTTGGAATTATTATTTATTTACAATTTAAAAGTCAAAACGAAAAACAGACGAGAATTTTTCTCGAAATGTACAAAAATATTAGTTTCGATTTTTACTGTTTAAAAGATTTAAAAAATAATCTTTGTTCAGGTTCAGTATAAATTAAGTAAAGTTAGTTCACGTGAGTTAGGTTAGGTAAAATTAAGTTAAAATGAGGTTAGATTAGATCAAATTTAGTTAGGTTAGATTGGATCATTTTGTTCGTCGTTTTTGTTAGTGTAAATCGAAAAACGTTCGTTGAGAAATTTTGCAGAAGTGAAAATTTTCTTGACGTCTCGAGAATATGTCCCGTCTGTCAAATGTTTGTCTCGCAAAAGGTCCTAACGCCAATATATCGTCCCTTGAAGATGATTGACGTGACCTGTCGAGAGCTCGGATAGGAATAAAAATTGTTAATACAATGAATATTATCATACAAAACTACGCTAAAACGTCAAGAAAAATGATAACAAGTTAGCTTTGAGGAAGGTTGAAAAAGATTTGAAAAGCTAAAAACCATTAAAATACGAGCTGACATACATTTCTTTATACTACCACCACCACTACTACTACTACTACTACTACTACTACTATACTACTACTAATAATAATAATATCATGAGAACAAGAGAAAAAAGAAGTAGGAAAGGAAAAAGGAAATCAGGATAATTTTTTTAGATATAAATTAAGGTCACCTTCAAGTCAGCCCAAATGAATAACTGGAAATGAATGAATGCAAAAAACTTCGCTTTTTTCTACGTGAAGGTCAAAATATGAAAATAAAAACCCACTCTAATAGACAGAGTTTATTTCCACAACAGTTTCGACGCCCACTGGCATCCTCCTCGGGTGGATACAGAAACACGAATGAACCAAAACAAGAGGGAAAAACAGTCCAGGGACCGACCGTTAAGAAATTCGCACCTAGGTTAGATCCCACGACTCCCTTTAATGAGAGTCTTGGTCAAAAAATCCCTTACGGAGTCGTGGGAACGTGTTCGAACCTAAGTGTGAATTTCTTAAAGGTCTCTGGATTGGATTGTTTCCTTACTCGCTTTTAGTAAATGTAATAATGGAAGTAATAAATGTGGAAATAAATATAAATGCAACAGATGTAATAATAAAGGTAATATTATAAATTTAATAATTAGGGTAAAGGTAATAATAATAAATGTTAAAAAAAATGTAAATGCATTAATAAATGCAGTAATTATGTCAAAATATTGGAATCTGTATGTATAGAACAAGAAGATAGTTTTAATTTGTGGGAATGTACTTATAAGCGGACCCTGTAATAAAATGCCCTTCTGGTGTCGGGAGAACGGTATCTAACCTAGGTGCAAATTTATCAATGGTCTCTGGATTGTTTCCTAATCGGCTTTTTTCATTCGTTTTTCGGTTTATAAGTTCTGTAATAATAAACAACAATGTAATAACCAATGTAATAATAAATTTATAATTTCTGTAATAAATAATTATGCAATATTAAATGTAATAAATTTAATAATAAATGTAATAATTATGTAAAAAAAAAATAAAAAAAATAATAGAATCTGTATGTTCAGAACAGGAAGATAGTTTTAAATTTGCGCGAATGTACTTAATGAAAATGCCCTTCCGGTGTCGGGAGAATGAGATCTAACCTAGGTGCGAATTTCTTAACGGTCGGTCCCTGGACTGTTTTTCCCTCTTGTTTTGGTTCATTCGTGTTTCTGTATCCATCCGAGGAGGATGCCAGTGGGCGTCGAAACTGTTGTGGAAATAAACTCTGTCTATTAGAGTGGGTTTTTATTTTGGAAATGAATGAATGAATAATTTGGGGTAGCGCTTGAAAGAAATATTCCTTGTTCTCTTCTCAGGAAGAACAAGCTACAGTATATATATATATATTAGTGGTGGACCGGATGTCAGTTTTTCGACATCTGCGGATGCGGATTTTTCATTTCAATATCCGCGGATGCGGATGCGGATACTTAATTAATCTATCAATATAATATAGAATTATGAACATATGACATAATTTTTCAAATTTCGTGCTATTACTATTATGGCAGGCAATGCATAAGAATTAAAATTAATATTAATGTTTTCATTTTGATAAAAATAATAACTTTCTCAAGAGTTTCAGCCACAGAAAATTGAATGAAACAAGTTTCATTCAATTTTCTGTGTTACCAGCTATTTATAAAGGGTGATCAAGAGAAATGGGGCCCAAAAGAAACCCCTGTAACTCTTAAAGTATAAGTCCTTTTATAAAATCATACGCATCATTCGAAAGAGGATAGTTACAAGTTTGTACAGGATTGTATAGGTTTTGACAATACAAGACAAGATAAGATACAAAACAAAATAAAAGTGTTAGTTAAAACTAACCCTTCAAGATGACTGCATGGACTGTGGAACAGCTGCGGTTCATAACTGAGCAATATTATGAGCATGGAAGAAGTTCGATTCCCGGGTGATTACTTCATTTTTCATTTGTTCGTTCTCCCTCCTCATCTTGTGCGGAACGTTCTTCTATACAAGCGTCGTTCTTTACATTAATTATACTGTGTGTTGTTTGCAGTTAAAATGTATATATATATATATATATATATATATATATTATATATATATATATTATATATATATATATATATATGAAAATTATTTCACGAAAGTAACACGTGAAAAATATTTATGATGAATAAAACCACGAAGGAAAGGAAACACAAAATGGTGCTCAAGCGCTTTCGTCTAATGACATCCTCAGCACCATTTTGTGTTTCCTTTCCTTCGTGGTTTTATTCATCATATATATATATATATAAAGAACGACGCTTGTGCGGAACGCTCTTCTACACAAGCATCGTTCTTTACATTAATTATACTGTGTGTTGTTTGCAGTTAAAATGTATATATGTACAGTATGCAAGGGGTGCCCCCTCAGGGCATTGGTTTCTGCTCGTATGTAGGAGAATTACGACTTCTGATTGATCTAGGTCCATGGTGTAGTGGATAGCATATCTGATCGGCAGCAATCGGATGATCCCGGGTTCGATTCCAGGGTGGTACCTCATTTTTCATTTGTTCGTTCTCCCTCCTCATCTTGTGCGGAACGCTCTTCTACACAAGCGTCGTTCTTTACATTAATTATACTGTGTTGTTTGCAGTGAAAAATGTGTATATATATATATATATATATATATATATATATATAAAACGTAATTATTAAACAAATAAAAATAATTGAAAGCAAATTCCCACAGCCTAAGGTTATATGTAGTGATGCACCGGAGGCAGATTTTGGCCGGAGGCCGGAACCTCCGGCTTAGTGTTTTTTCCCGGAGGTTCCGGCCAATTGATTTATTTCAGTATTTATATGTGTGTGTGTGTGTGTGTGTGTGTGGTCCATCGTCTCATCTATTTAGGGTTTATATATTATAGTCCTGCTATTTTAAATTATTAAATCTTTAATAACTTAAACTTTATAAAAGTCGACTTTCTATGCTTTGTGTGTGCTAATTTCTCTAAAAATTCCCATTGAACAGAATATCCTCAGGTTATGAAACTTATGATGTCTTGCTGAATGCTGAGTAAAGTAGCCTATATCAAATCAATTATTAATACAATCACTGATCACTCATAAAATAAGTTATTATTACAGTCATCTGAGAACTGAAATATTCGGATAGGTGCAGAAATGAGGTTTTATAGTTTTATAGAATTAAAACTAAAAGTTGTCAGAATTGAGTTTGGTGTACTTGGCACCTCCGGCCGGAGCAGGAGGTTTTCTAAAATGGGTATGACGAAAGGGAAGAACAGTTATTAACAAGCTTTCAGTCCCTTTGTGTATATATATATATATATATATATATACTGTATGCTGAGAGTGGAAAAAGCTTTTAGTCCAGAAAGTAGTCGAGGGAGCGTTTTCTGCTCATCAGACCAAATCCATCAGAGGTGCAGTTTGGGGATTAGATGAATGCGCAAGAACATTAAAATGAAACTATACAAAATCTAGATGGTACATAAATTACATGAGGATCAAAACGAAAGAATGGAAATGTGTTTGACCTAATTTTATCATTTTGAGCGCGATCTACTCTTTTGGACAGCATCTGGTTTAGCGTGAAGCGATAGTTTATGCGTCTTAGGTCTCTTTTGAGGACATGAAAAACAAAAAGCAAATGGTGAACATCAGGCGAAATACACCAAATCCTAATGTTTAGTGCGCTTTCTTGGCCAAAATGAATTACTGGGGCTTTCTTTTACCGAGATACTGACGAACAAACAACGAAAGTCAATGTATTGGAAAATTATCATGAAATATTACAGCAGTTTGTCTCGTCTCAGTTAAAATTTGATGGGTTCGATAAAACCTTTTTTCAAAGGGATGGCGCTCAACTTCATTAAGCACTTGAACTACGAGTTTTTAAATCAGCGCACTCCTGAACAGTGGATTGGGAGATGCAGACTACGATTACCTGACCTCACTCCAACAGATTTCTTTTTGTGGAAATATGTGAAATTCAAAGTTTATGCAATACAGCTCCGAGACTTGTACGATTTAGAAGAGCGCATAACTATTGTTATTCGGGGAATCTCTAAGGAAACATCGTTCAGTGTTTCTAATGAAGTTGTGCTTAGTGGTTCAAGTACACTGAAATTGGTGGGGAACATGTGGAAATGGCCTGAAGGTTGGAAAAGATTTAAAGTGAAATTATCTCTTTTTGCGAACGTAATTTCAAATATTAGTTTGAATAATAATACATCTCCTTTGAGCGAGTTTCATTCGTTTTCCCTAATATAATTTTTTTTAACTAAGTGTGAACTTTGGATTACCCTGTAGATTAGTTTTAGCTCGCACACCATGTGCGAGAGTGAGAAAGCTCAAGGACGGCGATCCAGGGTCTTTAGTGAGGAGCCTTCTGTTAACAGACCTCAGGCGATAGTATTCTCTGCTTCCAAAGAGACACTTATGGCTGACGTAAATTTAAAATGGTATACGACGATGATACGAAATTCGAGACACAAAATCAGATAGCGATCAACAAAGCAAAAAGAGTCGTGAGACAGGTACGAAGAACATTGAAAAGAAGGGACAAAATAGTAATGATTCCCTTGCTGAAAACACTGATTATACCAAACCTTGAATACTGCTCAGTGCTCAGTCTTGACGTCCCCATATAAAAAGGAAGAAACTAATAAACTAGTAGAAACTCAGAGACATTTCACAGTTAAGACTGATAGCTGCAAAGAACTCAACTACTGGGAAAGACTACGTAAACTAAATCTGTACTCCCTGGAAAGAAGAGAGAGGTACACCATAATCTACATATGGAAAATGATCGAAGAACTCGTACCAAACCTCAAACTAAACCCAATTACCATCCAAAAAAGCGGAAAAATAAGAAAGGCAGAATGTGTAGTGTTCCCAGATTAAAGGCCTGAAAAGGGATCTCTTCAACAGTGAAGGAAAATAGTTTGGTTGTCAGGGGCCCTAAGACTTTTTAACCAGCTTCCAAAGGACCTCAGGAACGATACAGGGGTCAGAGTTGAAGTCTTCAAAAGAAGACTAGATGCCTGTCTAAGGACGGTACAAGATGAGCCGGGTGTACCTGGCTATATGCGGTGAAGAGCGCAAGAGAGCAACTCGCTCCTCCACCAGACAAGGCCTAGAGGCGGGGCCACCAGCTTGACTTTCGTGTGAAGAGAAACCAACGCATGGAACTGCAACGAAGCTAAGGAGGTGTATATATATATATATATATATATATATATATATATATATATATTTCTTTTTAAGTTCAGGAAGAACCAATTCGCCTCTATTTAAAAGGGCATATCTCGGCGGAAAAACAAAGAAAAAGTAAGAGGAAAGACAGGAAAAAGAAAGGATGGAGGGGACAGTCGAAGTGGAAAAAGACCAAAGATGACAAGGACTGCAGGGTCGAGCCCCATCATCCTTGGGTGCTACGGCCGGGAGGGCGCACGTGAAACCTCCAGGAACAAGCACGTACAAACGAGCACAAAGCGCACTCAAGAGCACGAGCTTAAAACCCCCTTGATATATATAATTTAGGGTGGAGCGAAAATACTTTTTTTCTAGTATGAAGTTCTAATAGTGATTAAAAGTTGCATTTAGTGGACGAAATATGCCTGCCAAAATATGAGTTCATTTGTTTAAAATTTTCAGCTGCCACCAGGGGGCTAAAGTTAACACAATTTTGTGTAAAAAGGAAAAAAATGCTTCTATTTTAGGTTTGTCAAACTATTATAAAATTTTATCTTAGAATTATCTAATAGTTTGATTAAGATTCATAAATGATAGGAATTCGTTTTGTAAAAATGCCTTTTCATATGCTTAATATCTTCAGCTGCCACAAGAGAGCTGAACTTAGCACAATTTATAGTAACTGAGTCATGTTGAGACTACACTGAATGTTGTGGGGGAGGGTTTGGGGAGGGTTGTGGGGAGGGTTTTGGTGTGAAGGAATTTCTTTCTGTGAGTCATTAGAACAGTGTGTTAACACTTGTCTTCTTAGGTAGTAGGCCTAGTCACTCAGTTGATCGGAGAGTTTTTTAATATGATCGGAATATTATAAAACTTTATTTTAAAGTGATTTATATAGAGATAATATTGATTTTATTATAAAATGCTTGTTATAATGTATTATATAATTTTAGATTATTTATATAATATATTATATATTTATATAATATATTATATATTTATATAATATATTATATATACTTATAAATATATTATATATATTAATTATATAATGTTTTGATGTTACAGGATATTTTGTGATTGTGAATTTTTCTTAAAAATATTATGGCATCAAATACTAAATATAAACATTTCACTAGAGAACATATGAAGTGTGCCATATTTGAAGTACCTTGTGAGATGAGTGATATGCAACTACCAACTTATAACTGCATTACGAAAGATTACCTGTTCACAAAACATTTAGTGAAGGAGCAGATGAATAACAAGGAGCCTTCATTTTCTGAAATAGCAGAGGCAGTTTCCAAAAAGGTAGAAAATATTTGGAAGAAGGCCTCTTTGCCAATAGTTTCACATACACGCGTTTTACAGATGATGCGAGTGTACCATGATAAATACAGGTCCTTATTAAAGCCATACAAGTCACGCAAGGATCAGCCTAAGTACAAAAATCAGCTTGAAGAATTTGAAAACTCTTCAAAATGCACTTTGTTTGACATCTGCACCTGCAAATGTAAGGAGTTTAGGAGATGCTCATGTGAAAAGAGTAAGAAAGTCCCTCCAAAAGAGCAGGATTTTTTAAATGACCAACGAACACGCAGAATAATGGTGATAGGAAGCATTGACATAGCACACACAAGACGATTACAAGCAAGAGAACATCGAAAGGAAATGGAAAAAGCACGTCTGGAATCCTCACAAACAACTAGTGCTGCTATAACCAATACGTCCAACTTACAAATCGAAACAGAGACAAGTGAACTTCAACAACTAGAAGAGATATCTGAAGATAATGAGGAAGATACAACCTCGACTCAATATGTAATATCAGAACAACAGATGCGTGAGCCACTGCCTTCATTAGCAATTACTTGTGATAGATTTAAAATGTCGGACAGAGCTGGGGCTGCTATTGCTTCTGCAGTATTGGCAGATCTTAAAATTGTTACTCCTGAAGACAAAGGGAATATTATAGACAGAAGTAAGCTAAGACGTGAAAGACAAAAACAGAGAAAGGAACTACAACAGATAGGAGAGCCAAAAACCATGCGGGGATTATACTTTGATGGCAGAAAGGATAAAACAATGATTCAAGTCCAGGAGAGTGATGGCTCTAACCACCAAAAGAACCAAACGCGAAGAGCATATCAGCTTAATATCTGAACCACACTCTCTGTACTTTACACATGTGACACCTTCCAGTGGCAAAGCTAAATACATTTGCACAACGCTAGTGAATTGCTTGAAAGAAAGGAATGTTGATATAGGGAACATCGTTGCAGTTGGCTGTGATTCGACAGTGGTTAACACTGGTAGTATTGGAGGCACAATAAGATTACTGGAAGAAGCCTTTAATAAGCCATTGCAGTGGCTGATATGCCTTTTACACCTTAATGAACTTCCATTGCGCCATCTGTTTCATCACTTGGATGGTACCACTACTGGACCAAGAGCATTTTCAGGAGAAATTGGCCGAGCACTTTCAGACTGTGAAAAGCTTCCCATAGTTAACTTCAAACCCATTGAAATTCAAGAGGACATGTGTGAAGTTGATGTAGATGACATAAGTACTGACCAGAAATACCTTCTTGAAATTCACAAGGCTATATCAAGTGGAACATTCTCAAAGAGTCTTAGTCATAAGAGTCCAGGCAATATATCACATTCAAGGTGGCTTACCACAGCAAACAGGACTCTGCGGTTATATGCAAGCATAGAGAATCCTTCAGGCAATTTACAAGAATTAGCTACTTTCATTGTTAGGGTATACGCACCAATGTGGTTTCAGATAAAGCGTAAACCATTATGCCAATATGGTGCTAAACATATGTGGCATATGATTGCAAGAAGCCGGTATCTCCGTGAAGAGCTTAGGAGAGTACATGACTCAGTCATTCAGCGAAATGCATATTACGCAAATCAAGAAAACATTCTCATTGCAATGATAGCTGATGAAAGGGAGCATGTGCGTCAGTTGGGATTTAGGCGTATCATAAAAGCAAGGGCATGCATTCAAGAAACAGATGTTATCAGGTATTTTAAGGTGCCAGAAATAAATTTTTATGCCAAAGACTATACAGATCTCATTATGTGGCAAGATTTTCAGGTAGCAGAACCACCGATAACCAAAGGAGTTTCTCTTGATGATATTGAATCATGCATCAAACATGGTACTACTCTTCATTCAGAATTATTTCAGTTTCCATGTCATACACAAGCCGTAGAGAGATGCGTCAAGCTCGTTACAGACGCTGCTGGATCAGTCTGCGGACCTACAAACAGAGACGGTTGGATTCGTGCTACATTAGAATCAAGGAAAAAACAGCCAAAATTTGACACAAAAGCAAATTACTAAATAGTCTTCAGCAAGAACCCTTTCTAGAGGGAGGTTGGTTGGGGAAAGGTTGGTAACTCCGCTAAGGCACGAAATAACGTTTCTTAACTGTCTCAAGCCAGTATAAAGGAGGAGAGACATCCTAATTTATTACTGTTCCCTTTTTCAAGTAAATACAGAATCATACTTAATTGTCATTTTTAAGTTAACTTCAGCCCTCTTGTGGCAGCTGAAGATATTAAGCATATGAAAAGGCATTTTTACAAAACGAATTCTTATCCTTTAAGAATCTTAATCAAACTATTAGATAATTCTAAGATAAAATTTTATAATAGTTTGATAAACCTAAAATAGAAGCATTTTTTTCCTTTTTACCCAAAATTGTGTTAACTTTAGCCCCCTGGTGGCAGCTGAAACTATTAAACAAATGAACTCATATTTTGGCAGGTATATATCGTCCACTAAATGCAACTTTTAATCACTATTAGAACTTCATACTAGAAAAAAAGTATTTTTCGCTCCACCCTAAATTTTATATATATATATATATATATATATATATATATAATTCTATGCAATATTAGATAGAATAAAGAAAAAAAAGCATTAAAACATTAGGTCTTATTAAAAATGTTAGTAAAAATTGGCAATATATCATAAGTACATTGTAACCAATAGGACAGGGGAAAAGGCATACTTGTATGATATACATAACCATAAATATTACAACACTTATAGTACTCGTATATTGGCAAATTTACAGGAGCATAGAATCTTCTGAACAACAGCTATATTACAATAAATACTATTAACTTCAAACGAGAGAAGGGAATTGCAATGGGGACAAACAGCAGTCCGTATATAGCAGATTTATATCTGTCACGCAAAGAATTCCTTTTTATGGAAAAGCGATTGAAGAGTCAGCGATAACCGAATATTTAACAGCAATGGGCGATATGTAGACGAATCTGTAAGACAAATATACCTAACTTCTTCGAAGAATTTGCGAGACAAATTTACCCACACTAGAATTAAAATTGGAAAGAGGCAATAACAAATGACAACAAAGACAGACAAAGAAAATTTTCTAGAATTGCGTCAAATTACAAATGGAAAGTAGTTACGTGCGATGTTTATAATAAAACGGATAGTTACCACGTTCATATAATAACATTTACTTTTAAGGAGAGCTTATTATAAAC
This sequence comes from Bathynomus jamesi, assembly GCA_023014485.1. Lineage (NCBI taxonomy): Eukaryota > Metazoa > Arthropoda > Malacostraca > Isopoda > Cirolanidae > Bathynomus > Bathynomus jamesi. Next base: position 356,078 of record JAJOZX010002126.1, on the reverse strand, counting down.
AATTTTATGGACCAGGTCTTTTACTCACAAGTCGTCAGATACGCGAGGATAGGCTGTAAATATGAAGGACTTAAACAAAGAGTAAAATACATAATGAATCATCCATGAGACAAAGGATTCCATAAAAATAAACAGATTTTCAAATTAAAAAAGTTAACGTGGGAAATACCAAATGTATTAAATAAATTCAACTGCATAAAAACTACTGAATTCATTAATAATTTAGATATACAGTATGTCATACATATATTATGGGTATATGGGAATAGACGCATGTATAAGTATACAGAGAGGGTCTGTATATGTGTGTATGTATATGTATGCGTGTTTATGTATATTTATAGTATGTGTATGGCAGATAGCTGGTGAGGGAAGCTATATTTTGGGGCCGCTTTGCTAGTGACCCGTTGCTCACGTTGGGCTAACATCATGAAAAGGAAAAATTGTAGTATTTATCATTTACTATTACTTATTCAGACCATAGTGGATTTTATTTTCCCAAAGAGTTCCTTGTTCCATGCACGGTCTGTGTGTAACATAAAAGTTTCTCAGGGGACCATGACAAACAAAAAAGAAAAAGAGTTCAGGGAGGAGAGCAGGGGTCAGGGGCGTATTTAAGGTCTCAAAGTATTCGGTGCAGGTGCTTTTAGGGGCCCGTAACTCAGATATGTTATTGACTAAAAACAATGACAACAACAAAATGTTTATTTCTACATTGCATAATAGCTTTGCATTCAATAACCCTTATACAAATAACGCACAAATGTAGAAGCAGGGCATAATGTGAAGCCTATCAGGCTTACAAATTGTTATGTTCCATATGCATATGAATTTAAATTAACATTGACGGAGAACACTTTACAAAAAAAAAATATTTGCAATAAACAAGAATTTTGTAAGGTTATGCAAACACTAGCTTCCAATTAAAACTTAACTAAAAGCAAAGGAGTAGAAAAACAATAAACCAACGAAGATGTATGAATATATATGCATTTTTACTGTTGTATTATACTGATATTATTGTGAATCAGAAAAATTGGACTTCTGTATGACTAGTATGAGCAACTTACTGTCTTCATATAACTTGAATTTGAACAAATTAGTTATAGATTTTTTGAAAGCAACACAAATATAAAAAAAAATTTTAGAAGTAGTTTCCATCTTGCCTACAGTATGAAAATGACATTGCACATGCTATAAAATTCTACAAACATTTGTCATATCCCATTTACTTTAACTGAAATTATCTGAAATTAAAACACACATAAGTAAACATCATTGTAAATCAATAAGTAACATAGTAGTATATCTAACATAAGTAGTAAGGGGTTCCAAAAAACCTTAGCCCCCCCCCATTTGCAGCTTACATGTTTACTTATATCGAATTAGTTTTTAGTGATTATAAAAATATATAAAATTCTTTATTTATTGCAGGTATTAAAATTACTCTAGCTGATAAAGTGATAATAAATGGCTTCTCAATTAATTGGTGATTCGGAGAGGCAACGTGTGATAGATCGCGTACGAGCAATAACATTTCGGGAAGCTCGTGATGCTGGAGCCACCTTTATAACACGTTCATGGGTTGCCAAAAAGTTGCGAAGAAGTGAGGACTTCGTCAAAAGAAATTGGAATAAAACTTTGGATGAATGTGAAATGGATACAACCAAATCTGGGCGCCCAAATTTGCCACTCTCTCAGGAAACAAAGGACATCATTGAAGGCGGTACGCGTAAGCGGAAAAACAGCTGTGCTAAACTTTCTAGAGAGATCGAAGTGTTGAGAGGAAAGATCGTTAGTGGTGAGATCATTCGACTGTACCGTCATAGGCAAGGTTTAAAGCCTTGGCATGAACTTCCAAAGCCAAGAAAAACTCAACTTAACATCGATGACAGAATTTGGTTTGCCCATTATCTTGAAGATTGGGATGTGGATCATTTCATGCATTTAGCTGTCTCTGATGAATTTTTTGTTTGCGTAACACGTCGGCATAACTACCAAAATGATCGAGTGTGGGCCACAACACCAGATGAAATCGATGACAATGACATTATCACGAATTATTAAAAAGTCCAGACTGTGTTGGTGTGTTTGTTTTGTTCACTGCAAAGAAGCTCATGTGGGTGCTGAAGCCAAATGGTCAGAGTTGGGATGGACAGTATTTTCGTGATATTATTCTATCCCAGCATGTCATTCCTTTTCTAAGAAACCCAAACAATGTTATGGATGTCGATCAGGTCACACTTGTGCACGATAAGGCCCCCTGCTTTAAGGCATTAGCCACTCAACAGTTGTTGTGGAACCATGAGATCGATTTCTTTGGAAATGAAGAATGGCCAGGAAATTCTCCTGACCTGAACGTCTGTGAACGCATTGGATCAGTTATAAAGGACAAGGTTGAATGTCTCTTGTTTCAAGAACCTGCAGCAAATCGATTTTGGAAGGATACAATGACGCAACACATTGAAACTGTTTTAGCAAATTTGCGTAACGATCAAGATCTATTCACGTCACTTTTGGCAAGCTACCCAAAGCGAATTCAGGCTGTCTTGGAAGCCAATGGCGGGAACACCAAGTTTTAATTGTTTCTCATTAAATGCAGGATTAAATTCTCTTTCGTAAGGTATGTTTAGTTTTACTGTACCTCTAATGGTTTAGGCCATGGGCGGGGGGGGGGGCTAAGGTTTATCTAACATAACGCATATTTTGTTATTAAATAGAATATTTTATGTAGCCTATATTTTTCTTAATAGTATCTGGATTAAGAAATATTTGGTTTAAATGCAATTGGAGGGACTACCACGTTTTTTTCAACGCACTTTTTTTCAACAACACGGTTTTATCAACAGACAAAATTACCGGGACTGCCGGGACTACCCATTCAACAAATTACCGGGACTACCAATTTTATTCAACACACAGTAATCTCAAGACAATTTTATCATTAGATACACTTTTTCCAAAAACTTACCACATATAACAGTTTTCAACAGCTAGGTTAGTATTGGTATGATCTAGGTATGCGTAACCAGAGGACTCGTTAGGTAAGGTTAGGTTAGGTTTCTTTAGCGTCTGTTCGCTCGTCTAAATATGACGTAGTGGTAGACATCTGAATCACGGCACTGTTACCGTCTGAACACATCTATACACTTTTTTCAACAATTTGGCAAAATAGCACAAAATTTCCAACTATTGAAAAAATATATCAATAGCTGCAAAATATTTATCATAATTACGTACTGTACGTGCATGACATGCGATGGAATGTTTGATTGTAAACACACAGCTGACAACTGGAAGCTCGCTTGCTAGTCGGGATGACTCGCTAAGCGATCCTTTCTTCTTTTTCTAACTAAGCTTTTACATAAACGAAGAGGCGATCGCACTTGATGCTTTATTTTTTTGTTATTGTGCTCGATCTACCCTCAATTTTAATACTGATTTTTTTTTGCTCTTAAGGGCCCGCGTGTCAAGGGCCCGTCGGTGTATGCACCGACTCCACCGACGTTAAATACGACCCTGGCAGGGGTGTGTTGTTGTAATGTGGCAGTGTTAGAAAGCCATGTTCGTTCCTAAACTTACAAATGCGGGGATGCCGCATTTGCATCGCCAACGTCATTATCTCAACCCGAGTGATTGGATCATAGAACTTTAAATATCTTTCACGTGAAGCTGAAATGAGTTTGGTTGAACGCTTATTCAGTTCAGAGAGAAAAACTCTAAAGAAAGAGTTGTAAGTGTATTGACTTAGAAATTTATGTCGTATTAACTAACAAAGAATATATATTTATAGACCCAATCTTGATCATATCTGATTTTTGTTACTTAATACTTTCATGAAGAACAGCTGTAATTTTTCAGCGAAAACCTTTGTTCACCTTCGAAAATTGAAAAAACCAGCTTAAGGATTGTAACCCCATTCAAGCTGAACCCACGTGAGGGAAGGTCTGGAACTAGGCAATTATGGCTTTGAACGGTTCTGTGCGCATGTCTCATGTGTATATAAAAAGTGCACGGGGCGAATCTTTCTCCTGTTCTTCTCCACACTCTTTCCCGTCCATCGGATGTTCGAAGATTAAATCTTGATTCAACCGTGAACAATACTCGTCCCCATTGGACCATAGTCCAATTGACATGCTCACGAACGAAAGCAAGATGAGCATTGCGGTGGTGTGGGAGCAATTGGGGCCCATTGCTGGACGTCTAGCATGTAAGCCACTTTCCATAAGTCTCCTTCTAACGGTTCGCTCCGATACACTGACGTCTCGAGACCTTTCCAGCTCATTGCGGACATTTGTGGTAGTCAAGCGACGATCTCGCAAAACACTCAAGACAATGAAACGATCGTCACGGGCAGATGTGCAACGCGATCTTCCAGATCATGGTCTTCGGGTGTACTCTCCTGTCTCCACATAACGTTGGTAGACACGTCGAACCGTTGTTCTTGGAATTCCTAGCGCATCGGCGACGTAACGCTGGCTCCGACCATCTTCAATTAGGGCGACGACTCTTGCGGCGTTCACGGCATTCAAATCCATTGTAAATGTCCAATTCTGAAACCCAAAAGAATTAGAAGTCTATCTGTTACTAAACGCAAATGCCTACTCCCACTAGTGGAAGGAAAAAGTGGCACTAGCAGTCTAAAAGCAACTGAATGTCAGATTGTCGAATTCTTAAAAGAAGTTGAAAATTCGTTACAGTTAGTGTGTTCGCAGCTGACGTTGTTTTGTGTCGTTATTTGGTTGTCTCATAGACTATATTTTGGAATTTTAAAACTTTTATAAACAGAAGCAAGCTTGCCCACTTTTTTGCTTTACGCGATATTCCAAGTGGGCCGATTTTTCTGCCGCTCAGTATATATATATACACACATTTTAACTGCAAACAACACACAGTATAATTAATGTAAAGAACGACGCTTGTATAGAAGAACGTTCCGCACAAGATGAGGAGGGAGCACGAACAAATGAGAAATGAGGTAACCACCCGGGAATCGAACCCGGGATCTTCCGATTGCCGGTCAGATATGCTAACCACTACACCATGGGCCTCGATTAATCAGAAGTCGTAATTCTCCTACATGCGAGCAGAAACCAATGCCCTGAGGGGGCACCTCCCGCATGCCGCACATATATACATTTTAACTGCAAACAACACACAGTATAATTAATGTAAAGAACGACGCTTGTATAGAAGAACGTTCCGCACAAGATGAGGAGGGAGAACGAACAAATTTTTCATTTTTCATTTGTTCGTTCTCCCTACTCATCTTGTGCGGAACGTTCTTCTATACAAGCGTCGTTCTTTACATTAATTATACTGTGTGTTGTTTGCAGTTAAAATGTATATATGTGCGGCATGCGGGAGGTGCCCCCTCAGGGCATTGGTTTCTGCTCGTATGTAGGAGAATTACGACTTCTGATTAATCGAGGCCCATGGTGTAGTGGTTAGCATATCTGACCGGCAATCGGAAGATCCCGGGTTCGATTCCCGGGTGGTTACCTCATTTTTCATTTGTTCGTTCTTCCTCCTCATCTTGTGCGGAACGTTCTTCTATACAAGCGTCGTTCTTTACATTAATATATATTATATATATATATATATAAAATAGGCTATGCATGCTTCCCTATACATAAATGTCACCAATCGCCAGATATATATATATATACATATATATACACATATATACATATATATGTGTGTGTGTGTGTATGTGTGCGTATACCTGGAAGCTGCAAGTACACTGTAAAAAAATGTACGTTTCATCTAATTCCAAATTCGAGTGTATAACTGACATTAAATATATTTTCCGAGTACTCTTGTTGCAGGTAGTACGTTGAAAGTAGAACGTAGCGTGAGAAACCACTAAAAAGAGTAAGAGAAATGAGAAAGATTGAAGAGTTTAATTAATAACATTATATTAAATAATGATAGCGAAGAAATCTTTAATTAAACTAAGAATCGACTCAGAGATCTGTATTTCCATCACTCCGTAGAAAATCCTCCCGTCAGCTATAGACGCTTTTTTGAAACAACTTTCCATCCGACTTTTCCCACATATTGGCAGAATTTCATCAATCTGTAGAACTAATTCATCTTATTTTGGCAATTGCTTTCGTTCATTTGAAATTTAAATTAAACACAAATTAAACTTATTTTATTCTAGAATTTCTTTATTTAACTCAAACTTAACTACCACGTATTCACTTATGCACAGTATATTATCAAGAAACAAATACACAAAGTTTTCCCCATTTACCAGGATTCGAATCGATGTCAGCGAGATCTCTGCAAAAAGTTCAGTGTCCTCACCCGATTAGGCCACTCGATGTTAGGAAGGAGGTTTAACATATCGGGTATTTATGACTTTACATTACTGCTATTAAACAACCTTTTTTAGGTAAAAGAGTTGTATTTGCATTTAAAAATAATATATTTAGAAGAAAATAATTATAAACAGTGCATTTCTTAAGAACTATAAACTAACATTAATTCTCGATGGACGGATTACAATACAATTTAATACAATATACATTTAATTTTCTTGATGTAATTAATGCATGTACCATAACACAATATGAATTTTCATTTTACATTAAACCAATTTCCTAGAGTTTATGGTATAGGAAAAACAGCTTAGAATCTTAAAATAAGGCCCATTCCGAACATTTATTTTTTTTAGAGTCATGCCCTCATTGCGCATGTGCAAGTTTTCTTCGCAACAATAATTATCCTGTCTGCACGGGCCTACTTTTTCACTCCCGGCCCAGCCCGGTCCGGTTTGTTATGTTCTTTTTATTTTGAAGCTTGTGTCCGGCCTGTTCCGTAAGAATTTTATAAACATTTTCTAAAACGTACCTGTTTTAGTGTAATATTGGACCTACATATAATAAATTGCTTCACAATAGTCGTAGGTTGTCAATATATAGTGCAGTACAGTATATAGAAGCCACATTGTAGTTTATAAAAAATTAAAAGCTGGTACATACGAAAGTTAAGTTACAAGTTTTTACATAAGAATAAGAGATCAACATTATCTTTTTAAGCAAGTTCTTCTTTATTGGATGACTAATCATACTGCACTGAAATTTCTTTCATTACTCGCATTTGATGCGGTTACACACAAATATTTTCTGGCTAGTTGTGATAGTTGAGGGAATTGATGATGATGAACGGTTTCAAACCTGTAAAAATGTTTATTATATCTACTGTATGTACTGACGAGGAAAGATAACTCAATAAAGATTAAATAAACATAAATACTGTAAATATGAACATTATTTTTTGTTAAGATAAACTTTAAAATCTGATAAAAGAAGCATTCATAGCAAATATATATTATCCTTTTAAAGTATGATTCCTAACACGAACCGCTGTATAAAATTTTATTAGAACGATTACTTCCAACGTGGCGTCATTCTCATTCCCACTTGCAATTCGTAAGTGGGAATACTCCAAGTGGGAATTCCAGATTTAGGAAAGTCCTTAGAGAGAGAGAGAGAGAGAGAGAGAGTTACAAGGAAAAGAAGTACCTCAAAAGGCCTTGCGGCCCATACCGAGGAGGTACCAATGGCAACTGGTGCCAGGGAAAAATTCATACACCCTCAAATAGTGTGCAAGATTCGGTCTAACCTTTTCTTGAACAGATCCACAGAAGAACTGTTCACAACTTCTGAAGGTAGCCTGTTCCACGTGTCACAGATCTTATAGGTAAAGTAATTCCCACACACACTAGTCCCAAACCGTTTCAAATCCAACTTCCAACCATTGTTGCGAGTTGGGTTATCATTTAAACTAAACATGCTTCTAAATTCGACATTGTTGAACCCGCGTAAGAACTTGAAAACCTCGATGGGTTGACCGCGCAGCCTCCGAGTTTCCAGCGAAAACAAATTTAGGGCGCGTAAGCGTCGATTGTTGTGGCCCTCGCCTGGACTCACTCCAGCCTCTCAATATCTTTCCTGAGGGTGAGCGACCAGAACTGCACAGCATACTCCAGGTGCGGCCGAACCAGAGAATTGTACAGAGAGAGCACAAGCTCCTTGTTCCGAAATCGAAATTGCCTCCTGATATAACCCAACAGTTTCTGGGCTTTCTTTTCCACCTGTACACACTGTTTGGTAAACTTAAGGTCGCTGCTGATTAGCACACCCAAGTCCTTTTCCAAATCAGTGACCTTGATATTACTCCCCAACATTGAGTAGTCCGACTTGGGATTAGCGTAGCCAATGTGCATCACCTTGCATTTGCCCAAGTTAAACGGCATTTACCATTTTTCAGACCACTCTCCTATCCTACGTAGGTCCGCACGCAGTTGCTCGATCGCCTCGGGCGTTCCAACATTGGCCCCCAAGCTTGGTGTCATCAGCGAATTTGGCGATCCTACTGACGATGCCACAGTCGATATCATTTATGTAAATGATAAACAACAGTAGCCCCAAAACGGAACCCTGAGGAACCCCGCTAGTGACCGAGGCCCAACCCGAACTTGCCCCTTTAATTACAACCCTCTGCCGCATATTCTTCAGCCAGTTTTCAATCCACCTACCTACTTCCCCACCGATACCCAGCGCGCGGACTTTGGCCATTAGTCGGCGGTGAGGTACCTTATCAAAGGCTTTCTCAAAGTCGAGATAAAGTATATCAATCGCCCTACTCTTATCATACTTACTCCACATGACGTGGAAAAACTCGAGCAAGTTGGTGAGACACGACCTATGCCGTCTAAACCCATATTGGGAGTCCCCAAGCAGCTTGTAGGAATCCAAATGGTCAACGATCCTATCCGCTATTATCCCCTCTAATAATTTACCTACAACCGAAGTGAGACTAATGGGACGATAGTTCCATGGACTTTCGTGATCCCCTTTCTTAAAGATAGGGGTCACGTTGGCTTCCCTCCAGTCACCAGGCACCTGGCCCGTCTCCAACGATTTGTTGAAGACTTTAGCCAGGTGGGGAGCCACCTGGTCGCGCACCTCCCGCAACACTCTAGGGAGGAACTGGTCTGGCCCAGGAGCCTTAAACGCGCTCAGTTTGTCTATTCTATCGGCAACGACTGTCGCGGTACACAGAACACTATCCAGGTCAGCACCTTCGTGCCTGATGCCTCGCTCGGGGATGATGCGGGTGTCCTCCCTGGTGAACACTCCCGCAAAGTACTCATTCAGCACATTAGCGATGTCCACGTCGGAGGTCCGCAGAGCGGACGTTTCGCTAGCCTAACCTTACGTTTCGCTAGCCTAACCTTCGCCTTCACTTCCCTACCCAGGCAGACATATACCTCAGTGTTTTCATGGGAACGCTTGGCCTTCGCCCTCCTATACGCAGCTTTCCTATTTCGGATAGCCGAAGCGATGTCACGACTGAACCACTTAGGCTGCGTTGAAGCGGGTGTGACCGGTTTTGAGGGTATGGCAGCAGACTGCAGCACCATAAACTGGTCCCGGAATGCACTCCACACTTCCTCAACATCGCCGCCGACCTCTAACCCCATCTCACTTACGCTATCCCGGAGGCTAACAAAATCCGCCCGCCGTAGATCGAGCTTACTCCCTCTAGAGTTACTACGCTTCACCCGAGGACGCAGACAGAACCTAATCAGACCGTGATCACTCCCGCGCAACGATTCGTCAACGGTGAGGCCAGAGACGAGGTTGTCTTCGGTCGTGAATACTAAGTCTAGAACGCTTTCGCCTCGTGTAGGCCCATTGACCCACTGAGTGAGGAAGTTCTCATCAGCAAAGTCAACTAGCCTCCTCCCTTCGACATCAGTAGTCCTGTCTTCCCAGTTTATGTCGCGACAGTTGAAGTCTCCTAAAACTACACACACCCTGTCCCCTAGAAGGCTACGGAGTTCGGTGTACAGGGCTGTATCCTCCTCGAGGAGGAGATGCGGAGGTCTGCACGCCAAGATTAACCTATAGTTCGTCCCTCCCACTTTCAGATCGACGCCAAGCAGCTCCCGTTCCGATCGGAACTGGCAATCAACTGGACTCAATGTGTCCCTGACGTATATTAGTACCCCTCCCCCCTCCCCACGAGTGCGGTCTTTGTGAAACATTCTATACCCTGGAATCTCGAACTCCCCAACGTAGTCCCTACCATCAGTATGAATCCAGGACTCGGTGATAGCAACGATATCCTGGTATTCTGATGCTAAGAACGCCCGTAGCTCGTAAAACTTATTCCTAATCGACCTAGCATTAAAAAGCACTGCACGGAGGGAGCCTTCCCTATTCTGACCGCCCCCTAGCACGACCCGTTTCCCGAACAGCCAGGGCTGTCGGGAGTTGGAGAGCCCCTCACCAATGAGGGGGCAACTTCTGCAGGAGCCTCAACCCCCTCCAACGGGGAAGGACATCATCTTTCCCCGGTAGGGTGTTGTCATCAATCCCCGGCTTGACTTCACCATACGGTATAGGTGCTGGTCAAGCAGCGCGCCTAGCACACCCTTACCGTTGGCATTGAGGTGGACACCATCTCTCTGATAAGGGTCCCACCTACCCGAAAATGCGTCGTAGGGGTCAACAAACCCCACACCCAATGGGACGCAGAAGTCTTGCACCCTCTCGTTGATGCCAATGACCTTACTGAGCCCGTGGTCACTGGCATTCATCCGCTGTAAAATACCCATGAACATTCCCCTGTCTGTCTTAAGTTTCAGATCATCCGCAAGAGACATGATCTCGGTGATGATCCCTTCGGTCGAACCTACCCTACCGCCTTTGAGGAACAGGTCGTTGCCACCAGCGTGGACAACGATCGCAGTCCTCTGACTGCCCGCGCAGCTTCTCTAGCTCCTTCCTTAAGTGCGCCGTTCCCCGCCCGGGTAAACACCTTACCTTCCTCCTGTCCCGAGAGAGAGAGAGAGAGAGACCTGATGGTTAAGTGAGGTGATTAGAGGGAGATAAGCGTCTCAGTCCATTAAAACTAAACACCTGTTATAACCTACATACAAACAAATGTGAAGGAACATTTTTAAATTCGAATTTTCATTACAATTAAGCCAAACATATATTTTGCTCCAAAGAGTGCCACTCCTCTTTTCCCCTCTGGTAGTAGCACTGGCACTTGTATCCACTCTGTCACTTTGCACCCATATTACTGTGCCTAATCGGACAAAATTTACATAAATTTGTAGTAGGTGATAAAAAATATCGATCATATCCAAAATAAAGAAAACTTCAGACTCAAAATTATGTGAGCATAAAGTAAATGGGGCGGAATGTTACGTCATGTTCAAAATTTGTAGAAAACTTTAGTATTTCATTAGGAATTACTTCATTGGTAAATGAGATGAAACACTAATTCCATCAAAACTGCCGTAATTTCAGCTCTCTGTGTATATTAGCATGAATTTTGGAAATATCGAATATATTGTTCATATGCAGTAAAATCACAGAAAACACGTTGTTGGTTTACGTCGTCGTCGTCGGCCTAGGCAAGCTACGGCTTGGGACCGTAGCGCATCTATCCGGTATAGGTTAACCTGGATGATGTAGCCATAAGCACTGCCGCTGGTTAAGTGCCAACCAGTGATTATCTCACTAGCCGTATTGAGTCCGTTAGGCGAAACTGCGACAGTACCAAAGATGGAAAATATAACCCTTGGATTTCTATTATTTATTTGTAAAATGGACATGGTATTAGATTAAAATAAATATTTGAATATAAATAATTAACTGACAATTGTGATATATAATTAATTATGTTTACATACAATAAAATAATATAGTATACATAAAATTAGTATTAATGTGGTTCACAATTGAATTATAATGGGGTAACTAATTTAAAATGAATTTATACTATTCCGAAATTCAAGACGGTAAAATTAACATTTAACTTGAAACTAAAATAAGAGTATTCACTACACACTCCCCCACCAGAGAGGAAGTTCAAAGAGTTCCGAACGACACAGATTTCCGCTGGACCTTTTTGGTAGCTACTTGTACCTCACTTAAGGTTGATTCCAAAAACGCAGGCTTAAGACGATCGATAGAAACCTTGTCGACCTTGGAACCGCGCTGGATGAGGAATGATTTGCGCGTACGTCGGAGAACTTCATAGGGTCCGTCATATGGACATTGGAGAGGCCGTTTTGGGACAGGTACACGAACGAAAACGTGGGTGCAAGACTGGAGGGCTGGGGAAACAAAGATGTTCTGTTGGCTAGTCAATCGAGGGGGAACAGGCTGAAGGGACTGCATGTGAGAGGAAAGTGTTTGAGCGAATTCCGTAGGATCGCATGACTTATCCCCTGCAGTGAAGTAGCCACCTGGTAGCCGCAGTGTTGTTCCATAGACTAGTTCGGCCGCTGTAGTCTTCAGATCACTCTTAAATGCAGAGCGAATACCAAGCAACACGAGTGGAAGCTTATCCATCCAATGGGAGTCTTCGTGACACATAAGGGATGACTTCAGCTGGCGATGGAAGCGTTCGACGAGGCCGTTAGCTTGCGGATGATACGCACAGGTATGCGCATGTACTGTACCCAACAAGCTGGTAAACTTCTTCCAAAGCGAAGACTCAAATTGGCGACCTTGGTCAGTGATGACTTTTGTCGGCAATCCAAATCTTGATACCCATCCATGAAGAAAGGCTCTTGCAACAGTGTCCGCTTGGATATCAGGAAGTGGGATGGCTTCAGGCCACCTGGAAAAGCGGTCGAGACAGGTGAGCAGATAACGTTGGCCTTGAATCACTGGAAGAGGGCCAACAATGTCTACATGAATTACCTCAAATCGCTGGGATGGGGGCGGAAATGCGTCAAAGGGGGACCTGGTGTGCCTTTGGACTTTGGCACGCTGGCAGGCAAGGCACGTTTTGGTCCAATGCTTGACATCCTTCCGCATCGAGGGCCAAACAAAGCGAGAGGTAACCAGGTGTTGCGAAGCACGGATACCAGGATGGGAGGGCTTATGAAGATCCGTGAAGACTGCTTGTCTGTGACATGGAGGGACATAAGGGCGAATAGCAGCTGTTGATACGTCGCAATAGAGGGGCACAGACAATCCTGGCATACTCATTTTCTTGAGGGAAAGTGAGTGAGTGGAGTCTTCTCTGAGCAGTTCTTGTAGTTCCGTATCCTTATCTTGATCCTGTGCAATAGCATTCCACAGTGTAGAGCTGAGGGTAACAGAAGTAATCTCTATTCTTGAAAGTGCATCCGCTGGAGTGTTCAAGACACCTTTGATGTGGCGGATATCTGTGGTAAATTGCGAGATATAATCGAGTTGCCTGATGACTCTGGGAGAGTGGTTACAGCTGTTTTTATTGAAGACAGTGACCAAAGGTTTGTGGTCGGTAAAAACACAAAACTCTCGGCCTTCAAGGAAATGTTGAAAATGCTTCACGTTTAAGTAAATAGCAAGAAGTTCACGTCCGAAAGCACTATAACGCGTTTGGGCTGGCTGCAGCTTTTTCGAGTAAAACGCGATGGGTGCTTGTTGACCGTTAATGGTTTGTTCCAACACCCCACCGATCGCAACATCTGATGCATCGACCGTCAGAGTTAGGGGGGCATTACTGATAGGAAATGACAGAGACAATGCACTATTGATAGCATTTTTGGCATTGTCGAACGCCTGTAAACTATCGCTACACCATACCAATTTCGTTACCTTGCGTTTGTGTGTGATCATAGCGTGTAGAGGAGCAAGAACACTGGCACAGTTTTTAATGAACTTGTGGTAATAATTTACCAAACCTAGAAACCGACGTAACTCACGCTGATTATTTGGCATAGGGTAATTTTTTATCACTTCACACTTGTCCTGAAGGGGGGTAATTCCGTGCTGCGAAATCGTGTGACCAAGAAATTCCAAGGTTGGCTGTGCAAACACACACTTAGATGCATTAATAGTAACACCGTATTGTTCTAAGCATTGAAAGAGGAGTGAAAGATGTTCCTTATGTTCCTCTTCCGTTGAGCTGGCCACAAGCAAATCATCGATGTAGGCATAAACAAAGTCTAAGCCTCTGGTGACCTCATCTATAAACCTCTGAAAGGTTTGCGCAGCATTCCGTAGCCCGAACGGCATCTTCAAAAATTCGAATAACCCAAATGGTGTACAAACTGCAGTCTTGGGAATATCCGAAGGCTCTACGGGAATGTGGTGGAAAGCCTTAACGAGATCTATTTTACTGAAGATAGATTTGCCGTGGAGAAGAGAATTAAAGTCTTGGACATTTGGTACCGGATATCGGTCCGGGATGGTTGTCGAATTCAAAAACCGGTAATCCCCACATGGTCTCCAGTCTCCTGACTTCTTCTGGACCAGGTGTAGGGGAGAGGACCAACTGCTTTTGGAAGGTCTTATTATCCCAAGATCTATCATAAGCTGGAATTCTGATTTGGCAGCTTTCAGTTTGTCCGGGGCAAGACGTCTGGGTTTTGCAAACACAGGGGGACCTTTTGTTGTAATGTGATGGGTAATGGTGTGCTTAATGGTATCACCCATCTGCATCGGTTGAAGAATTCCTGGATATCGCTGGAAAAGGCACTGGTACATGGAATTAGGGGGAACGAGGGAAAGTGCAGAGTTCGAGGCGTCCGGAAGGGCAACCTGTTTGGCAAGAACAGAAAGCAGTGTGGCCTGGTCGCATAAGCGTCGCTTGTCAAGATCCACCAGGAGTTTGAAATGCTGGAGGAAGTCAGCGCCGATTATGGGATGCTGCACTTGAGCACAGATGAAAATCCACTTGAAGGATCGGTGAAGGCCCAAGTTTAGTTCACGCGACTGAGTACCGTACGTGGGTATGCGTGAACCGTTAGCAGCGTATAGAGGCGGAGATTCCGAGTGCGTATGACCAGATTTTTGAGGGAATACACTGACTGACGCTCCGGTATCGATCAAGAAATTGACACCAGAGTTCCTGTCCTTTATGAATAACAGGTTGGCAGTGCGAGTACTAGACGCCATTAGGACTCGCTGCTGGGGTTTTCCGACGAAAAATTGCAAGGGGAGATGCACTTCCTAGCCTTCTTTCCAAATTTCGAGTGGTAGAAGCAGATCTTCCCGGAACTCGAACGATGCCTCTTCGTAAATCTTGACCGAGAATGGCTTCTTTGCCGTTGATTTTGTAGCAGAGAACAAACGTGGTTGAGTTGTTGACTTAACTCTTCCACTTTCAACTCCAGTTCCGATTGTGTGTTCACGTTGTTGACTGGAGCTGTGTCAATCTCCACTACTTTGTCGGCAGTTTCTGCTAGTTTATCAACTGGAGTAGCAGGATCCATAGTGGCCAAGACACGCTGAGCTGATGGAGGAAGTTTCTGCAAGAACAACTGTCTAAAGATGTCCTTATCGAAGGTTTGTGCGCGTTCGCCTAGAGCGCACTGCATAGCCCTCAGCATTTGAGTGGGCTTACGGTCTCCAAGTTCTTCTTTTGAGATTAACTGATGTAGTTTCTCACGCTCGGAGACAGTGGTGCGGCACAGGATGGCAGACTTCAGATCGTTGTATGGGTCCTCACTCGTGGAAGTAGACACGATGACGTCACGGACTTCAGAGATGATGCTCGCTGGTAGAGAGGACAAAACATGATCGTATTTTGTCCTGCTAGCGGTGATCCTTCCCAAGTTGAATTGTGATTCCACTTGGTGGAACCAAATAAATGGATCACCCGGCCAGAAGACGGGGAGCTTTACGCTCAAGTGGGAGATGGCACCAGCGTCGTCAGGCATCTTCTCCTATGCTTGCTGACGTACAAGCAAGACGACAAGTTACCAACGAAGGAGTGGAGGTTGAGACGAGCGCAGGCACAGAGCGCACGGGCAGGGTGAGGGGCAGAGGGCACGAGCGACATTACAGTCTGATCCTAGTCGCTCGGGTGAAGGGGGTGATGGGCACGAACGACGTTACAGTCTGGTCCTAGTCGCTCGGGTGAAGGGGGTGATGGGCACGAACGACGTTACAGTCTAATCCTAGTCGTTCGGGTAAAAGGGGGGAATCCAACTCCGGAGTCACCAATTGTTGGTTTACGTCGTCGTCGTCGGCCTAGGCAAGCTACGGCTTGGGACCGTAGCGCATCTATCCGGTATAGGTTAACCTGGATGATGTAGCCATAAGCACTGCCGCTGGTTAAGTGCCAACCAGTGATTATCTCACTAGCCGTATTGAGTCCGTTAGGCGAAACTGCGACAGTACCAAAGGTGGAAAATATAACCCTTGGATTTCTATTATTTATTTGTAAAATGGACATGGTATTAGATTAAAATAAATATTTGAATATAAATAATTAACTGACAATTGTGATATATAATTAATTATGTTTACATACAATAAAATAATATAGTATACATAAAATTAGTATTAATGTGGTTCACAATTGAATTATAATGGGGTAACTAATTTAAAATGAATTTATACTATTCCGAAATTCAAGACGGTAAAATTAACATTTAACTTGAAACTAAAATAAGAGTATTCACTACAACGTGATCTTTTTAATAAGCAAACAATCACAGGGAAAAGGAAAAGTAAACACGAAATCCGAGCGCTTTCGTGATATATTCACATCGCCTTGTCCCTGAAGATGTAAATATATCACGAAAGCGCTCGGATTTCGTGTTTACTTTTCCTTTTCCCTGTGGTTGTTTGCTTATATTGTTCATATATATACTGTATATATACACTAAATAAAAAGTACTTTGGGTCGTTTTGTCAAATATATTGTCAATTCACGTGTCCGTTCCGAGTCAAGAATTCACTGTTGGGATACTTCAACATTCTAACTGTGACTGAAACAAAGTCCCTCCTGTACTTTCCATATACTTCATAGTGGTGGACCGGATGTCAGTTTTTCAACATCTGCGGACGCGGATGCGGATTTTTAATTTCAATATCCGCGGATGCGGATTTTTAATTTCAATATCCGCGGATGCGGATGAGGATATTTTGTTAATCTATCAATATAATATAGAATTATGAATATATGACATAGTTTTTCAAATTTCGTAATATTACTATTATGGCAGGCAGTGCATAAGAATTAAAATTAATATTAATGTTTTCATTATGATAAAAATAATAACTTTCTCAAGAGTTTCAGCCACAGAAAATTCAATGAAACAAGTGTCATTCAATTTTCAATTGCTAATTTTAGAAACTGTGCAAATTTTGCTATGTGTTTGCTAGAGAAAATTAGCATTTTTATTTTTGCTAAAGAATTTACTACTTTTTGTATTTATTTACAATAATCTTGTTCGAAACACGATAGACTGCTTGATCTTATACGAACAATTTCATTCTGAAAAGTTACTGTGTTGCTGTGAAAAAAAATCAGTGGAGTACGCACAGCGGCACAGGCAGTGTTTGTTGATTTAATGGTATTTATATTTTGAGGTCTATATATTTGTTTGTTCATTAATAATTAATACTTTACATGAAATACGCATGGCTGGGCCTTATAAGCTACTTTATAAGCTAATTTAATTGTAAATTGCCTAATTTATTAGAGGTAATATCCGCATAACATCCGCAGTCAGAAATGCGGATGCGGATGTTAAAAATGATGCGGATATCCGGTCCACCACTAATACCTTATAATGGAATCAAACTGACAACTGTACCTTCCAGAGACTTTTCGTAACGTTCCTATAGCAGCATTTAAAAAGTATACATAAAGGACATTTTTTTAGAGTACTTCGACCTTTGGTACCTGAATTTAAAATAAAGCAAAGAAAGTATCAGTAATACACAAAGTTTTGTGTTTGAATCCATTCTCATTATCTAATTAGCTACACTTTGCGAGTGGAGTGGAAGTTGAAAGACCAAGTAGAAAGAGCAGTTTTATTATTATTATTATTATTATTATTATTATTATTAATTTTCAAAGAACAATACTTGTAGTAAACGGAGGCGTAGACGTTTTTGAAAATTTATTTCAGTACCTATACTTTCAAATATAACCTTGGTTAACTTTGGTTTTGCTTCCGCCCGAATTTTTCATTCTGACGAAGATCAAGCTGTCACTCCACCTTTGACTTACAGTTTAACGCGCAATCCGAACCACGCACCACCAGCAGCCCAGCGTTTTAACCAGTAGGATACCCAGGGTACCCATTTATCTTCCAACCAATTTTTCTTATCGTGTGGAAGGTTGAACAGTTGGGTTCTGCTGCGCGACGCCTGCCGTCACTGGGTCTCGATCCCGTGGCCGATGGATTCGTAGTCAGCGACACTAACCACTACATCACTGAAGCGCACGATATATATATATATATATATATATATATAAAGGGTGATCCAGAGAAATGGACCCAAAAGAAACCCCTGTAACTCTTAAAATATAAGTCCTTTTATGAAATCATACGCATCATTCGAAAGAGGATAGTTACAAGTTTGTACAGGATTGTATAGGTTTTGACAATACAAGACAAGATAAGATACAAAACAAAATAAAAGTGTTAGTTAAAACTAACCCTTCAAGATGACTGCATGGACTGTGGAACAGCTGCGTTTCATAACTGAGCAATATTATGAGCATGGAAGAAGTGTAGTTTCAGCTCTTAGAAGGTGATTTTGACATCTGAAAATTTGTCTTGAAAGATCTTTGAGCTGAAACTACACTTCTTCCATGCTCATAATATTGCTCAGTTATGAAACGCAGCTGTTCCACAGTCCATGCAGTCATCTTGAAGGGTTAGTTTTAACTAACACTTTTATTTTGTTTTGTATCTTATCTTATCTTGTATTGTCAAAACCTATACAATCCTGTACAAACTTGGGGTCAATCCCAGAATAGGCACCTGATGTACCTCAATCCCAGATGAAGCACCTGCGTTCAACCTCAATCCCAGAATAGGCACCTTGCAAGGAATTAAATAAAAAAAACCTGATGATTACAAAATTTATTGTTTATACAAAGTTTATTACAAATGTAATAAAGGCAAAGTTATAAAAGGTTTAAAGTGGTTTAATGAATAAAGAAAAATTTTAGATATTATAAATTCCTGCAATATGAACCCGAATGTTTCTGAATCCATCTGAAGCAAATCTATCTTGCCACATAAATTGGTATAGATATGTTTCTAATAATTCACGACGACATCCTCTCATGGTTTTGATTATTGATTTATGCTTGTTCCAATAAGATTCTATATTTTTTGTATGCACACCTGTTTAAAACTAACCAAAAAAGCAGAAGATATAGCAAAAGATTAGGTTAGGTTAGGTTAGAGTTGATTTTTTCAAATATTGATAAAAACAATGAAATTACATCTCTAAAAACTGTTTATATTTTTTTCTCCTCAATCCCAGATTAAGCACCTGTGTTTTGCCTCAATCCCAGATTAAGCACCTAAAAATGATTTCAGGTGCCTATTCTGGGATTGATCCCAAACTTGTAACTATCCTCTTTCGAATGATGCGTATGATTTTATAAAAGGACTTATACTTTAAGAGTTACAGGGGTTTCTTTTGGGTCCCATTTCTCTGGATCACCCTATATATATATATATATATATATATATATAATATATGCAAACATACAAGGGAAAAGAAAAATTATTCAAGGCCTTTCGTGTATTCAGAAGTACACCTCGTCAGGGAATGACGGGAGAAGGCGAGATGACAAAAATATATACATATGTACAACGGGACGGAAAAATAAAAGGATTAGGGCGTGATTAACAAGAGTTAATTAGAAGCAAAAGGTATTTTAACAGGATATTGTTAATTTTATATATTCCCGCACTGTTATTGAAATTATTTTTAAAATGGATAAATGCACATCATTCTAGAATATTCCTTTCATTTAATCTGTTTTTTTAACGAGCGCTTTAGAACTATCCCACTTGATACTATGATTACATCTATACATATGGTTAAACAATGCATTAGAATTATTTGATGTTCTACACGCATATTTATGCTATTCTTTATTAGGCGTGGTTTAACAGTATTATTATTATACTTAAAGACTACATTGATACCAATTGCTTTAAGTAAAGTCGGAAGATATTGAAAATTAACATGGTAAGGTAGGCTAAGGATATATTTACGTTCAAATTCCTTTACATTTACAATATTATAATCCCTATTCTTGGCATTCCTAAGGCAGTTATCTAGAAATGAAATAGGATAACATAATTTTGTACCAATATTCATGATATTGGATAACTCGGAATCTAAAAATTCAGGACTGACAACTTTCAATGCTCTAAGAAACATAGCAGAGAAAATAGATCTTATTGACAAACTGAAGTTTCCTAATGACCATAATTTCAAACTGGTAAGTTTTGATGTATGCTCGTTATTCACAAAAGCCCTGTTGATGACCCACTTGATTTTTTAAAAGATAAGATCTCTGAACATTCTTTTCCTGTTCGACACAACACTTTTATTGAGTTAATTAAGCTTTGCGTCAAAGATTGTAAATTTCAGTTTGAAAATAAGTTTTATGCTATGTCGTTTGGATTGGCGATGGGTAATCCCCTCTCACCGGTATTAGCTAACTTATTATATGGAATTTTTTGAAAGCAGAATTTTGCCTACTATTGTTAATTTTAACCTTGTTTGGTACAGGTATATAAATGACATTTTATGCCTTTGGCCTAACAATTTGGCTGTGGAGATATTTCTTGGTAGGCTCAACAATTTAGTCCCATCTATTAAGTTCATGGTTGAAAAAGAAAATGATGGAAGCTTTACGTAAGCCTACTAATAATAACGCTTATGTACTTTTTTATTCTGACCATCAGCTTCGATTAAATCTATTTTCTCTGCTATTTTTCTTAGAGCATTGAAAGTTGTCAGTCTTGAATTTTTAGATTCTGAGTTATCCAATATCATGAATATTGGTACTAAATTATGTTATCCTATTTCATTTCTAGATAACTGCTTTAGGAAAGCCAAGAATAGGTATTATAATATTGTAACTGTAAAGGAATTTGAGCGTAAATATTAGGTCATCCCATAAGTAAAGCGGCATTTTAAATTTTTTTTTTTTTTCAATTTTTATCATTATTTTACGGATAGAAATCAAACAACTCTTTGAAGTTATTTATATTTAAATAAATATTTATTTAAACATAAATAACTTCAAAGAGTTGTTTGATTTCTATCCGTAAAATAATGATAAAAATGGAAAAAAAAAAAATTAAAAAATGCCGCATTACTTATGGGATGACCTAATATATCCTTAGCCTACCTTACCATGTTAATTTTCAATATCTTCCGACTTTACTTAAAGCAATTGGTATCAATGTAGTCTTTAAGTATAATAATACTGTTAAAGCACGCCTAATAAAGAATAGCATAAATGTGCGTGTAGAACAGCAAATAATTCTAATGCATTGTTTGACCATATGTATAGATGTAATCATAGTATCAAGTGGGATAGTTCTAAAGCAGTTCGTTAAAAACACAGATATAATTGAAAGGAATATTCTGCAATGTGCATTTATCCATTTTAAAAATAATTTCAATAACAGTGTGGGAATGTATAAAATTGACAATATCCTGTTAAAATACCTTTTGCCTCTAATTAACTCTTGTTAATCACGTGCCAATCCTTTTATTTTTCCGTCCCGTTGTATGTATATATATATATATATATTTTTGTCATCTCGCCTTTTCCCGTCATTCCCTGACGAGGTGTACTTCTGAATACACAAAAGACCTTGGAATCAGTTTTTTTTTTCCTGTGGGTTTGCATCATTCATTCATTTCACGTGTTTAATTATGAAATTCATCCCATATATGTATATAGTGTTCTCAAAAAGTCCCTATTTTTATTTGCCCGTTATTTTATACTGGGTGTATATTTTATTATTGGATGTTTCTTCTTCAGAAGCAGATTGGGTTTTTTATTCCCCATATACCTATATGGGTGCTCCTTTAGTATGCGGTCTACAAATTCTGCCGCGGTCTACAAATTCTGCCGCGCTCTACTTTTTTCAAAGTGCAGTCTACAGGTTTTTTTCGTTAAATTTGTGCCTGCTCACGCATTCTGCCGCTCTTTTTTTTTTCGCTAAATGACTCACTCACATGACTTAGACCCTATTTGACTTTGAAATTCAAAATGATTGTTTAACATCAGTAGCTTGAGAAATTTGAAGCAGTAAAGTTGTAAACAATTTAATTGCTGGTGCTACTATAGTATGCGGTCTACCTACGATTGGTTAGGTTTAGTCAAGATATTTTCGTTAAAACTAACGAAAATATCATGACTAAACCTAACCAATCGTCAAGGGCGACTGACATTGGGATGTAAACAAGCAATTAGTAAACAAGCTAAGAAGGTATACTTACATTTAAACTTTTTGTTTTTAACTTTTCAATAAATTTTTTTCAAGTAAGATTGTCATTTCAACCTTCTTTAACTACATTTAAAAAACAAATTGGTGTAGACCGCATACTAAAGTGTGAATTTGTCTGTAGACCGCATACTAAAGGAGCACCCCTATATGCATACACCTATATATTTCTAATCTTTCATAACTTAATAACTACATTAAATAGTAAATATTGCATATTAAAATCGTTCTTTCACCATTTCGTACTTAAAGCAATAACTTTTCTAAATTTCGTAGAAATTGGGAAAAGACGATACCGCTACCAATAGACTATATCAGAGCTTTCCAAACTTTTAACGTTGGCGACAAACTATTTAAGCATAACAACTTTCACGACACATTAATTAATTTTTGTTATCAAATATCAAATATCAGATAATTTTTCAGTAGGTGGTTTATCTTGTAGCCGATTTTGTTGATAGAAAAATCAAAATTTTCAAAATACAAAAAACACTAATGTGTCGCGACACACCAGTTTGGAAAGCTCTGGACTATATCCTAGTAAGGCCATAGAACCCCAGATTCACAATGGTTTCAGCAGGATGAAGCAGCTCTACATACTGTTTGTGAAACTTGCCTGATCTCACACCCCGTCACTTTTTTTGTGGGGTTACATAAAAGGCGGGGCAGGGACAATTCGACGTGGCCGACTCGATGCGACCCAACTCGATGTGGCCGACTCGATGTCAGGACAACTCGATGTCAAGCCAAGTCGATGTCAGGCCAAGTCGATTTCATTTTCTTTATATATTTAATGTGGGTTAACTGAATGCCCGGTTAGGTCAACTGTACGCCCTTGACGATTGGTTAGGTTAAGTTGTGATATTTTCGTTAAAACTAACGAAAATATCCCTTAGGGATATCACATCGAGTTGTCTTGACATCGAGTCGGCCACATCGAGTTGGGTCGCATCGAGTCGGCCACATCGAATCGTACCCACCCCTAAAAGGCAGGATCTATTCTACTGAACCGAAGACACTTGAACACCTAAATATCAAGTCTATAAGGTAATCAGCAACATCCCAGCTGAGCTATTTCCAAAAATTATGTCAAACATTTGTGAGGTTCAACACTGTTAGAAAAAAAAATGACGATTACACTGAACATGTTGTTTAATTAAGATTAATAAACTCTTATGTTTTACATATCTATTGCATTTCTTTTTGTTCCTAGATTCCTTCTTTTTTAGCTAACAACATTTATTTAGAGATAGGGACATTTTTAGGGGACACCTCCTACATAATATATATATATAAGAAGGAATAGTCAAGGACGAATGCCCACAAAATATGCCCCCCCCCCCTTATAGAAGAAGAAGAGAGCCAAAATCAAGGTTCAAAATTTAGAGATGCCTGGAAAATGTGTGTTTAAAAGATGGGAGGTCATAGACATGGAGAAAGATGGATCGAGCCGGAGTTGACTGGTTGAGTAGATGAAAGATTGAGAATACCAATTAACATTTACATTAGAAAGTTGGAGAGAAAAGGAATGAGAATGTGTCAAGTGTCTAGGACTGTATGCTGTCGTTAAAGGAGGAGGCATGCAGTTAGAGACTCCGGAAGAGCTGTGTCCGTAAGAAAAGCGACAGTAAAGAGAGAGTGAGGCAACATCGAAGAGAGAGAGGAATTGAAGATAGTCAGTAGGAGACGAGGAATTAATGAGACGAAAATCCTTTGATTGTATAGAGCTATTGAAGAATAGGGACCCCAGCCTTCTTTAGTTAGCTTTATAAGGCTAACTAACGAAAATATCATAACCTAACCAATCGTCAAGGGCGTACAGTTAACCTAACGATTGGTTAGGTTAGGTCGTGATATTTTCGTTAGTTAGCCTTATAAGCCTAACTAAAGAAGGCTGGGGTCCCTATTCTTCAATAGCTCCGATTGTATCCGGTCAAGTAGAGATGTGTGGGTTGAGCAACCCCATACATGAGAAGCATACGTCATACAGGGGCGGACAAGGCTCCTATACAGATACAGCAACTGAGTGGGATCAAGAAACTGGGAACCAGTAGAGCACACCTAATCATATATATATATATATATATATATATAACTTATATATACACAC
This sequence comes from Bathynomus jamesi, assembly GCA_023014485.1. Lineage (NCBI taxonomy): Eukaryota > Metazoa > Arthropoda > Malacostraca > Isopoda > Cirolanidae > Bathynomus > Bathynomus jamesi. Next base: position 331,701 of record JAJOZX010002126.1, on the reverse strand, counting down.
ACACACACATATATATATATATATATATATACACACACACATACACACACACACATATATATATATACAGGGCGTCCCAAAAAAAGGTGTATACACACTTTAACAGCTGATAGCTCAATTGATGTTTCTTTCTTTCCAAGTTAAACCCATTAGAATTAATAATGGCAGTCAGACTAAGCTTTGAACAAAGGAAATTCATTCTAAAATGCTACTGGAAGTGTGAAAACGCAGTTGAAGTGAACAGACAGTTTAGGAGGGAGTTTCAAACAGATCCACCAACGCGACTTACCATCACTCGAATTAGAGATAAGTTTGAAGCCGATGGAACTGTTCAGAATGTCCACAAAAAGCGTTCCGGAAGACCACGGACATCGACAAGCCCCACAAAGCAAGAAAGAGTACTGGAAACGTATCACCAAAGTCCAAGAAAATCTGTGCGGCAAGCGAGTCGTGAGGTAGGAATTTCAGAATCGTCTGTCCAACGCATTTTGAAGCACTGTCAATGGAAAAGTTACATTCCAAGATTAGTCCATGCTATTAATGAAGATGATCCGGACCGAAGAGTGGAGTATTGCGAGTGGTAATTGGCACGATGTGGATGTGGATTGGACGAAGGGGTTTCGTAGAATACCCTCCGCGTTCACCAGACCTCACACCACTAGACTTTTTTTTATGGGGATACTTAAAAGACAAAGTCTACGCTATAAAACCTGCAACAGTCGCTGAATTGAGAGCAGCCATTGAACGAGAATGCACACAAATACCAAACGAAATGTTTCGTGATGTTTGCAGTTCCATTGCTTCGCGTTATCAGCAGTGCCTGGACCAGAACGGACGTCAGTTTGAAAACAGGAGTTGACAAAACAATTAAATAATGTCTGTAGATTCTATTACATTTTGAAAATGAAATGTATTTTAATAAACACTGCCTTTATAAGTATTTAAAGTGTGTATACACTTTTTTGGGACGCCCTGTATATATATATATATATATATATATAGTATATGATAAATGATTAGGTGATTAGGGTGGTCCTTATTTTCGAATTTTAGATTTTGTTGAGGAACACTCCTGAAATGTGTTCAGATTAGTCAAAAAATAACTCAAATTAAATTTTATTCAAACTGAATGATATTTAGGGGTCGCTACCAGAGATTGAAAATAACAATATCACTATTTTGTTGTCATCTTTATAGGTTCATCTTCAGGTCCACGAATCCAAATCTTCAAGCTTTTTGTAGAAAAGTGATCATTCATAGACAAAAATAAATACAAAACAACATTAAATGATGAATTCACGGCTGCTGCCGTTTCTGATTGTCGAAACGAAGTTGTTAAATTCGCCGAAAATCAACTTAGGAAGCACCAACCTCGTGATGATTACAGGGAGCTGCTGGAGATTTCAATTACATTTCTCAGCAGCCATCTACAACCGCAGGTATAGATTGGTCAGAAAGGAAATCAGAGATTAAGGCACAGATAGAAGGATAGAAACCGAAGGGGGCAGTTTGGAGATTAAAAATTTGTGCCAGACTCTATCAAAAGCTTTTGATATGTCTAGCGCTACAGCAAAGGTTTCAACGAAATCCAGAAAGGAAGATGACCAAGAGTCAGAGAGATATGTAAGAAGATCGCTAGTAGAGCATCTCTTGCGGAACCCATACTGACAATCTGAAAGAAGATTATGAGAAGAGAGGGCGTTTAAGAATCTTCCTATTAAGGATAGATTAAAAAACTTTAGAAAAGGAAAAAGTCAAAGCAAATGGACGATAGTTGCAGGGTTGAGAGCGGTCACCCTACTTTGGGACAGGCTGAATGAAAGTGAACTTCCAGCAGGAAGGAAAAGTATCAGATGAAAGACAAAGATGAAAGAGTTTGCCTAGGCAGGGTGCCAGCACAAAAGCACAGTTCTTGAGAACAGGAGGGACACCATCAGGACCGGTCGCTTTCCTTGAGTTGAGCTCAGATAGGGCAGAAGAAACATCTTTGAATGGGATTCTAATTTCAGACATAATTAAGTCAGAGGGAGGCGAATATGGAGGAACAGCACCTGAATCGTCCAGGGTTGAATTGGAGTTGAAAGTTTGAGCGAAGAGTACAGCTTTATCAGGAGAAGAAACGACAAGTGAGCCGTCGGAATAGAAAAGAGGAGGGAAAGAAGGAGAAGTAAAGTTGTTGGAGAGGTTCTTGGCTGGGTACCAGAAATAGCGTGAAGAATTGGAATTAGATAGGTTTTCACATTTTTGTCTAATGAAAGAATTTTTGGCCAGTCGAAGAACAGATTTTGCATGATTCCGGACAGAAATATAAGCTGAGTGAGAGTTACGAGCTGAATGGCGACGGTACCTTCTGAAAGCCTCCTTTTTGTTGCGGATAACATATAACAAGCAAAGTTAAACCAAGGTTTTTTTTGCATATATATATATATATATATATATATATATAAAAGAGAGTTAGTGTTGTTATTGTATTCTCTTTCTCGATGCCTGAAATATGTGTAAACTAAGTTTCATCACATGTAATTTCACTCCACGTACTGAAACAACTGTCACCATTTCAGGACGGGAGTTCATATCGAACTCGAAGCCGTACATCGAATGTTCCTTTCCATTAAAATGTATTAACCTTTGATTAAATATTCTGTAGAGGGGATATAGAAGACGGGGCTCAGCTGATTATAAATGTTTATTTAATAAGAAGCAATAATTAATCAATCTGTAATTCTTCAACTAATATTCAATATCGGACTCATACCAGCTCTCTCTAAACCAGAGTACCAAAGTTAGCATTTTAAAGCAATATTCAATGACTGAGATATAAATCAAACACACACACTTAATTCTTGACACCGATTCGCTAGCTGAAGTGCGAACGAATCTATGCTCATAAGAGACAGAGAGCGAATTACTAATAATGGGTGAATACGCCTCGGTGGTGTAGTGGTTAGCGTCGCTGACTACGAATTCATCGGCCAAGGGATCGAGACCCGGTGACGGCAGGCGGCGCGCATCAAAACCCAACTGTTCATCCTCTCACACAACAAAACTAGTTGGTAGATAAATGGGTAGCCTAGTGGTTAAGACGCTGGGCTGGTGGTGGGGCGTGGTTCGGATTGCATGTTAAACTGTAGGTCTAAGGTGGAGTGAAAGCTTGTCTTTAGTCAGAATGAATCAGACGGAAGCAAAACCGAGGTTAACACACTGAAAAAGTCACTCTGTACCAAACTTCTGGAAGAGTACGGATCTTATGTCACTGGCCTCTGTATCTTATATAGCCCACAAATCATGAGGAAGATGGTACGTGAAAGGGGAAATATTAACTTTCATTTTTACTTTACATAACATCTTTGGGTTTTCCTTATTTATGAGTGTTATATAACAGTGTGAAATTAGAGGCATTCGCATGAATTGTTGGGGCATCTGCGTGAATCGTTTCTCTATTAATACAAGTTTTACTTATTTATTTGTGTGTTTGTTCCGCTGTGCTTGATTTTCAATTTCCTTCTGTGTTTCGTCATCAACGCTAAACCAATAACTGTTTCCCTTTTTCCGACAGCTGAAGGGAAATAGTTATTGGTTCAGCGTTACCTGTTTCCTTTGGAAAAAAATCATTGTGGTTATCTTCGAATTTTAAAATAATCAGGAAAACAGTGCAATAAATTTAAATTTTAATGCTTCACAATATATATACAGTATATATTATATAGTGGTGCAATGGTTAGCATTGCTAACTACGAATCCATTGGCCCCGGCTCAATTCCTGATGATAGCAGACGGCGCGCAGCTAACCCAGCTGTTCATCCTTCCACACAATAAAATTTGGTTGGTAGATAAATGGATAACCTGGGTAGCCTAGTGGTTAAGGCACTGAGCTGCTGATCGGGAGGTCGTGAGATCGAGTCCAGGCAAGGAATTCGTAATTTCTGACCACCCGTGGTGGGTCGTGGTTTGGATTCTACGTTAAGGTTTAGGTCTAAGGTGGAGCAACAAGCTTGACTTTCGTCAGAATGAACAATTCAGGCAGAAGCAAAAACAAGGTAACCAAGGTGTATATATATATATATATTGGTCTGTTGACGGTAGGCCCTATAATAATGTAATTAGGCTAAAAACTGAATTTGCTTATGGGTTACACTTTGTTCTTTCGATCAAAACAAATGAATGTCATTAGTAAATGAGATTAATAGGCTTCGTGGTATTTTGTTTAATTAGGAAAAATGTAAAAGAAAAATTAATTACAGTAATTAACAATTAGACAATATGTATTGAAATGTGTAAATATTACATTTATTAATGTTGAGAATTATAAAAGTGATTACATGGAGGACAAATATGCAGTGATTCAGTGGTATTATGAAACACGGTACGTATGATGATAAAACGGTACGTAATAAGCACTAATAAGCGTACATACGATCTTATATTGACGTTACATAAATATATGATTCCGATGCGCGGTTTTGGAAACACTTTAGAGATCCTATTCGGTTAGGCTGAGAGTTTGTATGAATGTTGTAGGCTGTATAGCAAGGAGCCTAATGCGACACAAAAACACTGTACGCCAAGTGAGTTAGGCCTATGCAAATGGTTAGAAACACTTAGTTTAAATATGCACAGTACGCACATGTGTGTGTGTGTGTGTGTGTTTTAACTTCTTTCGCAATATCTAAGGTCATATAATGGAGAAGACCAACAACTTTATGTAGGATCTGAATCACGGGTCGCTACATTATCTACTACCCAAGCACATTGGCCCTTAACTTCGCTGTGTGAGAGAGAGAGAGAGAGAGAGAGAGAGAGAGAGATCGTTTAAAGCGTCTGTAGATTATTCCTGGTCTTCGTTTTGAAAGATTTAGAAGTTTTTCTTTTACGTGCTCGTGGCAAGGCCGAAAAGGCCGTAACCGCTTGAAAAGCGAACAATGATTGGCCAGTATCAAATAATTATAGCTCTTATCATTCCTCGGAATTGTGTTTTCGCACATAAATTATGTAGTTATATTACACTCAGATTTATTGAACTAAACTCATTGCTAAGATAACAACATTCTTGTGTGTGTGTGTGTGTGTGTGTGTGTATATTATATATATATATATATATATATATATAATATATATATATATATATATATATATATATATGCAACCTTGGACCTTGGTTTTGGCTTTCTTCTTCCTGTATGGGCCCGTGTTTTTGCGGCCATTCGACCTTGGCCACTGCTTCCTGCATAATATATATATATATATATATATATATATATATATATATATATATATATATATGGGAGAGAGAGAGAGAGAGAGAGAGAGAACGGAGTGTTCCTACACACAAAACCAAATTGACTCGAGTTGGGACATTTTTCCTTATCCATCTCGATGTCACTGTTGAGACATTTTATATAAAAAAAATCAGTGTGTATAAACGCAGTTCATACTTCATAGAAGTTCTGTCGTTTGTGAACTTGGCTCATTGCATTCATATAAAATCAGTGTCGAGCACCAACGTTAATGTATGAAAGATGATCCACGTAGTAAGGAACCGTTTGGTGGCAAAATCATACAGCTATACTCCACAGTTTCTGAATAATCACTCGTTGAAAAGCAAAAAACATGGATATTGCAGAGTCTAAGCAATGTTGCTATTGCATAATATACGTTGGTAATCATGGAAATGTTAGCACATATGATGGAGAAATGTCTTCGCTATATTTCAGTGAAAACTGGGTTTATTTCTGTCTCTTGGTTGACAAATTACACAGTTATTTGTCAAGTAATTTTCAGGCCTTTTTCACAACATAGGACCCAAGTTCCAGACCCCGAGTTTGAGTGCCTACAATTTACGGTGTCTATGGTTTGTTCATAGAAAAATGCAATTTGAGGATGCAAGGGAGAACCAACGTTTCAAACATTCTTCAATGAGTATCAAACGTTTCGGATGTATGTTTCCATCATCGGTGGTGACTAAGTGAATATAAAATGTATTACAATTACAAATTTTGTGGTTAATTATACAGTTAAAATTAAATATTATGTAAAATTTAAAACAAAGTTATTATGCATAATTTATGTTAATAAAGACATATGCATAAATATACGCATAAATAAAACAATGTTGTGGGATAGTACTTGCAGTTGAGAGTAAAAAGGGACGAGGTGATATTATAGTACAGTATTTACATCTTACTCATATTTGTGACTGTCGAAGAACTTTGTTGCTTATGGCTGGCCAAACCACTGGCCAGATTTGGATGAGACTTGGACGATAGGGGTAACTGAGGCCAGGGAAGAACATAGGCTATGTGGCGTCGGCCTCCGAGGCCTTTGTATTCCGGATTGGTTGAAAGATAATATCATAGACACGTTATAAAATGGGAGGGGCTCTAGCGCGTGCTTTTCACGCGATGCATTTAAGATTCAGCAAACAAAATTTTAATTTTTTTAATTAGACAAAAATTTGAATTTTTAAAAATCTCCATATATACAGTATATATATGCTGTCTGTCTGTCTGTGTCACCCTAAAACACGGAAAAGGCTCCTCGAGAGAAAAAATTATTAGGTAAAAGTTGCTTAAAATTAATCGAAACCTAACCGGGCATATATATATATATATATATATATATATATATACACGGTAAAATTATTACATTTATTAAATGCCCGGTTAGGTCAACTGTATGCCCTTGACGATTGGTTCGGTTAAGTCATGATATTTTCATTCAAACTAACGAAAATATCACGACTTAACCAATCGTCAAGGGCGTACAATTAACCTAACCGGGCATTCAGTTAACCTAACCGGGCACTCAATTGACCTAACCGGGCACTCAGATGACCTGACAATTAACTTAACCAGTTGGTTAATTTTTACATTCACGTCTCATTCTAAAGTTGCTTAAAATTAATCAAAATCTACGGGAAAATTATTGAATGCCCGGTTAATTGAATTGTACGGCGGGATAAAGGGCGGGTTCTCTGCAAGCGTTCAACTTCCACCCGGGCAACACCGGGTCGCTCCGCTAGTTGGTTATAATGAAATAAAGCTAAGGAACGGAGGAGCGCTTAAGATTTTTTTTATGCAGGAAGGAGTTGCCAAGGGCAAAAGCCCGCAAAAGCGCTTCCTCCATAGAAGAAGAAGAGCCAAAATCAAGGTTCAGGGTTTTCGAGATGCCTGGACACTCGGCGTTTGAAAGATTGGAGGTCATTTAAAGGGGGAAAGATGGATTGAGGAAGATTGTTCCTGAGTTGACCGGTTGAGCAGATGAAAGATTCAAAATACCGATTAACTCTTGCGTTAGAGTGTTGCCCAGAAAAGGAATGAGAATGTATCGAAAGTCTGGTATTGCGTGCTCTCCTTAAAGGAGGACGTATGCAGTTAGAGAGTTCAGAAGAGCAGTGTCCATTTTAATAGCGATAGTAAAGAGAGAGTGAGGTAACACTGCGGCGAAGAGAGAGGGATTGAAGACAGTCAATAAGAAGCGGGGAACTGATGAGACGAAAAGCCTTTGATTCCACCCGGTCAAGTACGACTGTGTGGATTGAGCCATCCCACACATGAGAAGCGTACTCCATACAGGGGCGGACAAGACCCCTGTATAGAGGCAGCAACTGAGTGGAGGTGAAGAAATTGCGGAGCCGATACAACACACCAAACCTCTAGAAGCTTAGAGGGGATGGGGGGGTTTAGATACGCTATTGAAGAAATAATATAAATTAACAGTTCCAAACTTACAATTCCATAAAAGGAAGTGTGGAATTACAGTACCAAATTTCACAATCTTAAATCCAAATTAATTTTAATTTTACAATATATTCTTAAATATAAAAAACAGCTTATATAGTCATCACAAAAAAGAAAACGATAACCCCCCTTAAATCTAAATAGAAATTCAATTCCGGTAAAACGAGTGTAGTCAGCAAAACAATGCAAGCCTGTCATTCAAGAGTATACTGAAGCCCTATGTAACACACAAATTAAAAACTGGTCAGATGGACCGCAAAAAAGGTCTACCAAGGTGTCCGAGGAGACCATTCTAAATTGTTCGTATAAGAGTGGATTTTGACTGACTATTTTATGTACCTGGAACATTATAGATTCAGACAAAGGTCTAAATGTCTAATTTTTTTTTTTTTTTACTATACTGAAACAGGTCCAAAGGCGTATTAGACGACCAATTTTTATTTTCCGTGAATAAATTAGCAATGTCGCATACATAATTTCAAAAGTAAACGCGGCACTACCAAAACAAATCTTAAGACCTAATATACGACACTGTGGTACACCATATCTACAGTACTGCATTAGCCCGTACTGCATCAGCGTGCAAGGATATTAATTCAGCCATTGGTGATCATGTGAAAATGAATATTAAGATAATTTATAAATCGAACAAGCCTAAAGAAAGTACAGACATAATGTTGCATGATTTAAAAATTACGAAACTAGAAGACATTTACAAACTAAATATCGTTTCTTATATGTATTAAATTGTTAAAGATACTGCTCCGGAAATCATCCAGAACGGAATATTAGCTTCCTAAACCCATCAACGTTTCGACACAAAATAATGAAACACGTACTGTACATCAGAAAACTTGATTTTTATGTATTGGATTCAACCTTTGAAATAACTTCGATCAAAAGACAAAAACGTTAAAACGCTGCAAAGTTTAAAAAAAAAACTAAAAGATAAATTCATCAAATTTTACAAACAAAATTACTTTTATTCTGTCACCGATCTTCATTCCAACCTTTTTTCCGACGTTCTCTCCGTTCTACACACGAATGACGTTTAAGATAACTAATTCTAATCCCGTATAACTATAAAAAAATTTGTGTAAGGTGAAGGTATCTAATATTAATTTTCGTACAAAGTAAGTCAAGGGTATTTAATATTATACATAAACTTTATATACCTACAAACAGAATGTGTAAGCGTAGCTGAAGTCTATAAAGGATGTTGTATATACATACACATGATCTCCAAATATATATCCAGTTTTTTATGTTATGTCATACGGCATACATTGCGTAAAACGAGCGTATTTTGTACTTAATTTACTAAATTTACACCTTCTTCTTCCCTTTTAAATGACTGTAAACAATCTATATGTTCTGCACTATCTAAAAAGATGATAATAAAAACCCACTCTAATAGACAGAGTTTATTTCCACAACAGTTTCGATGCCCACTGGCATCCTCTTCGGGTGAATACAGAAAAACGAATGAACCAAAAACAAGAGGGAAAACAGTCCAGAGACCTCTAAGAAATTTGCACCTAGATTAGATCCCGTTATCCCGACACTGGAAAGGCATTTTTATTAAAGGGACCCGCTTATACTGTATGTACATTCGCATAATTTTAAAACTATCTTCTGGTTCCATACATATAGATTCTATTATTTTACATAATTATTACATTTATTATTAAAATTGTTACATTTAATATTGTATTATTATTTATTACAGAATTTATAAATTTATTATTACATTGATTATTACATTGTTGTTTATTATACAAAAATTATAAACCGAAAAACGAATGAAAAAGGGCGAGGAGACAATCAAGAGACCGTTACGAATAGATTAGGTCCCGTTCTTCCGACACTGGAAGTGCATTTTTTTATTAAAGGGGCCCGCTTATAAGTATATTCGCATAAATTTAAAACTATAGACTTGTTCTATACATACAGATTCTATTATTTTTTTACATAATTATTACATTTATTATTCAATTTATTACATTTAATATTGAATTATTATTTATTACAGAAATTATAAATTTATTATTACATTGATTATTACATTGTTATTTATTATACAGAAATTGTAAACCGAAACAAATGAAAAGGGGAGGAGGAAACAATCCAGAGACCGTTATCCCGTTCCCCCGACACCGGACGGGCATTTTTTTTTTACCTTCACTGTAGAAAAAGTGAAGTTTTTTGCATTTATCTAAAAAGAATTGTCAACTAACTCCATTCTGCCAAAAAAAAACATAATTTCCTTGCAAATGACAGTTCTTTGATGTAAATGTACAGGGAATCATTTAATTAGCTATTTTTGTGTATTGTTTAGTACAGCTATTGTATGTTGCTTAAATGAATTTCAATTATTATTATTATTATTATTATTATTATTATTATTATTATTATTATTATTATCCAGAGCTGGGCACTTGCGGCATATTGCGGTACTGCGGTACTGCTGCACTACCAAACCGGTACCAAACCGGTACGCGGAAATTTGAATGCGGTAGCGGTACTGCGGTACTTTCAGCGATCCTTTGCGGTACTGCGTTATGGGGGCCCGGGGTGGTAGTGCGGTGGTACCGCAAGTACCGCAGTACCGCAAAATATGCCGCAAATGCCCAGCTCTGTATATTATCACTTTTACGTTACTGCTGTCATTATTGTTATTATTATTATTATTTTTCTTTTACTATTTGCCATTTCACTTCTTTATACAATAACAGAAGTGAATCCTATCTGTTTGTCTGACAAGCTTCCAGGCTTCCAACGGCATATTAAGATAAGAATACGTTAAAAATATGAACGGCATATTAGATATCTAAACTGTATAAAAAGGAAACATTTCTCTTTTTGAAGATATTGTTTATCTTTAGGGAAATTATATATTTTTTCCTGAATAAAGTTTTCTCAATTTTAATTCTGAATTTAATATATATATATATATATATTATATATATATACAGTATATATACACGGTGAACCAAAAGTAGGTGGACAGTAGGTTGAATACGGTTTGTGTTATATTATATTATAACTATGGTGTTCATTATAACTATGGTGTTTGTGTTTTATTATATTACATATTATAACTAAATTTTTTAAATTTTATTTTGTATTATAGTATACAAAAAAATTAAATATGTATTCTCAAAATAAACGTTATCATTTACTGTCCACCTACATTTGGTTCACCCTATATATATAAATAATTTTTTTCTTAATGTTTTGTCAGAGTTAATTTGTCTGTAAGATTACCTAATTTCTGTAGGGGACTGCTCTGAACAATTATTATATATAATACAAAAGTGACTTTGTATCATCATCCTCATCATCATTGTAGTGACATTATGTCGCGGTTTTTTAAATTCTTGTATAACTTTTTATCAATAAATAATGAAGCACTCAGTCAAAGTTAGAAAAAACTGTTTTATGAGGACTCTTTGTAAATCTACTTATCTTCAATGGAAGTTGAATTATGACATGATCAGTTCTCAATGGAGCATTTCCTTAGATTGACTGCCCGAGACTCGTCTTTATGAGTCTCCGTGCTTGCCTCGTTCGTCGTTTTGATATTCGAAGGAGACTGAGAGCGTAGGACGGTTTCGCGTTATGATAAATAATCATTAAGGAATAAATGTAGACCATCAGAAATTCATTCCAAAATTATGACTCATTTCCAAAACATACAACACACACACACACACACACACGTGCGTTAAGTGATCAAAACGTCATACCATAACCTGTCAATCATATAGAGGCCGGCCCGACATATAACAACATTAATTAATTATGCTTTCATTTAATGAAAAATGGAAAACACCTTTTTAATTAAATCCGTGGAATTTCTGCAGTCAATAAAAATTATGGCATTGCCATTAGAAAAGCCATTACTACTCATATATTATAACTGATATATATACACACACACACGAGATTTGCTGTAAGTACCACCTCCTCCATACCGAATTGAAATTCGTTAAAAAGTGTTTACTGGGTAATGGTTTCCCTTCCAAACTTATTGACAGTCAAATGAAAAGATTCATCAACTTAAAATCTTCTAATAAAACTAAAACCGTCGTAATAGCGGTACAGAAGAAGGTTGTATATTTTAAACATGTCCACTTTTCTATGTTATGTCGTACACGGCATCCATTACATATAACGAGCGTATTTTGTACTTAATTTACTAAATTTACGCTTTCTTCCCTTTGAACTGACTGAAAATAATTTATATGTTCTGAACTATCTAAAAAGAATTGTAAAATAATTCCATTCTGCCAATAAAACACATAATTTGCTCGCAAATGACAGTTCTGTGATGTAAATGAAGGGGAAAATGTAACTATTGTGAACATGAGTCTCGTATTAAAATGGAAAATTAATAAACTAATAAAAGATAAAATTTAAAGATAAAATTCCAAAACCCTTGGGTTCATCAGTTATCTACAGATATACGAGTACCATGTGGCGACTGCTTATCGTCGTACATTGGCATAACAATGCGTCAACGCCATGTTTGTATCGATGGACACGAGGGTATTAGCAATCGCGCATATACGTTCCCACTCCCATCAATTAGACCACCCATTTAGATCTAATAACTTTTGAATAATTGCAAAAGCTAATAAATACGCTCTACCCCTCTCAGAAACAATACTCATTTTCAAACATAAACCAGATACAAATCATAATATCCCATTCCATAATCTCAATATCCTTCAGTAAAAACTTTTTTACCAACTAATCAAATTAACATCCTTCAACAAACTGTATCCATCTTTCTCATCCCTCATTCTCTGCTGCATCAATGATTAAATATCTTGTACCTGATTTGTTTCATTTAACGTTTTATGCATTTTAATATTTTATATTTTAACTTGTCCATAATGTTCTCCTCAGTTACAGTATTTCATAATGTTATTTACTGAAATTTACTCTCATCGTAGGGGTAAACCCCTTTTATGGGTTTCTTTTATATTTTATATTTTAATTGTATTATTTAACTTTATAATATAATTTCATGACTGTTTTAATTTTAAATTTTTAGTTTGTGGTATTTGTGTTTTGGCAGGATTTAAAAATGGTTTTAAATACATATTGGGATATATATATTATATATATATATATATATATATATATATATATATATATATATATATATATATATATATATATATATATATACACACACTCGTATATATTTTTTGCATTTTAGCACTGAAGATGAAATTAGAATATGTAAAAAGCTTTGACTATTAAATGTTTGCATACGGACGACTCTTGTTGTTTCTTATATACACACACAGGGTGTCCGAGAATTATCTGTACAATTTTTGGCTGTTATTAAAAGTCAACCATGAAGTGTAGAAATTCCAGTGTTGTCCCATTTTACAGAGAAACTCATTAAGTTTTTCTGATAACAAGTTTTGACAAGTTTTTTCTTTTTTGTACGCGGGTGACAGACATTGATGATTTAAAAGCAAGAATCACAGCTGCTATTGAGCGAATTGATGTGGATATGCTGCAGCGTACATGGCAACATTTGGATTATCGATTGGATGTTTTGCGAATCACTGATGGTGCACATATCGAATGTTTGTAACAACGTTACTTTAATAAAAGAAACCTTTGAAAATACAGATTCTAAATAATCTTGTTTAAGAATTTTACGTGTGTTATCAAGAATTTTATTAAAAGATGAAATTGTACAGATAATTTTCGGACATACTGGAATTTCTAAAAAACTTGTCAAAACTTGGTATCAGAAAAAACTTAATGAGATTCTCTGTAAAATGGGACAAACTGGAATTTCTACACTTCATGGTTGACTTTTAATAACAGCCAAAAATTGTACAGATAATTCTCGGACACCCTGTATATATATGTTACAGTTAATGTCTAAAATCAGGCAATTTGTAAATTGACTGAAATTTTAGGCAATGTGTCAAATTGTGATACACACAGACCCTAACGTAATTCATTTTTAGGCAACATATTGGGAAATACCAATATGCATGCATATGCATTACCAGAAAGGCCAAGTTAGGTTAGGTTTTGTTTGTATCACAATTTGACACATTGCCTAAAATTTCAGTCAATTTACAAATTGCCTGATTTTAGACACTGACTGTAACATATATTATTGTCAGGTTATAGCATGACACTGATGATTTAACGGCTTATGTCGGTTATCAGTTTCGAAGTGCAGTCGTTGGGCATGAACGACTGCGCTTCGAACGACTGTACTCCCGCATGCGTGTGTACACTGTGATCGTTCGGTCTGTGGCGTTCAAACTACCAAGATATCAGAGCTGAACAAATTTTGGCACATTCGCCCTCGAGTCTCGATGCGGTTCCCAAATTCTGTCATTGTTGACATCTTTCGTGGAGTCGAATGAAGTTAAAGTTACTGCAAAATTTAGATCCTTTAATATAAAATGGATCTAATAACTTCCGCTTCACTTAATATTAAAAGTGAAGTGTCGTTGTATTGGATTTTCTTTACGTTGTACCAATGCACCTGTCAACTCCACTAATTAATTATGTAAATTTCTGTATGCTTCACCGGATAATTTGTTGCGGGTTCTGAACTTTAAAAATCTTGTTTTTCCGGTTTTGTTAATTTATATTAAGGGAAGCAGTGTTGCAGATACCGGATTCCCTTTTCGAACATCGCACATGAATGAAAAGTTATAGACTTGACGAGAACCCATAATATCCAGCAGCTGTCTGGAAAGTAAATAATTTCGGATCGAAATATTCTTAACCAAGAAGCCATCTGAGCAAGCGTAGTTTACGTCCCCCTGTGGTGCCTAGTATAGTTTACGTTCACCTACATTATCCTAGTGTAGTTTACGTCCCCCTGTGGTGCCTAGTATAGTTTACGTTCACCTACATTATCCTAGTGTACGTAGTTTGCGTTCCCCAACTTTGTTCGCGTATACCTAATCAAATGAAACGTTAAAACTAACGAAAATATTACCACTTAACCAATCGGATCTTTTCCATTTTATGGGAACCACCATGTTTTTAAAATAAATACATGGTTTTACAGCATTTTTTATGCTGATTGCAAATATATTATTCTTTTTCAGGAGAAATAGAAAATAAGAAAGTTATAGTCAATAAATTTTTATTATTTATATGATATGCCACGATGACGTCATTTGTACGATAACGTCATCGTAAGCTCAGTTAGGGCCTAATAGCCTATTTCTAATAGTTCAAATCAGTTGTTAATTTACCTTGAATGAAAATATTTGCTTCGACTTGACAATATGGAAAATTATAACTTAATTTGGCTAGCAACAATTGTGGAACAATCGTGGATTATAACAATTACTTTAGAGAGGTAATTAAGTTTTAAACAATTAACCAAACCTAACTAAACTAACCTAACTAACCCAACCCTAACTAAACTAACCTAACTAACCTAACCTAACCTAACTAACCTAACCTAACCTAACCTAACTTAAACTATGCAATATGAGAAAATAAAGAAATATCGTATAAATAATAAAATATTAATGACTATAACTTTCTTATTTTGTATTTCTCCTGCAAAAGAATAATATATTTGGAATCAGCATAAAAAAATGCTTCAGAACAATATATTTATTTAAAAAAATGGTGGTTCCCATAAAATGGAAAAGACCCAACCAATCGTTAACTTATATATATATATATATATATATATATATATATAACCTTTTTGGTTAACCTTTGGTTAGCTTCCGTCCGAATTGTTCATTCTGACGAAGGTCAAGCTTTTCACTCCACCTTACACCTATAGTTTAACGTGGAATCCGAACCACGCCCCATCAGCAGCCCAGCGTCAAAGCCACTAGGCCACCTAGGGTACCCATTTATCTACCAACCACTTTCTTTATTGTGTGGAAGGATGAACAGCTGGGTTTTGCTGCGCGCCGGCTGCCGTCGGGTCTCGAAACCGTGGCCGATGGATTCGTAGTCAGCGACGCTAACCACTACACCACCGAGGCACAAATATATATATATATATATATATATATAACGTAAAGAACGACGCTTGTATAGGAGAATATTCCGCGCAAGATGAGAGAGAGAGAACGAAACAAATGAAAAAATGAGGTAACCACCCTGGAATCGAACCCGGGATCTTCCGATTGCCGGTCAGATATGATAACCATTACACCATGGGCCTCACTCAATCAAATGCCGTAATTCCTCTACATACGCGCAGAAACCAATGCCCCAAGGGGGCACCTCCCGCATGCCGTACATTATATACATTTAAACTGCAAACACGCAGTATAATTAACGTACCTCATTTTTTCATTTGTTTCGTTCTCTCTCTCTCATCTTGCGTGGAATATTCTCCTATACAAGCGTCGTTCTTTACGTTAATTATACTGCGTGTTTGCAGTTTCAATGTATATAATGTACGGCATGCGGGAGGTGCCCCCTTGGGGCATTGGTTTCTGCGCGTATGTAGAGGAATTACGGCATTTGATTGAGTGAGGCCCATGATGTAATGGTTATCATATCTGACCGGCAATCGGAAGATCCCGGGTTCGATTCCAGGGTGGTTACCTCATTTTTTCATTTGTTTCGTTCTCTCTCTCTCATCTTGCGCGGAATATTCTATACAAGCGTCGTTCTTTACGTTAATTATACTGCGTGTTTGCAGTTTAAATGTATATATATATATAATTCAGAGCTGGGCACTTGCGTTTTTTTTTGCGGTACTGCGGTACTGCGGTACTACCGCACTACCAAACCGGTACCGCATAACGCAGTACCGCAAAGGATCGCTGAAAGTACAGCAGTACCGCTACCGCATTTTTTGCGGTACTGCGTTATGCGGTACCGGTTTGGTAGTGCGGTAGTACCGCAGTACCGCAGTACCGCAAAAAAACCGCAAGTGCCCAGCTTTGAATTATATATATATATATATATATATATATATATAATCCGAACATTGTGTGTAGCATGGGGCTACGGGGGTTCAGCCCCCTCCCTAAAATAAAATCATATGTTTGATATTTCTATGCTTTTTTTGAAATCATAAGTAAATTATACTGTAAGTACGCCATGCCAAGTACCTTCAGCACATGTTTAATTATTGTAATACATTTATGAATGTTTTTACTCATTTACACACTTTTAATATATATAATATATATATATATATATATATATATATATATTATATATATATATATCTATATATATATATATATATAGTAGCTCTTCCCGAAAAGAAATTCTGGCAACGTCCCTGTATATACAATATATATATATCCTCAGTGAAGAGTAATATGGACTGTCAAAGAATTGAGACCAGAAGGTTCAGGAGCAGTATTAACGCTATAAAATATTGGAACCATTAATTTTATTGGAAATATAAAATTTTAATATTTCGTAAATCTTCCATTCGCTTTTATTACTTTTTTACCCATTCGATGCATAATATTTACAAGCTGCTTCAAAATGTCACTACCGATCCTGTCCCATCCCTCACTTACTTTTTAATGTAGGTCATATTTCGATGAACGCTTGTTTTTAAATATGTTCTTTAGACTTCTCCATAAATGTGGAATAGGACTCAGATCAGGAGACTAAGGAGGCCAGTCGATTCAGCGCTCTTGTTCTTTTACAAAGAAGCCAACTCTTTCTGACAAGTGATGTATGGCATGGGGCATTGTCCCTTTGGAAAATAGCATCAGGTTTCATCGATTCTGAAAATAATTTGTCGATGGGGAGCTTCAAGACTTTTCCTAGCATGTTCTACAGGCCTGAAAGTTCATTCGGCCATCGCGCAAGAACAGTTTTCCAATGTCTGATGAGGACACGCATTCCCTATCCATGATGTTGCCTCCTCAAAATTTGACTGAAAGAACAATATGGTTATTATTGTAGGTCTCTCATATTCTTCCTCTTATGAAAGTTAGACCTGATTTCCAAATCCTGCAAAATAAAGTGGAAATATTGGACATAACACACAGGTAAACTATAGCTCGGCGAAAACACTTATTGGTGAACAGGGTAATCATACTGCATGCTAAAACTTTCCTTTCACTACCTCAGAGTTAGTTACTTCAGATTAAAGCATTTTAATATTCTTTTAAATGTTACAAAAACTAAGGTTATGCATTTCCATCCCAAAATCTGTAATCGGTCAGTTAATATTAGTTTCGAAATGAGAGGTGAACCAATAGAGCAAGTAAAAGAATTAAAGTATTTGGGTCAAATTATCACCAGCACCTTGAGTAACGACTCTGACAAAAGTAATGGGTTTCCAATTTCTCCCGGGGTGACATCCTGAATGAGAAT
This sequence comes from Bathynomus jamesi, assembly GCA_023014485.1. Lineage (NCBI taxonomy): Eukaryota > Metazoa > Arthropoda > Malacostraca > Isopoda > Cirolanidae > Bathynomus > Bathynomus jamesi. The sequence goes on along the minus strand of JAJOZX010002126.1, from coordinate 313,636 downwards.
GATCCATTCCTTCGATGCTCCATTCGTTGGTGGGTGTTGACGTAACACTAAGGATAGTAGCGTAACCATTAATGTCTTTCTCTTCGCATTATTAGTTTTATTTCCACTTATACTTCAACTAAGCAACTAACAATGTTTGTCATTATAGTAATTTCAGAATTTACCTTTAACTCTTGTCATAAAAAATACTCGAGTCTTTACCTCTAAAACGTAACTATAAATTTACAGTTTTATTATGAAACCGTTATTTTTATACGCTTAATCTTAGCTTCCTCACAAGTTAAATTAAATTTCACTTATGCTATACAATTAATAAAGGGAATAAGTTTTGATCGAAATTTAAATAGGCCTAAGCAAATGATGAATATGACCTAGCGCATGACAAGGGTAAGCCTAAGGCCTGAAGAAAGTTTCCTTTCAATATGCCCTTGGAGAGAACTGAATTTACTTTATTGACCTAAGTTCATCTTAAAAGTGGGCCCCATTTCGCACGGGCACTGTGAGACTATAAACTAAAAAATGATGAAAGGATTTTCTAACGGACTTCCATACAATCTCTATCTGTGACTAGCTCGTCTCCCCTCGCTGACTGTTGACTCTTCTCTCTTTTGCGCTGCGATCTGCATTTTCCCCATGAAAAGTTGTTTTCATTTTGTGGTGCATTGGGAAAAACAATTTCACGTTCCTTTTTCAGTGAATCTAAAACAGTTGTTAGTACATTACTTTAATAGTTTTTATAATTTCCTAATAATTTTATATTATTTAACTAATTTATTTGGTCTATTTAACCGTACTAAATCCTTTTATCACACATATTCGATACTGTTAAAAAATTAATCTGTTTTTAATGACATGGCTGGACGACAAAGAAGGCGTTATGTCACGTGACTATTAACCTGGCTTCTTATTTGTAGAATCTTTATTCATTCCATTACACGTATGAACGTGTTTAAACTTGTCTGGCTGTTCTTATGCCAGGAGTCACGTATGTTTTCTAAATTCATCTTAGGCCTATATGAACTTTTAAATGTTATCTATTTTCTGGTTTCCAATTAAGTATTATAAATTCTATTATTTTATATTTATTAATAAACCACCTTTTTCTTCAATCCCAACAAAAGCAAACAACGTAAAAAATTGTGTGATAAAGAAAGAAATTTCAGATTGTGTACAAGCGACGCTAAATACACTCTTTCATACCTTCTGCATTAATAGATATGGCTAACAACTTTGGGCTAATTCACTTTATAACAGAACTTTTAGAATGCTTAGCTTCACACACAAAGGTTTGCTAACCACAATGTCTCGAGCCTTCCTAACGTAATAAGACGTGCAGTACAGTCTAATGCCAAAAAAAAAAAAATAATAAAATATCAGTCAACTCAATTATCCAAGCTATTTTTCACACCAGTTTCGATGCCCACTGGCATCCTCTTCGGGTGGACACAGAAAAACGAATGAACAAACGTGAGTAAGGAAACAATCCAGGAAATTTAAGGAACATTCTAGAAGGCCAGAGACCATTAAGAAATTCACACTTAGGTTAGATCCCGTTCACCCGACACCGGAAAGGATTTTTTGACCAAGAATCTCATTAAAGGGTCAAGCTTAAAGTACCTTCACACAAATTAAAATTATCTTCTTGTTCTATACATACAGATTCTATTATTTTTCTTTTGACATAATTATTACATTTATAAAGTAACTTACTTGATTCCCAATCTATGGTATGATTATTTTGACTGGCATGATAAAAAATTGCATTATTAGTGTTACAACATCTGAAAGCATATTTATGCTCTTTAATACGAGTTTCAATATTTCTCCCATTTTCTCCTACATATACTAAATCACAATTTCTACAGGGAATGCTGTAGACACCAGCTTTCTCTTGTTTTGCAAAGTTATTCATAACCAATTTACTTTTTACAGTAGACGAATATTTGAACGCCAAATCAAACCTAAAATCTTTCGTCAAAGGTTTTACACTTTCTAAGCCGGAAATGTAAAGCAAACTCAAATATTGTTTTTTGGTTAACTAAAGGTTCCCGAGGGGCATAAAAAAGATTTCCTGGCTTTAAATACGCCTTTCTGATAAACCACTCAGGATATTTTAAATCCTTAAAAATGTTCCAAATCTTTGAAATTTCTGAGTCCACCAAATGTGAGGTACAAATCCTGAGTGCTCTCAGAAACATGGAAGAAAATAATTGATCTTTTAACACCATCATCATGATATGAAACATCGAGAGTGCATTGTAACAGCATGGAATGAGCTCGATCAAACAAATCCTTTCTATGCAGGTTGTCTGTCAGTGGCGCACAAGGCTACAATTAGTCATAGATAATAATAGAAGACACATTAAACACTCGCTGCATTAATAATGTTTTTACAGTTTGTTTTTATTAATTGTAAAATTCATTAATGGTCAGTTAAGTGTCTAATTACCCTCCTTGTCAACTTTATCTTCTAGCAATTGCTGCTCAAATTGAATTTGTGAAAACATTATTCATCCGATTTAAATAAATTACTCCTCATTTTAAGGACAAAATAAGGGGTTTAATATGATTTTGTTTCAGTGCATTTGCTTTCGAATTGTGGTGATTTTGTTGGCTCGTTGAAAAGATGGCCACTTGTTTTGGGATACAGTGACACAGTATATATATATATATATATATATATATATATATATATATATATATATGAAAATAAAATAAAAGGAAATGAGAATTAAAAACTTTATTGGCAGACCACTTACATATGACAAACAGAAATAAATAAATAAATATATATACGTATATACATGTCGAGAACAGACAAAGAATTAGACAAAGGAATTCTTTTCCCCGCCATTCTCAAACATCTTGGAATCATCAGGAATCGAAAAACACGTGGTTTTGTCAAGGATAGAGAAACAACAGGACGCTTCTTTAGGCGTCTCAAAGGGCCACGAAAGTTAGCGTCCTCGAGCTTATAAAATGCAGAGTCCACTGAGACTCCACCTCACACCTCAGCTACAAGTCAGCTCACATCTCACTCCTCGCTTGCCATTGGCTCTTTTTGGTCGGCACGCCTCACTCTCAGCACCTTCGTCAGTAGCACCCATCGTCAAGCCACCCGTGGCCAGCTGTTCCTTCAAGGCTTCAGTCGGGCCTACACGAAGTGTATCATCAAGTAATTCTCACTCCGTTAGTTACGTCCCCTCGTGATTTTACTCTCTCCACGTAACGCAATCACGACCTCAGCCGGCCTCCGTTCCAAGTCACACTTCAACCATATACAAGAACGAAGCAACACTTAAAGTACTCTACATTTCCTTCCGGCAAGAAAGAACGTCACTGCTGTAGGCGTCCTGTTGGCATCTTTACGACAATCTCTACCGGCTCTCAGCACATCTTCATCTACCAAGGGCCTACAGTCTACAAGGTCAACCTTCAAACCTCTCTTCCATCTCCAGAGGTATTCAGCATTTCGATAAGCCTACCCTTCGCTTTCGCTTTCGTGCTAAGCAATTCTCGCGAAGCCTACACAGTGTAATCGCAGGACCGCATTTAGTCCATACCAAAAACTGTCTTCAATACCGTTCAAACTAACTTTCTCATTAAAACCGCAGTAGGCCTATTTCAAATGTCTTACCAATATTGTAGTTTTGTATCACCCTGGTATGGTGATAACTGGCATAATTTACTCATCGTGCATCCTACTGTTTATATGTTCTTTTATGCATTTCATTCTTGACGGCCTAATTCATTTATTGTGCCAACCGTACGGGCATTATTTCAGTTATCAATAGGCTACATCATTTATTTTGTGTTCACTTTTGCATATCGTATTAGCCTATCTAATCAGTGTATTACGTAAGTCATTTGCTGTACCTACAGTACGTGCATTATTTCAGCTATCAATAGGTTTGCATATTTATTCTGTGTTCATTCTTGCATATCGTATTAGCCTACCTAAATTAGTGTTTATCATAATTGTAATTACTTAACAGTTAGTCTGTATAACCATTTCCTTATTGCTAATACTCAGTCATATTTAGCATAGTACAAATGCCGTTATATAATTGTTAATCATCATAAATACCTGCATTAAAATGTTAATCGCTGTGAACAAATAACCGATTTATTTTCTTAATTAAACACAAAACAACAAGGTAATTTCTCTAACTTTATTAATATTGTTTGCTTGGGTGTAAGCCAAGCTGGTGACCCTTAATCATTCATTCCAATATCACCATTCACAAATTATAGTAAGCCTACCTTCTTAGCCACATCAAACGGGTGATTCTGGCGTGACTATATATTGGTGACTCCAGCCTTATCATTTAACAATCAATCATTAACCATCAATCATTCCCAATCAATTAACCTTTACCATTATTATAATACCAACTTTACACTATAAACCGGTAACATCAAAGTGGTTAAGATCTGACGACGCTATATATATTATATATATATAGCGTATATATATATATATGTATATATATATATATATATATATACACACACACACTAGGGGCACTCAATATATTTTGCCCCACCCTTTTTCCTTAGCTAAATAATAGGCCATGGGGTTGAAATTCTTTTGGGCCGTAAGTTTGAACTTTCTGTGCTTCACATAACCGAATTTTTCCAGTTTGAACCCCTCCTCCTTGTATAAAACCGCTTTTAAACACCCTTCTATACAACCGATGATTAACGCAGTTTCGAAAATAGCGTCTGACAGTGATGTGCGTCGTAAACAGAGAGCTGTTATCGAGTTCTTAACCGCAGAGAAGGAAACAGTTGGAAATATTCACAAACGTCTACAAAACGTTTACAGAGATGCTGTTGTTGATCGAAGCACAGTTGGACGCTGGTCTAAACGTGTGAGATCATCGGAGAGAGGGAGAGCCAGCCTCGATGATGAGCCACGCAGCGATCGCCCAGCATCGGCTGTGACATCTCACACTGTGCAACGTGCTAACAGCATCATTCCATCAAATCGCCGCGTCACCTACAAGGAGCTATCACTGGAGCTAGGAATTAGTGGAGGAAGTGTGAATACGATAATTCAGCAACTGGGATACTAAAAAATGTGTTCACTGTTTGTTCTTCGCCAACTGACTGAAGATCACAAAGCTTAAAGAAAAGAAATTGCTTCTGAGTCGTTGGTTCGATACGAGACAGAAGGGGATGACTTCCTTTCACGAATTGTGACTGGGGATGAGACTTTGGTACACCACTTTGAACCTGAAACAAAACGCCAATCCATGGAGTGGCATCACGCAAGAAAAAGTTCAAAATGGCTCCCTCTGCAGGAAAGGTTATGGCCACCATCTTCTGGGACATGAAAGGGGTGATTCTGGTGGATATTATGAAGAAAGGGCAAACAATCAAATCAGAGGCATATATTGCTACCCTACAGAGACTCCAGAGACGTATAAAGCGAGTTCAACCGGAGAAAAAACTGGAAGACGTCCTTCGTTTGCACGATAACGCAAGACCACACAACAGTTTGCAAACAAGAGAGGCCATCACAACAATGCACTTGACTGTGTTACCCCACCCACCATACAGCCCGGATCTGGCACCTTCAGACTTCCATTTGTTTGGGCCAATGAAGGATGCTATTCGTGGAAGAAAGTTTCAGAGTGACGATGATGTTGTTGAGGAGGGTAAGCGGTGGCTCCAGCGGAACCCAGCGGACTTTTACCAGCAAGGAATAAAGCCCCTTGTTTCGGGGTGGAGGAAAGCCGTAGAACAGGATGGAGAGTATGTTGAAAAATAAAAACTTGTAAAAAAGGAATGTAACTACTTGTGTACAAAATTTCTGGAACTTACAAGGAAACTTGGAAAGTAAAAAAAAAGGTGGGCAAAATATATTGAGTGGCCCTCGTATATATATATATATACCATATGTCCCACAAAAAAGTACACCCAACTTTAGATTGTACTAACTCCTCCAAAAATTGAGATATTTTGGATCTGTTTGTTTTATTTAATATAGCAAATTATTCTTTGTTAACGTTCAAAATTTATTCATGTTTAAACGATTTAGTGTTTAAGCATCTGCTTTTAACTGAAGGGTACAGCAAAATGGGTTGCGCCGAATGATCATTTCTCCCAGCCAGATAGCTCCTCTTGCTTTAACCAATGTGCTACTTTTTACGTCGAAGGATATTGCAAATATTTTTTTTAAATAATTCGAACTTTTGTATCTAAGATACGCGTCATACATATAAATGAAGAATCTGAATTACTAAATTTATAAATAACTTTGAAACCCTTATCAAGCAGTTTACACGAAGGCAGCGCGTTCTCATGGTCACAACTTATCTGCAAACTAAAAGCTTAAAACAAGTTCAGAATACCTTCGAACTGCAATTTCCCGATAGAGTCTCCAACTAACATACAATTTTGAAGAATGTTCGGAAATACAAAGAAGAAGGAACGGTCCTCAATTCGAACAAAGGACGTTCAGGCCATCCGAAGACGGCAAGAACAGACGAGAACATTCAGCATTCGGCACTGACTTGACCCCGTGTGATTACTTTTTATGGGGTCATTTGAAAAATAGAGTATTTGCATCACAACCTATCAATTTAGGTGATTTGAGGACTCGCATCACAGCTGAAATCAACTTGTTAAAAGACAATCCAGATCTTATCAAAAGAGTGATGGGGAAGATGAGAGCTCGACTCCAGATTTGTATCGATAGGAATGGCGGTCATGTTGAAAGAAAACGAAACTAAGCATAACTTTTGCAATAAGGAATAAAGAAAAATCTGCTTTGTATCTTATTATTATGTATTTGTCTTTTCATTACATCGATAGCACACACATTATTTTTTCATTGACCAATTTTGCGCAATTCATTTTGTTGTACCCTTCAGTTAAAAGCAGATGCTTAAACACTAAATCGTTTAAACATGAATAAATTTTGAACGTTAACAAAGAATAATTTGCTATTTTAAATCAAACAAACAGATCCAAAATATCTCAATTTTTGGAGGAGTTAGTACAATCTAAAGTTGGGTGTACTTTTTTGTGGTATATATATATATATATATATATATATATATATATATAATATATATATATAATTTTCACTCGGTAAAAATATGTAGTAAAAAGACTTTATTACTGTAAAATTTATAATTTTATATGGAAATCATGCAATATTCATCGCACTTTCAGAAAATATAAATAGTGAGTGAGGGAAAGAAAAATGATTTTTTCCCACACTTTCATGAATATATTAAGGAAAGTTAAGGGAAGAAAATCTTCACATCAAAATTATTCGTTCATCTTTCTCTCTCTCTCTCATATATATATATATATATATATATATATATATATATATTAATATATATATATTATAATATAATAAATGATATACTACACCGACAATGAGAAATAAAAAGCGATTCCAAGTTCTTCATGGATTCAAAAGTACATCTCGTCAGGGAATCCCTGACAAGATTTACGGTTGAATACACGAAAAGCCTTGGAGTCGTGTTTCATTTTTCCTTGTGGGATGGATTGTATATATAATACACGAAAACTGAAGTAAAGCACCCGAAGAAGAGCTCGTACTCGCATCGCAAATTACGCACGAGTCCAACATATTACCACTCAGTTGTGTAGTTTGTGTTATGGCATTTACCGGCGGTAAACCAACCTCAGAGAATTCAAAAATTATTTTTAGTAAATATTGAAACATTACTTAAAAAGCTCATCAAACAATAATTCCTGCAGTTTTGAGAGCGCGATGAAATAACAATGTTATTAGATGAGCCACAGCCACGGTTCATTGCAGTAATTGTGCGAGTACCAAAGGTTATAGTAGGGATGATGACGCAGTGGCATGACGCTGGGGATATCAGCCAATCAGCAAGCGCCTACAGCTGGCTTGTTTATCGCTCATTTCTGCGAGTGCTCTGGGCTGCTAACCAATTCCGTTCGGTACTGCGTGTTAGAATGTTGTGTTTGCACTCATCCGTTTTTATTATATAACTGTTTAAAGAGTAAACATAAATCTGGCAAGTGTTTAGTGAATATGGTACTTATAGTAGCCATGTATACGTTCATTTAATTTTCCGTTTCATTTGTCTTCTTTATTGATTTGTTTAATTTATATTATATATATATATATATATATATATATATATAATAGATATATATATATATATTGGTAAACTGATCAATGGATTTTATTCGCAAATTTCTGCTAAATGTATTTACACATTAGAACGTAAATTACACTCCTTTTTCAAATTTAAAAATATAATTCCGAAGCGATTGTGCTCATCGGTCATTTACAAATATACATATGACGACTGCACATCGTCGTACGTTGGCATGACTGCACACTAACTTTTCAATAATTGCTAAAGCCAATAAGCATGACCTACCCCTCTTAGAAACAATACTCATTTTTAAACATAAACCGGATATAAATCATTATACCCCATTCCATAACCACAATATCCTTCGATAAAACTTACTTTACCTACCAACCAACCAACCCGTTAAGGCCGCCGCACACCGAGAGCCACGCTAGCCACGCCACGCACGCCCGTCACGTGGCTCAGCATCGCTCTAATGATTTTCAACGAAGCAACACTAAAGCCCACCTAGCTACACTATGCGTCAGCCAGTCGCGCCACGTGGCTCGCGTTTGCTCTCTGAGCGGTATTCCGAGACGTGTCTTCGGCTGCGCATGCTCAGTTCGTCTTCGTAGTAGGTGGAGCTTATCCCATCTCCACTGGCGGAAGTGGTTCAATCAGTCGCACTCATTCATTCATTCCCCATCCTTCTCGTTTTGCACCAGTTTTAAAATGGAAGAGTTCATTGAAGAAGTCGGACGGTACCCATGCTTTATGACATGAGGAAAGAAGAGTACAGGGACACATATAGAAAAGATAATTGTTGGAAGGAAATTGCTACCAAATTAGGATGGATACTGGCGGCGTTGCCCGGCCACGTGTCTTTTAGTGTGAGAACCGCGTAGCGTGGCTTTCAGTGTGCGGCAACCTTTAGTGCCCGTTAACAAAAAAAATGTTCAGTCTTTCCCATTCTTTGCTGTGTCTGTGATTGAGTAACTTGTACCAGATTTGTTCCTTTTAATGTTTTTCATTTTAAACTTTTCCATAATATTCGCCTAAATTATTTATAATGGTTTTACTTACATTTATTCTTATCTTAAAGGTAACCCCTCGTTTATGGTTCCTTTTATATTATTTTATATTTTAAGTGTATTAACTGTATAATTTATGTTTTAATTTTTATTTTCGCTGTGATATTTGTCAATATTTAAATTGTTTTAAGTTCATAGTTAATTTTGATTATATTTATATATATATAAATATATATATATACATTTTAACTGCAAAGAACACACAGTATAATTAATGTAAAGAACGACGCTTGTATAGAAGAACGTTCCGCACAAGATGAGGAGGAAGAACGAACAAATGAAAAATGAGGTAACCACCCGGGAATCGAACCCGGGATCTTCCGATTGCCGGTCAGATATGCTAACCACTACACCATGGGCCTCGATTAATCAGAAGTCGTAATTCTCCTACATACGAGCAGAAACCAATGCCCTGAGGGGGCACCCCGCATGCCGCACATATATACATTTTACCTGCAAAGAACACACAGTATAATTAATGTAAAGAACGACGCTTGTATAGAAGAACGTTCCGCACATTAATTATACTGTGTGTTTTTTGCAGTTAAAATGTATATATGTGGGGCATGCGGGAGGTGACCCCTCAGGGCATTGGTTTCTGCTCGTATGTAGGAGAATTACGACTTCTGATTAAACGAGGCCCATGGTGTAGTGGTTAGCATATCTGACCGGCAATCGGAAGATCCCGGGTTCGATTCCCGGGTGGTTACCTCATTTTCATTTGTTCGTTCTCCCTCCTCATCTTGTGCGGAACGTTCTTCTATACAAGCGTCGTTCTTTACATATATATATATATATATAGAATAAGTGCGATAAACCAAAGCAGCTGATCAGGATACGCCACTGTTTCCAGTATATCATCTAGGAAGCTGAAAAAGTTTTCAAGTTTAGCTTTTGAGCAGAACTCATTTTACCCCTGAGCTTTTTGAAGAAAATGCAGTAGTTTACTTCAGTCTTCGTATTAAATCAACTGCGGTATTTGTCATTATATATATATATATATATATATATATATATATATATATATATATATATATATATATATATATATATATATCAGTTGTGCGAAATGTAAGTGAACCCATTCATTGCAATCGATTTGTTAAGCTGTGGCTGGAGAATATGTTTTATATCTGGTAATACTGTTCTACTATTCGAAGATAGTTTATGCATGTATAATTCGCACACCACAGAAACCTTACTTCGCTCAGTTGTGAGAAAGAGGGCGTGCGAAAGTGAACTCTTTATGTATCGTCAAAAATTTGTTAAAAGTATGTGCTTTGCTTATATATTTCATTCGTATAATGTAGCATTCCTAGTATTAAAGTAGTGATATTAATTTAATCCGATTGATTACCTTTGCATTAGTTTCATTGCCTTTCAGGCATCATTTTGATGCAGATAATTAAAGAGCAGTGGGTATCATGCCTAGATTGAAGAAGCTCTCGAATGACCTACAGAGGGTCATTGTCAATATTCATATACAGTATCTTCGGAAGGGTACAAGAAAATATCGGCGAAATATGTAATCCTTGTGTCAACTGTTCGTCAAATTATTTACAAATGGAGAGACAAAGACGACGACAACCTTGCTCAGGAGTGGCCGACCACTCAGGATAATTAGGAGACTCGTTCCTGAGGTTAGCAGTAATTCAAGTGACATCTAAAGCCACTGCTGTCGAAGAAACAAAGTTGACAGATAAAACTTTGTTTGAGATCACCTGACGATACCCCTACCACCTGGAAGAAAGTACTTTGTCTCGTCCGTCCAAAGTACCTTTTCCCATGTGGTACGAGACAACTGGTTTTCGTCGTGTGACCCGACTATGAAGTCCTGATCTGTTCATGGTTTTTCGTATTGTGGAACGATGAATGCGTGTGTTGGCGATTGCCAAATATTCTTGAAGGTCTTTAGATGTCACTCTTGGATTACTACTAACCTCACGAATGAGTCTCCTAAAGTCATGCTGAGAGATCTTCGGTGGTTGGCCACTCCTGGGCAAGGTTGTCGTCGTCTTTATGTCCCTCCATTTGCAAATAAATAATTCAACGAACAGTTGACGCATGGGTTACATATTTCGCTGATGTCTTCTTGTATCCTTTTCCAATGTATGAGCATCGACAATGGCCCTCCGTATGTATTCGAGAGATCCTTTAATCTACAGGGTGTCCTGAATATCTTGTTACACCTATGTAAATGTTACTCCAGTGTTCTGTAACTATGGTAATGAAAGTATATAGTAGAAAACACTGATACATTTAATTTTATACAGAATTATACAACATTGTAGTTTATACATAGTTATACACAAGTTTATCATGTATCCAATGGATCTGTATGCAAACCATCGTTCTCACTGCACAGAATGATTTTACGCCAGGTTCGGTGTGCTATGCTCCTCAGCATTTTAGGTGTTACAAGTTTAAAAGCATCCTTTACGGCTTCCTTTAGTCCGTCTCACAACTCGAGAGATCTGGGCTTCTCGGAGGCCATTTTAATGTTGCATTTTAATGTCCCGATCCATCGATCAGAAAAATCCTCATTTAAATATTCACGAACCCTCAAGGAATAGTCGGGAGGTGCTCCATCCTGTTGGAACCAAATATCATTTAATATTCCGAGATTATACATAGGTGTAACAAGACTTTCGGGACACCCTGTAGGTATTGATATCCGATTCTCTTTTCGTTATCTGCACCAAAATGATGCCTGAAATGCAGAAAACTAATTATAAAGGTGATCATTCACATTCAATTATCACTCCGTTCATACTAGGAATGCTACCTTGAACGGAATGAAACATGTAAACAAAGCATATTCGTTCAACAAATTTATGACGACACATAAATGGTTCACTTACTTTTGCGAGGCCTACTTTCACGACTGTGTGCAATTATACATGCGTAAACTATTTTTCGAATGGTAGGGTAGTGTTGCCAGATATGCAAAAGGTTTGTCATATGTGGATACAAAACATATTCTTCAGACGCAGCCATACAAATCAACGGCAATGAGTGAGTTCACTTACTTTTTCGCCAAACTCTGTATATACTGTAATATGAAATATACTTGTATAAAAATCTGATATACGGTAATATGCGGATCTTTTCGGTTTTAGGTCCGGCATTGGATTTTTTTCATATTTTTGGTATAGACGTAGATTTTTACGCTGATTCCATTTCCGCAATCCGTTTCTTGGAGAAATAAACACGAAAAAAGTTATGTGCAAGTTTATTACGTTTACAGGTTTCCAGAACACAGAACGGAACACAAACCAAAGTTTGCTACTTGCCAAACTGCGCAATATCGTTCAGCATTTGGCGCACTAGATATTTGCCTGCGTGTCGGCGACGCCAGAGAAACTCGCGGAGATACGAGTCGATCATGGAACGGTGCGTACCACACGGGCGCTTGTTACCGCGTTTGAATTGGTTCCACGTCGGCTCTATCCGTGTCGTGTGTGCTCCAGTTGAAAGGTCCACGAAATTTTTGCTGTGGTTCACTGTTTTGTGACTGAAGCTGTACCCTTCGAGCTGTTCGATGCGTTCATACGCTTTCCATTTGTCGCTCATTATCGTCGTTCCCGGTCGAATGCATGCTTTGATGCATGCCTCCAGCGTTTGACGCGAACGATTCGGAAAAGCGTACATAAATACTTCATAGGTTAGGTAGGTTAGGTTTGGTTTGGGTAGGGTAGGTTAGATTAGATTAGGTTAGATTAGGTTGGGTTAAGTTAGGTTAAGTATGGGGGATATTTAAATACAAATTTTGGGCCATAACTTTTTCCGTGTTTATTTCTCCAAGAAACGGATTGCATAAATGGAATCAGCGTTAAAATCTACGTCTATACCAAAAACATGGAAAAATCCAATGCCGGACCTAAAACCGAAAAGACCCTAATATGCCATATAAGATATAAGAAAAATTTCTTGTTCTATTTAAAAGTATACTGTATACGCTAAAGAGCTTTTGATTTAGAACCGAATCTCGTGAAAGTAATAACTCTATTTTCCTATTTGCTTAGAATGAATAACTTTTAGATCCTCAAGCGTGAGTATTTATCAAAAAGGCACATTTGCCTCCAGAAGTTTTGCAAAGACTACAGAGGTATTTATAAATATTTTCTTTATTTGAAAGAGCTCCTTAAATATATTACTTAAAGTGTCAGAGAAAGAGGGGAGCTCAAGACCCTCTGTCTAAAAAATAAATTGTCAAACGTAAAAATTCTTATTTTACGTTTGACAATTTACTTTTCCGACGAAGAGAGAGAGAATGCGTGTGTGTGTGTCTTCGCATGGGTTCTCTTCTCTCTGCCACTTTAAGTAATGTATTTATGGAGCTCATTGATTAAAAGTTTCTCCCGAGATCCTTGACCCTGTTGTTCCCTGACAGGCTGACACAGACGTAGACGACGTTTTTGTTTTACTTCCGTCGGATTCTGGTCCAAACCACATAATTAACCGATTAAATAATGTTCTGCACTTTATAAAGTTTACCATTGACACGGAATAAAATTCAACAATTTCTTTTTTGGACGTTCATATTATATATTTTAATAGTAAACCTACTGTTGGTTTACGTCGTCGTCGTCGTTGGCCTAGGCAAGCTACGGCTTGGGACCGTAGCGCATCTATCCGGTATAGGTTAACCTGGATGATGTAGCCATAAGCACTGCCGCTAGTTAAGTGCCAACCAGTGATTATCTCACTAGCCGTATTGAGTCCGTTAGGCGAAACTACGACAGTACCAAAGGTGGAAAATATAACCTTTGGTTTTCTATTATTTATTTGCAAAATGGACATGGCATTAGATTAAAATAAATATTTGAATATAAATAATTAACTGACAATTGTGATATATAATTAATTATGTTTACATACAATAAAATAATATAGTATACATAAAATTAGTATTAATGTGGTTCACAATTGAATTATAATGGGGTAACTAATTTAAAATGAATTTATACTATTCCGAAATTCAAGACGGTAAAATTAACATTTAACTTGAAACTAAAATAAGAGTATTCACTACACACTCCCCCACCAGAGAGGAAGTTCAAAGAGTTCCGAACGACACAGATTTCCGCTGGACCTTTTTGGTAGCTACATGTACCTCGCTTAAGGTTGATTCCAAAAACGCAGGCTTAAGACGATCGATAGAAACCTTGTCGACCTTGGAACCGCGCTGGATGAGAAATGATTTGCGCGTACGTCGGAGAACTTCATAGGGCCCGTCATATGGACATTGGAGAGGCCGTTTTGGGAGAGGTACACGAACGAAAACGTGGGTGCAAGATTGGAGGGCTGGAGAACAAAGATGTTCTGTTGGCTAGTCAATCGAGGGGGAACAGGCTGAAGGGACTGCATGTGAGAGGAAAGTGTTTGAGCGAATTCCGTAGGATCACATGACTTATCCCCTGCAGTGAAGTAGCCACCTGGTAGCCGCAGTGTTGTTCCATAGACTAGTTCAGCCGCTGTAGTCTTCAGATCACTCTTAAATGCAGAGCGGATACCAAGCAACACGAGTGGAAGCTTATCCATCCAATGGGAGTCTTCGTGACACATAAGGGATGACTTCAGCTGGCGATGGAAGCGTTCGACGAGGCCGTTAGCTTGCGGATGATACGCACAGGTATGCGCATGTACTGTACCCAACAAGCTGGTAAACTTCTTCCAAAGCGAAGACTCAAATTGGCGACCTTGGTCAGTGATGACTTTTGTCGGCAATCCAAATCTTGATACCCATCCATGAAGAAAGGCTCTTGCAACAGTGTCCGCTTGGATATCAGGAAGTGGGATGGCTTCAGGCCATCTGGAAAAGCGGTCGAGACAGGTGAGCAGATAACGTTGGCCTTGAATCACTGGAAGAGGGCCAACAATGTCTACATGAATTACCTCAAATCGCTGGGATGGGGGCGGAAATGCGTCAAAGGGGGACCTGGTGTGCCTTTGGACTTTGGCACGCTGGCAGGCAAGGCACGTTTTGGTCCAATGTTTGACATCCTTCCGCATCGAGGGCCAAACAAAGCGAGAGGTAACCAGGTGTTGCGAAGCACGGATACCAGGATGGGAGGGCTTATGAAGATCCGTGAAGACTGCTTTTCTGTGACATGGAGGGACATAAGGGCGAATAGCAGCTGTTGATACGTCGCAATAGAGGGGCACAGACAATCCTGGCATACTCATTTTCTTGAGGGAAAGTGAGTGAGTGGAGTCTTCTCTGAGCAGGTCTTGTAGTTCCGTATCCTTATCTTGATCCTGTGCAATAGCATTCCACAGTGTAGAGCTGAGGGTAACAGAAGTAATCTCTATCCTTGAAAGTGCATCCGCTGGAGTGTTCAAGACACCTTTGATGTGGCGGATATCTGTGGTAAATTGCGAGATATAATCGAGTTGCCTGATGACTCTGGGAGAGTGGTTACAGCTGTTTTTATTGAAGACAGTGACCAAAGGTTTGTGGTCGGTAAAAACACAAAACTCTCGGCCTTCAAGGAAATGTTGAAAATGCTTCACGTTTAAGTAAATAGCAAGAAGTTCACGTCCGAAAGCACTATAACGCGTTTGGGCTGGCTGCAGCTTTTTCGAGTAAAACGCGATGGGTGCTTGTCGACCATTAATGGTTTGTTCCAACACGCCACCGATCGCAACATCTGAGGCATCGACCGTCAGAGTTAGGGGGGCATCACTGATAGGAAATGACAGAGACAATGCACTATTGATAGCATTTTTGGCATTGTCGAACGCCTGTAAACTATCGCTACACCATACCAATTTCGTTACCTTGCGTTTGTGTGTGATCATAGCGTGTAGAGGAGCAAGAACACTGGCACAGTTTTTAATGAACTTGTGGTAATAATTTACCAAACCTAGAAACCGACGTAACTCACGCTGATTATTTGGCATTGGGTAATTTTTATCACTTCACACTTGTCCTGAAGGGGGGTAATTCCGTGCTGCGAAATCGTGTGACCAAGAAATTCCAAGGTTGGCTGTGCAAACACACACTTAGATGCATTAATAGTAACACACGTATTGTTCTAAGCGTTGAAAGAGGAGTGAAAGATGTTCCTTATGTTCCTCTTCCGTTGAGCTGGCCACAAGCAAATCATCGATGTAGGCATAAACAAAGTCTAAGCCTCTGGTGACCTCATCTATAAACCTCTGAAAGGTTTGCGCAGCATTCCGTAGCCCGAACGGCATCTTCAAAAATTCGAATAACCCAAATGGTGTACAAACTGCAGTCTTGGGAATATCCGAAGGCTCTACGGGAATGTGGTGGAAAGCCTTAACGAGATCTATTTTACTGAAGATAGATTTGCCGTGGAGAAGAGAAGTAAAGTCTTGGACATTTGGTACCGGATATCGGTCCGGGATGGTTGTCGAATTCAAAAATCGGTAATCCCCACATGGTCTCCAGTCTCCTGACTTCTTCTGGACCAGGTGTAGGGAGAGGACCAACTGCTTTTGGAAGGTCTTATTATCCCAAGATCCATCATAAGCTGGAATTCCGATTTGGCAGCTTTCAGTTTGTCCGGGGCAAGACGTCTGGGTTTTGCAAACACAGGGGGACCTTTTGTTGTAATGTGATGGGTAATGGTGTGCTTAATGGTATCACCCATCTGCATAGGTTGAAGAATTCCTGGATATCGTTGGAAAAGGCACTGGTACATGGAATTAGGGGGAACGAGGGAAAGTGCAGAGTTCGAGGCGTCCGGAAGGGCAACCTGTTTTGGCAAGAACAGAAAGCAGTGTGGCCTGGTCGCATAAGCGTCGCTTGTCAAGATCCACCAGGAGTTTGAAATGCTGGAGGAAGTCAGCGCCGATTATGGGATGCCGCACTTGAGCACAGATGAAAATCCACTTGAAGGATCGGTGAAGGCCCAAGTTTAGTTCACGCGACTGAGTACCGTACGTGGGTATGCGTGAACCGTTAGCAGCGTATAGAGGCGGAGATTCCGAGTGCTTATGACCAGATTTTTGAGGGAATACACTGACTGACGCTCCGGTATCAACCAAGAAATTGACACCAGAGTTCCTGTCCTTTATGAATAACAGGTTGGCAGTGCGAGTACTAGACGCCATTAGGACTCGCTGCTGGGGTTTTCCGACGAAAAATTGCAAGGGGAGATGCACTTCCTAGCCTTCTTTCCAAATTTCGAGTGGTAGAAGCAGATCTTCCCGGAACTCGAACGATACCTCTTCGTAAATCTTGACCGAGAATGGCTTCTTTGCCGTTGATTTTGTAGCAGAGAACAAACGTGGTTGAGTTGTTGACTTAACTCTTTCACTTTCAACTCCAGTTCCGATTGTGTGTTCACGTTGTTGACCGGAGCTGTGTCAATCTCTACTACTTTGTCGGCAGTTTCCGCTAGTTTATCAACTGGAGTAGCAGGATCCATAGTGGCCAAGACACGCTGAGCTGATGGAGGAAGTTTCTGCAAGAACAACTGTCTAAAGATGTCCTTATCGAAGGTTTGTGCGCGTTCGCCTAGAGCGCACTGCATAGCCCTCAGCATTTGAGTGGGCTTACGGTCTCCAAGTTTCTTTTGAGATTAACTGATGTAGTTTCTCACGCTCGGAGACAGTGGTGCGGCACAGGATGGCAGACTTCAGATCGTTGTACGGGTCCTCACTCGTGGAAGTACACACGATGACGTCACGGACTTCAGAGATGATGCTTGCTGGTAGAGAGGACAAAACATGATCGTATTTCGTCCTGCTAGCGGTGATCCTTCCCAAGTTGAATTGTGATTCCACTTGGTGGAACCAAATAAATGGATCACCCGGCCAGAAGACGGGGAGCTTTACGCTCAAGTGGGAGATGGCACCAGCGTCGTCAGGCATCTTCTCCTATGCTTGCTGACGTACAAGCAAGACAAGTTACCAACGAAGGAGTGGAGGTTGAGACGAGCGCAGGCACAGAGCGCACGGGCAGGGGTGAGGGGCAGAGGGCACGAGCGACATTACAGTCTGGTCCTAGTCGCTCGGGTGAAGGGGGTGATGGGCAGAGGGCACGAGCGACGTTACAGTCTGGTCCTAGTCGCTCGGGTGAAGGGGGTGATGGGCACGA
This sequence comes from Bathynomus jamesi, assembly GCA_023014485.1. Classification (NCBI taxonomy): domain Eukaryota; kingdom Metazoa; phylum Arthropoda; class Malacostraca; order Isopoda; family Cirolanidae; genus Bathynomus; species Bathynomus jamesi. The sequence goes on along the minus strand of JAJOZX010002126.1, from coordinate 295,376 downwards.
ACGACGTTACAGTCTAATCCTAGTCGTTCGGGTAAAAGGGGTAATCCAGCTCCGGGGTCACCAATTGTTGGTTTACGTCGTCGTCGTCGTTGGCCTAGGCAAGCTACGGCTTGGGACCGTAGCGCATCTATCCGGTATAGGTTAACCTGGATGATGTAGCCATAAGCACTGCCGCTAGTTAAGTGCCAACCAGTGATTATCTCACTAGCCGTATTGAGTCCGTTAGGCGAAACTACGACAGTACCAAAGGTGGAAAATATAACCTTTGGTTTTCTATTATTTATTTGCAAAATGGACATGGCATTAGATTAAAATAAATATTTGAATATAAATAATTAACTGACAATTGTGATATATAATTAATTATGTTTACATACAATAAAATAATATAGTATACATAAAATTAGTATTAATGTGGTTCACAATTGAATTATAATGGGGTAACTAATTTAAAATGAATTTATACTATTCCGAAATTCAAGACGGTAAAATTAACATTTAACTTGAAACTAAAATAAGAGTATTCACTACACTACCTTCACTGTATTCAGAAAAGCTACTCATTCTAATGTACAGTATACGTCCACTGGTTGTCATTGTCTGTCCACCAAAAAAGCCATTTTTATGAGCATGTTCTTGAGGGCCCTGAGGACCTCTAGCCCCTCTTATTTGGAGTCTGAACTTTGTTACAGCAAAGATTCTCTTAAAAAACTAGGTTATCGTCCCAACTTTATTGAGAAATCTCTTAGATCTGCTAAGAAGAAATTTTATAACGCTACAACTAGTGTTAAGAGTTTCAGGGGTGCTCTGGTGATCCCGTTGAACGCACAGTCACTTCGCGATGTTTTCCTCCTCAACTTAATTTGGTTTCACGTGTCCCCTGTTCCACTCGCAGCTTCTTGCGGAAGCTGTCGAATTTTGCCTCTAACTTTGAAGTTAATCGAATCCTATGCAGGGACTGTTCTAAGAGTTACATCGGTGAAACCAATGATTTCAAAAGACGTTTCTATCAATAAAAATAAAGTCTGAGCACGGCTCTACACAAACGTCATTAGAAAGAGACCATAATATAGACATTAACAATGCTCATTTATTTTTAAATATTAGTAATAATGATAATAAAAACTTATAAAATTCTTCTTTCTAAAAAATACTGATAATTTCAACATAAAAAAATGGGACATTTCAGCTGGACTTCGACCAATTTTTCTTTGTCAAAATCTCCCGTTTTTTGGAATATTTTATGTTTTGAGTTGCCTGAGCCATAATGGTTTTTTAAAAATGAAATCTTTTATCTTCACTTTTACTTCAGTTTCTCTTATCGGCCGAATTTTAACTTCGAATTTTTAATTATCGTATTGTTTTTCACATTTATTGTGTTTTTTAACGTGTGTGTGCGCGCCAAGCATGATATTTAATTATATATTATAATAATAGTAATAATAATATATATAATAATTTTCTGCCATCCCCACGGATTTTATTTAAAAAATATTGATTACATAGGAAATACAACATCATTGTGGAGAGCGTAAAGTTAAAATAAACTTGTATTGTTTACCATATCAATTAGGGCATCAGCGTTTCCCAAATTTTCTTCTATCGAACGCACCCTTCAAACTGAAGTCAATTCCTCGCGCCACTTTTATTTCAACTGTAAATATCATCCATGAAGTGTAATTTATTGGTATCACAATAAGTGTGAAGTAAAAACATTAAAAATTAATGTGTCTTATATTAATGTATCGAAGGGTGTTCACTTTTTACCCTTGTACTACGAATAAAACTACTTTAATGTTCAAATTATGGTGAAATTATTGGGAGCGGTGACCGACTGCTTCTTATATCGCGCTTGCTTAGACCTAACATTATACGTGAAAGAATTTATTGTCACGGGGTCACTGAAGTACCCAAGACCAGCTTATCTCATACGGCAGTGGACCTTGAGAACTTTCAAGATATTAATCAAGCCCCTGTTACACCTTTGGGCCGAATAATTTTATATCACACGTCTGACGAACACCAACCCAATTTAAAAAGATCACCACAACCTATAGGAACGATACGGCTAAACTGAAGATTAGTTCCGTATAATAGTCCAGTAATTAAACAGTGGAGGTTCAACAAAATTGTCGGAATGGTTTCAGCTCTTTAATACCTCTACTTTAACAAAATCTGACATAGGGAACTACCTGAAAAATAGGTCAAATCCAAGATGGCCGCCGTCGAAACGAACCAAAGTGGAAAAACGTCATAAATATGGAACCAATGAAGATAAAAACATGCATGATGAGTCTAATCGTATCAGCTTGAAAAAATAAATGCAATGAAATGTATTTTTGAAGTTCAAGGTCACCTAAAAATTCAAAATGGCCGCCCAGAATTGGTGAAAAGTAAAATATTATCATATCTATGTAACTATGACACTAGAAAGTAGTTAGATGACTATCAACACCATATTCAAACCCCTGGCATACTCAAATGTTTATGACACAAATATACAGTAATGTCAATGCCACCCTAAAATTCAAGATGACCTCAATACCATCTGATACATATGCACTTTAATTGCCGGCCGGATATGATGCGACAGACATTGAAATATCGAACAGATTAGAGGTAAAGTTCATACTAAACTATCTTCTCTGACATTGCACATGAAAATAGCGGATGATTAATCAGTGGTGTTACACGACACGATCATGAGTTTCTCCATTTGTGCATGTTATTCCTTTACATTGACCACAGGCCAAGGTACAGTTGCCCGCATATGTAATGTTCCTTGCCTCACAGGAGACTCCGTACATGTGGCAACGCCGCAGATAGTCAAGGTACCCCAACTGGGGGAAGGTGGGTGGGGGGGGGACAACGAGTCCAACAACATATAACATTGACATACAGGTAAGGCGCTGTTAAAAAATTAGGTAACGCTATTTTTGCTAAAACCTGACACCTCCTCCCCCTGTAACGTGTGGGGTGTGGGGTGGTGGGGTTGGGGAAGTGTTATGTAACATCTTAGAGGGTGCCTGGTCTGGCGTTACAGAACGTTCCTGGGCGATCTGGGGTGTCAAGTTTTAACAAAAATAGCGTTACGTAATTTTTGAACGGCCCCTAATTATAATGTAATGTCGGAGTTCAACGCTGTTCACGATCATATTAATCGTTTATCTTTATGAACACAATGTTTACTAGTCTTATACAGTAATAATGTTCCATTATGATTACTGCCAGTCTATATGAACAGATACCACAATACAACTTTTCATATACTAGTGAATTTGAACCAAAAATAGACATTACACAACTATCCTCGACACTACCTCATTCCCCTTCCCCACCCACCAGTCTCGCGTATATTAAATCATTATGTAATATACGAATAAAGCTGCTTGTAGAGTCCATGTGTAGCTTTAAACCTTTACTAACTTACGAATCTACACGATTATATATATATATATTATATATATGTATTGACATTGAGCGAGAAAAAGATTGAGACAGTGTGAGAGAGAGCGAGGTAGAGGGGCAGAGAGTGTTAGTGGGAAATGGCTTATCGATTGTTACACAAAGAACTTGTTAACAGTTTCGATCTGAATAACGGTAACTGATTATCAAAATCACATAAGAATAATCCACGGTTATACTAGCACAAACATATTTATATATACTTATAAATTCATACAATATTATACTAATGTTTGTGAAATGATGTTGATGGGCCAAACCGTGGTGTTGACGTAGTTACTTGCTGGAGCCGTCTAGGAGAGAATACATATGGGCGTGTCAGTGGAAACCGTAAGGTGACGGTTTCATGAAGCAGGATATCACCAGCGGTTTGTGGCTGATGCCTATTATATTAATAGTGTTTTCCAGATTGTATTTGTATTATCAATGTGGAAAGATAATGATTTAATCACGACGGACAGATAAACCCATTAATGTTTTCCAGATTTCCTGTTGCATTATCAATGTGGAGATATTATTAGATCTTAACAAGGAATATATATATATATATATATATATATATACAGGCCCGGATTTAGCTATAGGCGAACTAGGCGATCGCCTAGGGCCTCGCGCCAAAGGGGGCCTCGCTCAAGCCGTTTTGCGCGTTCTGTTCAAGTGATATTAATGATTTAGAACTCTATGAAGAACTTAAAGTACTTTGCAGGTTTATACCTGAGAAAACAGATCTCGGAAATGCCCTTGTTTATATAGTGCAAAAACAACTAAGTGAGATTTATCCTAATGTTTATGTTGCACTTCGAATAGTATTAACCATCCCAGTTACTGTTGCTTCGGCTGAAAGAAGTTTCTCGCGTCTCAAACTTATTAAAACATATTTGCGTTCCACCATGTCTCAAGCGAGATTGCAATCATTAGCTATGTTATCAATAGAAAACGATATAACAAATTCATTAGATTATTCTCAATTAATTGAAGAGTTTAGCTCGAAGTAGAAAAGCATTGCTGTAATATTCAAGGAGCATCTGAACCAAATATTAAAGCATTAGTATTTAGCCTAAGTCGATCGCTCACTATTATAAAAAATGAAATGTCAACATCTCTTATACATCACATATGAAAAACATTTGTATACTATGGAAAGTCATTACCTATAATATTATATAAATCTTAGAAATCATTGTCTTATATTTTCGATACAAATCTTGATTCATATTATAATTTATACTTATTTGTATGGTTTATTTATATTTCTTATACAATTTCCATGCGTGATTATTTTGGTTTGTTTTAATTTTTAAGTGCTGGCATAGTTCTGTCTATGCGGGATTCTAATATTGCTGGTATAGTACCGATAATTAAGTCCATATTTTCATATATATATAGGCCTAGGGTCTCGCAATTTCTAGATCTGCCTAGGGCCTCGCAACTTCTAGATCCGGCCCTGTATATATATATATATATATATATATATATATATATATATATATATATATATATATATATATATATATGGGAATGAACTCAGAATAGTCCCCTGAGTTTTTTATGATACACATAGACAGTGCATGGAACAAGGAACTCTTCTGGGATAATTAAATCCACTATAGTCCGAATAAGTAATGGTAAATGACAAATACCATAGTTTTTCTTTTTCATGATGCTAGCCCGACGTGGGCAACGGGTCACTCGCAAAGAGGTCCCATAAATATAGCAGATAGCTGGTGAGGGAAGCTATATTTATGGGACCTCTTTGCGAGTGACCCGTTGCCCACGTCGGGCTAGCATCATGAAAAGAAAAACTATGGTATTTGTCATTTACCATTACTTATTCGGACTATAGTGGATTTAATTATCCCAGAAGAGTTCCTTGTTCCATGCACTGTCTGTGTGTATCATATATATATATATATATATAATAATATATATATATATATATATATATATATACAATAAAACACCAATTCTTTATTACAATAAATATGCAATGGTTAAGAATATTTTACTAAATATCATAGTTTATCATACAAAATGCTCACAATGTGGCATAGATTAACATAAATGGCACAGCTATACCCGGTTTATAGTTAGTATTTGGTCCATTCCCCATTATTGTCTATTACATTTTGTAATCTGTGTGGCATAGATGCAACATGGTTATGTAAGATATGTGGGTTCCTTCAAAACATCTCCCACTCAGCCATAGTGTGATCCAGCAGCTGGCGGCTGGTCCGCTCCTACCCAGGCTCCCACGAGTTTACCACATTCCCCAACACGTTCTCAATGGGGTTGAAGTCACACCCCTTACTAGGCCAGTTCAGTAGTTCTAGATTTCGCTGCTTCTCGAACCACCTTCTAACAATCCTGGTGGTGTGGATGGGAGAGTTGTTCTGTAAATGGATTTTAAATATTAAAAGTAAAATTATATCTCATCCATACGCTTCGTCAGTAACCCACTATTCGAGATAGGTTTTAACCCCTTCGTATTAGGGGTTTCTCTCAGCTAAATGTAATTGTGCGTGTTGTCATAGTAGTGAAAGAGTTGAAGAACAATTTTATGAACATTATTCGTCCCATGTAAATGGGGAAACCGGACATACAAATGCGTGTAATACATAAATCTTACTCTAGTAATAGTATAATATTCTATAACGCACAAATACAACATACCTGCATAAAGATAAATATAATCTGTTCAGGATAGGGCAAGGCATACAAGTGTACAGAAGGCAGCATCACCTCCTCCATGATCTCTATATGTTGATCTGCCGTAAACCTCCCGTGGATCTCAGTCGGCTCTCCTCGTCCTTGCAGGTGCATCCATTCCCACACATTCGCCGTCACGTTCCGTTCCGTGCCACTTCGTAAGTATTTTGGCGGACATATCTTGTGTTGTCCTGTCGCCAACACCGAAGACGGCCGTGAATTGTAGACGCAAACGTCTTCTCGTCAGAGAAGCTAACTCTGCTCCAGTATGCGAGATCATCATTTATATGCTGGCGAGCAAACGAGAGTCTGGCCTGACGATGTCGTTCCTCGATCCTCTCTTTTTTGGCAGGAGTACGGTGGTGATATCCCGATTCATGCAATCGTCTCCTTACGGTGTCCACTGACACGCCCATATGTAGTGTCTCCCGGATGGCGACTGCGTTGTTGATAGGATCGTTGTGAACTTCGTTGATTATTCTCCGGTCTTCTTCTGGGGTGGTCTTTCTTGGTGTCCCACACTTAGGACAATGTAGCAGATTCCCATTCTCCTGCCACCTCTGCACCCAGCGTCGAATGGTAAACTTCGAAATTCCCAGTTCTATGGCTATGTCAGCTACAGAGATACCTGCTTCCCGCATAGCAATTATCCGGGCCTCGCTGTGCAATTTTAACTTGAGCTGGATTCATTTTCAGAGTCGATGTTCGTCATACAGTGTAGAAATATGGTATGAGAATTAGGGTGGAGTGAAAATGGCCCAAAAATTTTTTTTTGTGAATTTTAACTTACTTGAGGTTTTAAAAGTTGCTAATGGACTAATAGAACAATATGCAAAAAAGTTTATTAAAATCAGACAATCTTTTGATCGACCACCAGACGTTATAAGTTTACAATAATATACGATTTTACACAAAAATACCTAAAATACGAGTAAACATCAGACTATATATTTTTAGTTATTTTGGCACACTATTATGCTAACGATAGAGTCTGAGTTATGCATGCATGGTTAATTCAGAATTGATAGTCACGTTTAGACTCAAGTTTCGGCATAAGCTGCCGAGAAGCGACGCGAGCCCGAATAAATCCATGGCGGGACGTCTCGCCACACACAGCGGCTGAAGCTTCGGTAACTAGGTTCACGCATCTTTCCACCGCCTGTGTGTGACAAGGGAAGCGAGGGAAGAGGACACTTGGTGAAATTTGAGCAGAGATCATGTCGTTCAATTCGTTGTCCGTCATATCCATCGTAACAGGAGGCTCCGTCACGGTCAAAGTCTGCCAATCGACCATGTCCTGGTATTCGGTCGCGTCGAGGTTGAGCGGTGGCACTCGAAACCTGCGGATTTTGTTTGCAGACACATGTGATCTTGCCTTCATGATTCTTCTGAGTCCGAGTTCCCTTATATGTGGTCGCTCATCTGTGATCATGGCTAATAGCACGTTCTCGGGGTGTCCGCAGAAGCCGTTTCGCCGAATCACCGGGTCGACGACTTTCTTTAGAGAGGAGCTGAGGTACCGTGTTCTCACCATCATCCCGTGCAGATGTTTGGCTCCATCTTTGCATGATGGCTGCGTCTTGATGGCGAACCATGTTGGGGCGTAGACCCGGATGATGAATGTGACAAGAGTTTTGATGTTGTTGGATGGTGCATCGAGGCCAACATAGAGGCGGAGGATTCTGTTGGCAGTTGTCAACCATCGCGAGTGGTTCAATGGTCCCGGTTTTCGCAATGCTAGATCACAGGGACAGTGTCCTTCACTGACAGCTTGACACATCTGCCACAGGTACTGCTGGTCAGTGCTCAGGTCCTTCACGTCAACATGCGGCAGTGGCTGTAATGGAGATATAGGTTCATACGATGTTATATGGAGTTCCGTGCATGCTGTGAGAGATTTCCCTATCGGTCCTGAGAAGCACTTAGGTCCTGTAGTTGCTCCATCTAAATGCTGAAACAGGTGTCGCAGGGGGAGCTCGTTAGCATGTAATAAGCACACGAGCCATTGCAGCGGTTTTTGTAGTAATTCCTCAAGCTGCCGGATAACTCCGCCATTATGTCCAGTGTTGACAGCGGTTCCATCGCATCCGACGACTTTCACACTGTCGAGATCCACACTTCGCGCAGCCAAGCATTCAAAGATTACTTTGGAAATCGCCTTGCTTGATCCACTTGACGGCGTCACGTGGCCAAAGTACGATGAACCTGGTTCACAAATAATGCTGACGTGCTCTTCTGTATCTCTGTCCCGGTGGCCATGTCCTGCGGCGTCTCGTACATTTTTCATTGTTCTATCCTTTCGACCGTCGAAGTACAATCCAGGCAAGTCTGTCATACTGCTGTCTAGTTTTGTCAGTTCTTGACGAGTTCTACTTCTTTCTCGGCGAATTTTACTACGATCAATGACTTTGGAGGTGTCTTGTAGCACGGATGAGGCAATAACGGCTGCTGCTCGATCTGAGACGCCCGTTCTATCGCACGCTTTAGCCAAACATGGTAATCGTACAGTCATCGTCATTCTTTGACGTTTACTCTCCAGTGTCGATAGATCAGGTTTACAGTGTGACTTAGATAGGGTGTATTCTTCGTCGCTGTTGTCGGTGTCGTCGTCCTTGTCTTCCTCGTTGTAGCTTCCAGAATTGCATTGCTGCTTCGATTGTTCTTGGTGAATGCTGTGTCTTCTCGATTCACAGACTTTCCTGTGCAATAACACAGTCTACAGCAAACTAAGCTGTTAATTATTTACATAAACATGGATGAAAGACCAGCATCTTGGATGACTCCTGATGGGCAAAGCGATCGTTAAAACATGAAATATGCCATATATTAAAATCGCTGGTGGTCAATCAAGCAATGCTTCAATTGTATTATAATTTCACATGCTTGTTTCTAAAGCCCATTGGCAACTTTTCCACACTCAAATTTTCGCTCTTTCATATCCTTCGACGAGTTCGCGGCATCATAATTTCGCGATCAACAGTTGCTAGGTATATATTACAGATTAAAATGACGACATTTATTCTGGACTGTGATTGGTCGAGGTTGAGGTCGTATATCAAGGCAAGTTTTACCTCTTGATGTGCGGATAAAGTTTCAGCAGCACTCAACGTAAATGAATCTCTCGGTAAGATAGATTTGAAGCTCCACACTGAAACCTATTCATGCTAAATGGATTGTCTCCACATGGGATAACCTACACAAAATAAGGGGGACCATTCGGAAGGGTTGGGAAATTAGCGGCATTCATGACATTCTTGTTACATACGGGGCTCCAATAAACCTTAGCCCCCCACGCCCATGGCCTAAACCATTAGAGGTACAGTAAAACTAAACATACCTTACAAAAGAGAATTTAATCTTCATTTAATGAGAAACAATTAAAACTTGGTGTTCCCGCCATTGGCTTCCAAAACAGCTTCAATTCGCTTTCTGTAGCTTAACAAAAGTGACGTGAATAGATCTTGATCGTTACGCAAATTTGCTAAAACAGTTTCAATGTGTTGCGTCATTGTATCCTTCGAAAATCGATTTGCTGCAGGTTCTTGAAATAAGAGACATTCAACCTTGTCCTTTATAACTGATCCAATGTGTTCACAGACGTTCAGGTCAGGAGAATTTCCTGGTCATTCTTCATTTCCAAAGAAATCGATCTCATGGTTCCGCAACAACTGTTGAGTGGCTAATGCCTTAAAGCAGAGGGCTTTATCCTGCAGAAGTGTGACCTGATCGACATCCATAGTCCATACTATTGTTTGGGTTTCTTAGAAAAGGAATGACATGATGGGATAGAATAATATTACGAAAATACTGCCCATCCCAACTCTGACCATTTGGCTTCAGCATCCACATGAGCTTCTTTGCAGTGAACAAAACAAACACACCAACACAGTCTGGACCTTTTAATAATTCGCGATAATGTTCATTGTCATCGATTTCATCTGGTGTTGTGGCCCACACTCCATCATTGTGGTAGTTAGGCCGACGTGTTACGTAAACAAAAAATTCATCGGAGACAGCTAAATGCATGAAATCATCCACATCCCAATCTTCAAGATAATGGGCAAACCACATTCTCTCATCGATGTTAAGTTGAGTTTTTCTTGGCTTTGGAAGTTCATGCCAAGGCTTTAAACCTTGCCTATGACGGTACAGTCGAATGATCTTACCACTAACGATCTTTCCTCTCAACACTTCGATCTCTCTAGAAAGTTTAGCACAGCTGTTTTTCAGCTTACGCGTACCGCTTTCAATGATGTCCTTTGTTTCCTGAGAGAGTGGCAAATTTGGGCTCCCAGATTTGGTTGTATCCATTTCACATTCATCCAAAGTTTTATTCCAATTTCTTTTGAAGAAGTCCTCACTTCTTTGCAACTTTTTGGCAACCCATGAACGTGTTATAAAGGTGGTTCCAGCATCACGAGCTTCCCGAAATGTTATTGCTCGTATGCGATCTATCACACGTTGCCTCTCCGAATCATCAATTAATTTAGAAGCCATTATATTATCACTTTATCAGCTAGAGTAATTTTAATACCTGCAATAAATAAAGAATTTTATATATTTTTATAATCTCTAAAAACTATTTCGATATAAGTAAACATGTAAGCTGCAAATGGGGGGTTAAGGTTTTTTGGAACCCCTTAGTAATAATACAGTATAAGTTAAAATGTTTTTACTGCTTTTACTTTACAATGTTTTATTACAATATACTGAATTTACTTTTCAAATAAAATATTTTAATGATCTGTTATATTTTCTTACTATCTTCCAAAGATTAGTTTAAATTGTCAAATTTTCGCCTGTGGATATTTTCGCGTAAACTGTGGCCTACGCGAAAAACGCGAAAATTTCCTGCAGGCGAACATTTCGCATTCACTAGTATATGAAAAGTTCTATTGTAGTAGCTGTTCATATAGATTTGCAGTAATCATAATGACACTTTATTACTGTAAGGGGTTCCAAAAAACCTTAGCCCCTCCATTTGCAGCTTACATGTTTACTTATATCGAAATAGTTTTTAGAGATTATAAAAATATATAAAATTCTTTATTTATTGCAGGTATTAAAATTATTCTAGCTGATAAAGTGATAATATAATGGCTTCTCAATTAATTGATGATTCGGAGAGGCAACGTGTGATAGATCGCATACGAGCAATAACATTTCGGAAGCTCGTGATGCTGGAGCCACCTTCATAACACGTTCATGGGTTGCCAAAAAGTTACGAAGAAGGGAGGACTTCGTCAAAAGAAATTGGAATAAAACTTTCGATGAATGTGAAATGGATACAACCAAATCTGGGCGCCCAAATTTAGCCACTCTCTCAGGAAACAAAGGACATCATTGAAAGCGGTACGCGTAAGCTGAAAAACAGCTGTGCTAAACTTTCTAGAGAGATCGAAGTGTTGAGAGGAAAGATCGTTAGTGGTAAGATCATTCGACTGTACCGTCATAGGCAAGGTTTAAAGCCTTGGCATGAATTTCCAAAGCCAAGAAAAACTCAACTTAACATCGATGAGAGAATGTGGTTTGCCCATTATCTTGAAGATTGGGATGTGGATGATTTCATGCATTTAGCTGTCTCCGATGAATTTTTTGTTTACGTAACACGTCGGCCTAACTACCAAAATGATGGAGTGTGGGCCACAACACCAGATGAAATCGATGACAATGAACATTATCGCGAATTATTAAAAAGTCCAGACTGTGTTTGTGTTTGTTTTGTTCACTGCAAAGAAGCTCATGTGGGTGCTGAAGCCAAATGGTCAGAGTTGGGATGGACAGTATTTTCATGATATTATTCTATCCCATCATGCCATTCCTTTCCTAAGAAACCCAAACAATGTTATGGATGTCGATAAGGTCACACTTCTGCACGATAAGGCCCCCTGCTTTAAGGCATTAGCCACTCAACAGTTGTTGCGGAATCATGAGATCGATTTCTTTGGAAATGAAGAATGGCCAGGAAATTTTCCTGACCTGAACGTTCAGTCTGTGAACACATTGGATCAGTTATAAAGGACAAGGTTGAATGTCTCTTGTTTCAAGAACCTGCAGCAAATCGATTTTCGAAGGATACAATGACGCAACACATTGAAACTGTTTTAGCAAATTTGCGTAACGATCAAGATCTATTGACGTCACTTTTGGTAAGCTACCGAAAGCGAATTGAAGCTGTCTTGGAAGCCAATGGCGGGAACACCAAGTTTTAATTGTTTCTCATTAAATGCAGGATTAAATTCTCTTTTGTAAGGTATGTTTAGTTTTACTGTACCTCTAATGGTTTAGGCCATGGGCGGGGGGGCTAAGGTTTATTGGAGCCCCGAATAAGACTACTAAACTACATGGAGTTCAACGCTGTTCACGATCATATTAATTGTTTATCTTTATGAACACAGATATTACATTATAATTACCTGTATGCCAATGACTACACCTTTAATTGTCCTATAGACAGGGGCGTCGATTGCTCTAAAATAGTGGGGGGGGGGGGGAGGACACTTCGCCTTCAAACAGCGAATCTCTGAGTAGCTGTTGCTGCAAATGCTACGTGCAATTATTAAAATGCAAATTGACTGCTAAATTCCATGATAAATATACACTGGTGTTCATGACAATAATGCGTCTCCCCCCCCCCCCCGCAATCGACGCCCATGCCTTTAGATATATATATCTGTGTTATATATATTGTTAGACTCGGTTGTCCCCCCTCCACCCCACCTTCCTCCAGTTGGGGTACCTTGACTAACACTGTGGCGTTGCCAGATGTACGGAGTCGCCTGTGAGGCGAGGAACATTACATATGCGGCCAACTGTACATTGGAGTCCATTTTTCCTACATGAACACGTGTTTTTGTCACACTTTCCAGTGCAGTTGCAGCTAATGATCTTGAGAGTAGAGATGCAGGTGCGGCACCTTGCTCCATTCTGTGTGGCTTCAAGATAAACCCATGCTGTGTCTTGCGGAGCACCCAGCCCCATTCTGTCACCTCCATGTTGTTGCCTAACCAGGCTTGCACCTGGAGGTAGACCCGCTGGCTGTGGAATCTTGCAGCATGTTGTTGGCGGAAGACGTTCAGGGGGAAGATAGCAGGAGCTCGAAACCACCTTCTCGGAGTACTTAGACGCACGTTTGAAATTCAAATCCGAGCCAGGCATACAACCATAGAGGGTCGCAAAGGCCTGATTACCAGCCTGCTCGATATCCTCGTAATTTCTATCTTCCATCATGAACAACTTTGAGAATTCCAGGAGGTCATGGTATTTACCCATAGCTGAGAGTTTTCCTATGCCATAGTGCCTCGATGTCGTGTCACACCCTGACAATGCATGCATGAAGAGCAGGGAGTAGCTGAGGTCAGGGTCGAGGGTCTTCTGCAGGATGGAGATATCATTGAACTTCGTGGTAGTCTGAAGATAGATGGTCTCATGGTCATCGGGTGTGAAGTAGTGTTGCAACAGAATGAGAAGGTCGGTGTCATCCCCTACAACTACAACAGGCTTCGTCAGAGCGATGCTCATCGATTAGGTCAACACCCTGAGTGGTTGCCGCATTTTTTCAATACTTAGCTGCTTCAGTGTACGAAGAGCAAATGTTGAATTTGCCAATCATATCCACTAAAACACGATCTCCATATCTGTGTTCTGGTATGACACTGACCCCAATTTGTGGAGGAGGCAGAAATGAATGGGGACATGTTGACTGCATTATTGCCTGGCCAATTGACGCAGTATGGAGCTTAGAGTTTCAACTCATGATAATGGCTTGTAGGAGGATGCGTAACGAATGTGGGAGGTAATCGAGTTTTGTATCACTCGATTCCATCAGCTTAGTGTCCGGATATACATCGTCGTGTTTGTCCATACATTTTATCTCCGAACGAATGTATTCTACCACGACTTTGATCAAACCGTCCATGTTGGATTGGTCGACCTTTGCAGCATTTACATGTGCCTCTTGTACAAGATTTTTCACATTCGACGTAAGAGTTACGATGTTAGGCTGTTGCTTGATTGTAGTTATGGATACCTTCTTCCCGTAGTGATTCACTAGTTCCCTTTTCAGCTGAGCTGCAGTGTAGAGTTGATCATCGCTCAGCCTACTTCTCAATTTCATAATGAGATGCAAATTATCTAACGTAATCGTCTCATCATCATTCTCTTCCAAGTACTCAATGACAATCTCAAATGCCGCCATCTTGAACGTACTCTTCGGTCGTCCAAGTTTCCGTTTCTTCGGTGGAGCCTCCTCATGTTTAGTGTACGCTGCAGGAATATTCCTCCCTCCCCGGAAATTTTTATCACAATCATGGTGATAGATAGCTTCCTCAGCTGGTAGGTCGTGTATAGGCACAATGCGTGACTGTACCATCGTGGCCCAGTCATCTTGCCTCTGGGCACAGTGCGCTGCGATATTTTCCTGGAACTCGGGCGTCATCACTACACGGCTGAACTGAAGTACACTTCTATCTTGATGTTTGTATGCACCATCCTGGTCAACACGATTACCACACAGAAAACAGTGAGTTTTTAACTCGAATGCTGTAACATGTGATCGAAGAGTTTTGTGAGCTAAATCTGTAGATGGCCTCCGTTTTTGTGCTGCCTTGATTGCTTTTGGGTTAATATGCTTACTTCGACACTCTTTGTGTACGAAAAGGTAACAGTTCTCAGTGTATATGATGTCTGGAACATCTAATTTGCTCAGGCTATTAGCTTTAGTAATGCCAATACACCCTTTTTCCGTCAATTTTGCGTAATTCTGGGGCTGGTTCAGGTTAACTGGCTCCGAACACACCATCTCTGATCTACAGTGAACACCTTCGGTTGAGATCAGTCACTTGCAAATAAGTAAAGGACGTTAGTTGTCATTGTTTCGCACAGTGAAAGTAGAGGCACGTACAATTTAGTCAAATCCAAGACGAGCGAAATCGGATGAAAACTGATGGAATGGCATCCACTTGCATCATTTTCGGGCATATGGTAACGCTATGAAGCAAGAATTTTGGAAACCTAAACGGCCACCATTTCTTCAATTAATTATCATCCGATTATGCTCATCTTAGATTTTTACTTTCACTCTGTGAAAGCACTCCGTCGACTAGTCTTTATTGAAATATACTCAAACCTGAAATAGGTACACACAATTATTGAAACAGGCAATTATTGAGAAAAAGAGTAGCACATGTGTGATGGATAGAATTAGAGCCAAACCTCATTTTTCAATGCAATGTTAAAAATTTATGGCAGCCATTTTGGACTGGGTTGACCTTGACCTTATTCATTTTTTATAATTTGTATCAGGTATTCGAAGCTGATGTTAATAGAGCCCCTAAACTCATTTTTAGCTTCATTATTTTGAGAATCTGGAGATTTTTGTAATTTTCGTAATTTTTCAGTTGGCCATCTTGTAGTTGGGATGACCTTCACCTTCAAAAATGTAAAAATTATATTCCATTGCACTTATTTTTTCAAACTGATATGAATAGACTCATCATACATATTTTTATCTTCATTGGTTCCATATTTATGACGTTTTTCCACTTTGGTTCGTTTCGACGGCAGCCATCTTAGATTTGATCTATTTTCAAGTAGTTCCCCATGTCAGACTTTGGGAAACTAATTTTTTTTATTAAAGTAGAGGCATCAAAGAGCTGAAACCCGTTTAGAAACCTTTTCCGACAATTCTGTTGACCCTCCATGACTTTTTTACTTATAATTACTGGACTATAATGACGGCGTCGAGCGTCTCAACACTATCGTTGTCAAGAATTTGTTATAACAATTACAGAGTTATTCCTTTATACAACGCAACTGACAATCTTCACTGTCATTACTTGACCCACTAAGTAACAATCGGAGTATGAAACTGGTTGGTAAAAAATAAATCATTTTACTTAAGTCAGAGGTACGAAAGCGGTGAAATTATAATACATCACAGGTCGTTTATGAATCAAATAAAAAAAAGGAGAAGTTTCCAAGTTATTTCAAATATCTTTGGTGTTACTGTGAAAAATAACTCTATCATGAAAACTGAAGGAATAACCTGGAAGTTATTCTACCTTTTGTGCTTAAATTTAACTATAAATTTCGGCGTTTACACTGGCACGTTCTTCCTTTCACGTTCCCAACACACTCTCACTTTCTGGCGCGCTGTACGTTTTATAGTCCATCCCGGAGCGTGGCTTTTCAGTTGTCATACCGCCTCTCGTCAGAATGTTTTTAATTTTTGTTTTCCACGTTCCTAGAATTTAGAGAGACTTAAATACATCCTACTAAAGGTTTTCAATAATCCTAACTCTTTATATTACTAAATTACCCAATTAAACCCAGTTCTACAATACTAAATTTGAGATCACTGACTCCAGTAGTATGGGTGCAAAATGGACGAGTGCAATGCAATTGCAAATATTGATCAATGTGGGAAAGGAAATGTTACATAAGTTATGCAACAAGGGGGAAGATGTTGCAAGTTGCTAGGCAACAATGGGAGGGGAATGTTGCAAGTTGTTATACAACAAGGGCTAATGTTGCAAGTTGTTATGCAACAAGAGGAATGTTGCAAGGGCAACAAGGGGTTATGCAACTTGGAGGCGGAGTTATCCCCCAAGAGAAAGAGAAAGAGAGAGAGAGAGACAGGAAGAGAGGTGTTCGTCTGGCAGGAGCCAAGCGCATATTAAGACTTCAGTCGAGCGGACGTTGTCTTAATATGTTCCTAATCAGCCAGTTGGCTTATCTGGCTGAGTTGCCAGATTGTGCTATTTATTTAATTAAAGCATATATTCTGGCTTAATCCGCCAGTCGGCTTAGAAGGATGAGTTGCCAGTTTGTACTATTTATTTAATTAAAACATATATTTTGGCTTAATCCACCAGTTGGCGTATCAGGATTAGTTACCAGTTTGCGCTATTTATTTAATTAAAGCATATATTCTCGCTTAATCCGCCAGTTGACTAAGAAGGCGTAAATGGCTCGTTCAGGTGTACAGGTTGAGTTGCCAGATAGCGCTATTTATATAATTAATGTATATATTCTGGTTTACAAATCCGCTTTCGAAGCCAGCCAATTGATATAATTAAATACCGTGTACAACCAAAAAGAATTAAATAAAACACCATTACATCATTCTGTTTATTTAGGCGAATTAATGGAAATATATAGCAAATAAATATACAATGGAATATATATGATCAAAAATAATAATAGCATACGGACGATGAATATATAATAAATATACAATGGAATATATATATATGATCAAATAATTAAATATATTGAAAATAATAATATACGAAACGTATAATCAAATGCATATTAGTACAGGAAATATATATATTATATATATATATATATATATATATCGGTGTGTATATATATATATATATATTATATAATATATATATATACATATATATATATATATATATATATATACACACAATTAAATAAATAAATATACATCCTTTATGTTCTACGGGTATATTAAATAATTAAAAATAATAATATATATATATATACAATTAAATAATTAGATATACATCCTTTATGTTCTACGGTGCAAAACGCTAAACTCACACGTATTCGAGTCTACATTCACATCGATATTACTTTGTACGACGCGGTAAAACCGGATAAGCAACACTTCACCGTTTAACTGATACGGATGCCTATACTCGACATAAGTAGCTTTCATATCGTTCAATACTATTTTTGTGCCCACTTTACATTTGGTTGGCAAGTTATCTTTAAAGACGACTCGAATACAATCAAAAGCACGCACAAAGAGTTCATCGCTAACCACAACATCATTATTAAATACAAGTTTAAAAACACGCCTTTCCAATCGAGGGGTTTTTTCTTACCGTCCCGAGATTTTCAATCGTGAACTCTTCTTCACTCTGCATAGCGGCAATTAAAATAATCTTCTAAGTCGTAACAACAGCTATTCATTATATAGAGGTACAGCTTTTCAGGGTGAACAGTGTAGGCAAGCTCTGCCCTGTACCGCTCAAGTGCTTTGTACCAAAGTTCAGGATATTTCGAAGAATCTAAACCTTTTAAATATGCATCCAGCTCGAGACCATTCTCGCCTTGTTCATTCTTACATTCGATAAATTCGTCGAGCAGAGCGGTGTATGCGTATTCAAGAACCGTGTCAAAATAAATCATATCCATAACACGGGCGTCTAATATAGGCTTCAGCTTGCGGAAACCGACGATTTCAAACATTCCGTCGAGGATGAAACGGTTTCGCGTAGGGACAAGAACGTTATTATCAGAAGCATTCTTCCACATCAGTCGTATATCAATGCATGGCTGTTCGTTATTTATACACAACGAGCAAACAGTGGCATATGAGTGGGCGTCACTAATCTGCTCTCTTCTTGTACCTACACCTGCAGGTATTTTATAACGGTCCTCTCCCCACTTCTCAACTATCACGAAGACTCTATTCATCTCCTCAACACTTAAATAAAAAACATTACGTTTACCAGAGTTTGCTTGCCTGCAAATCGTTTCAAGTGCATAATTAATGGTGCCGGTTTCACGCCTGAACACGCGTAATGACTTCGTCACGGAGACATCGCACGAGGCGTTGAGAATAATTCTCAAAGGAAGTTCCATCGTATTCGCACGTCCACACGGTTCAAGCTCTGAGATGACTATGAGCCACAGGTGGACGGATCGGCTCGACGGGCGGAGTGAGTCACGCTGGTGAAACGTGCACGGGTTTGTTCGAACTCTTGTGTTTCGTGAGGTACACGGGTGGGCGGCTCGCTGGGGGGACCGAGTCACACCATAAACTGCTGAATCGTGTACAGGCTTGTTCGAACACTTGTGCTCTTCGACAAACAGAATTTTCCACTACATGAAACAATACCGGATTTAATGTTTTATCACTCACCAAATGTTCGTTTCCACAAACTAAACATCTTCACAATCCAGTGCACTATTTGAGAGAAACATATGCCCATATTTATCCTTTTTGTTTAACAAGCGAAACTCGTCTCTAAAGTCTGTTAAAAACTCACACAGCCCATTAGCCACAACCTCACTACAAACCTCGTCATGATATATATATTAATAGAGTAGTAAAAATACTTAAGATTCTCCATGATGACAAGATTTACATTCTCAACCGTAGGGTGCGAGTAGTCGGTAGGGTGCGAGTAGTCTACTTCGCGGTATATGTGAGCCTTTATAAAGGTTAGGTCTATAACATACTTCAATACATCGTTTGTACTACTAAATCCTACAATGCCCTTGCCAGAATACCCGTAGAGTATTTGAACATCTTGGTCCTTCGCACGGCTGAATGTAGCCTTAAAAGTATCAAAGGAGGGGGGAATAAGGAGTTTTTCAGTATCCACCACATCTTGGCACTTTGCCGAATACCACTTCATAAATGTTGAACGCACAATATTAAAGGTAGCCATTACTATTTTTCTTCTACGCGGGGGAATACACGTCTGAGCTGAAGGGTATGCAGAGGTCAACTGAGCAGCAGGGATAGAGATATGCTCAGGTACCGGCAGGACTCACGTTGCCGATCTTACAGTGGGCGGGGCTTAGCTTTTTACTGTACACACACACGCATGCACTCAAAGGTGAAAATGAAACCTTAATTGGAACAAATATACGTGATAAATAAACATATTAATACACACACATATATATAAATACAATCAAGGATTAAGGTAGCCAAAGGTACGGTATCATAGGTACCAGGCATCTGGTAACGTTTTCTATAGCTGTTACGGCATACCTTCGTGACCCTAAGTTCCTTCACACACCCCAGTTTCTGCGCCTGAAAATTGTGCGTACCCACAGTCAGTTGGGGTAGCTGGTCACCCTCATCTTCCAAGCACACTAGTTCCTTCAACGAGTCAAAGTTAACGACTCGACGGTTCGCATGGTTAAGCGTGATATCCTTAGCCTTCACGATATACTTCGTATCATCCCCTAACCTCACCCGTACCCCATAGGTTTTTGGCCATGTTGACACAAACGAGTCTGCGTATGCACCATCACCATACTCATCCTTGATCTCGTCAGTTAGCTCTCCGAGGAACTCCCTAATAACGGGCATGTATTCATCTTCCCTCGCTGTGAATATCACGCTATCTGTGTCAGCGTACAACACCCTCCGTTCAAGAGAGTTCAATAGGCCCCAAAGTTTGATGCGGGCGTAGGCCGTCGTGAAACTGGCTACAGGTATGTTTGTAACCCGTGAGGTATCTGCGGCCAGCTTGGTGATATTGTACTTTATTATGTAAGTATTACCTACATTCACGATCTCCATAACCTCTTTATCGGGAGCGTTGGCATAATCCCAGACTTCACTATAACTTTGTGCTAAATGGACGTTCCCCTTGTCGGTATTCTGCGCAAACTTTCCCCAAAGACTGTTTAGACACAACTTTGCACTAAAGCGCTTGCCAGGATTTTTAACAATTTGGGATTAGTCAAGCTGTATACCTTCAAGGGCACGGTAACGCTGAATATAAGCCGTTTTTTCATCTGCGGTATCAACCCCTCCCGGATATCCTAACGCCTCAACCTTATCCTTCAAAAAAGCGTTTATAAATGGTGTGAAAAGGTTGGGTAGCTTCTGAAACCTCCACACCTCATGTATCTTCATTATTCTATACCCATGGCGAACGGTTAGGGCCAGCTCAGGGCTTGTATATACACCTCTGATCTTACGCTGGTGGGTTGTATGGTCACAATCACCGTTGTTCTCTTCTGCGCACTTCACGCACAGGGGAAACATGAGCTTGTGATCTATAACGACTGGTAAGATCGGCATCCATAAATCGCGAGGGGGGAAGCATGTCTACGAAAGAGAGTCCAAAGTAGCGCTCATTCAAGTTAGCTGAAAACTCCTCGATGGTTGGTATGGTGGGACCCACCATTTTTTGAGGAGCACCTACGGGGTACGGATTGTTCTTCATCACGTAGGGGTATAAAGAACAGAAGTCGTAGTAATGGAGTTTCACGCCCTCCGTAGGCGGAAAGTACAGCTTGAAGGGATTTGTACGTCCTCCGAACAAGCTATCATCGCATTTGAGAGGATCCAGCACCATTGAACATTTGATCGTGTTTATTTCTTCACGGTATATACTGTCCATCTGTTTCCATCCGTGCATCATACTCATGCCCCCACAAGACTTTGTGAGTGAACTGTGAGCCTATAAGTTGATCGCGAGTGCGGGTCCACGCAAGACTATCGGCAGGAGATCTACCGTGGGTATCTCCTACGATTCCACACTCAGGACGGGGGCATCCGTGCCACCAGCAGCCGTTAAAGGAGTACACAGTCTTCTCACCAGTGGCACGGTTTTCACTTAGACCATCAACCCAAAAAACACGACCATTAACCTTAATGAGTACTTCACCCGTGTTGCGGGCATGCTTTATGTATATATCTGTCTGCTGCTGTAGGTGTATGAGCCAGTAAATAGCCTTGTGCCCATAAGTGCGGGGATTGTTTCTGTGGATAACGGCTAAGGTGTCTTTCGGCATGAAGTTATTCTTTAACACCGTAAAACATAATGAGGCGATGGTGGTTGCGACTTGCAGCGGATCGCATTTGAAACGACCTATGTACATCCTTCTAAAGGCCTGGAAACACTCTAAGCACACGCACATCATTCACGCAATAACGCTCACATTCATCAGCTATATTTTAAGGATTACATTCATTAAAACTGTTGTAGTATCGGTCAAAATTTGGGTGGAGGTAGTCCTACGAAATTTAAAGTTTCGCTAGTGAGGAATGTGTAAGGGAAATATCCTTTTGAAACTTCAGCGGCTACGCCCATGACCTTGGGTAGCTTTGCTAATTTAAAAGGTGTGAATAATAAAGTGTCTTTAAAATGTACATTACCTTTTATTTGCATCTGTATTAGTTTGTTGCCTCTTTTCAAGGGATCACCTATAAATATCTCAGAGGACTCGTGCTCAAGCAATTCCTTATAAGGGGAACTGTGTGTCAAATTTTGCCCCGTTATGGGCGAGAACATACACAGTCATTTAACTTGAGAATATAGGACACAAAGAGTTTCACAGGGCTATCGTGGCCATTCGTTTTAAAAACGTTTGTCCGTTTACCACATTTGTGACCCTCATCACACTCGCCCTCCATACACTCATGGCATGTAGAACAGTGAATTTCATCACATTTATGCTTGAAATTCCCCCAATTATCCATCATATGAAACATACCACATTCACAGATTCTCATTTTCCGGCACGTGCCAATTGATTTATGGAGCTCAAAACAGTTATTATTGAAAAATGTGCGTCTACACACATCACAATCCCTCTTCTCAGCTTCAACTACACGGCTTTCACATTTCGAGCTTTTACACTGCTCACATACCATGTGGCAATCTTTACAATGTTTCACCATATCATCCGCAAAATCGATACAACCCTTACACAAATCATGATGTCCATATTTTCGACTTTTATCGTAACTCACGAAAAGGTCCCTTATATTACGGATGGGTAAATATGTTGTTCCTGACAGCCCTAAAATAAGTAGGGGTCTTGTACGATCTCTCACACTGCTTTTAAAAACATACATAGTCCTACGATGATCATCCATTCCAAATACAACTATACGAGCATTCATTTCCTGTTCTACCCTTCTCAGCTCTTCAGGACCCATATTACACTCAAATTCAAGTTTACAGTCTACAGCTAGTTTACGGGCACGCTCCACTACCGTAGGCAACCAAATGTTTTTGACCCGTGTATTTAGTACAGTAAACATACGGGCCAAGATTACTGCTATAAAGCCGCAACCACGATCGGCGTTTATATGCCGTCTATAAATAGCCTGAGAATTGAAGTTAAGAGTATAAGGTGTGGCAATATAACCCGCAACACGGAATACACGGTCAATATTTACCGTAAAGTTGTCCATATTGAAGGCTATACTACTTTAAGAGGCCTGCATTATACGGCCTAATATATACTCTATATCTTCAGCTGCCAAGCGTCTGAACGGTATTATTACCCCAAAATCATCTACATCTCCATCATCTGACCCGAATCCGAAGGACAGCTTCGTCCTGATTTCACCTTCGTCCCGGTTCAGAAGGGCAAACTCTACAATACGTTCAACTATGCGCCGTAGTCTGTGTTCAACACCATTGCTATACATGGATCTAGGATCAACCCTGACTCTATACCGATTTCTAGTCAAGGCCGGGTTGGGGGTAGCGGTGCGCATCAACTCGAATGTTATGCCATCCTCAACAGAAGGGGAAACTGGTGTGGAGGATGTACCCGGAACTGAATGAGGGGGTATATTTGAGGAAGGTACTATTGTAGGGGTTGTGTCGTAAGACGTAGAAGGTTAGGGCTCTATTACTGGTGGTCTAACAACCGGCTCAACCCTGGCGCGCTTTATACCTGACGTGGTGGGCTCTTCATCATGCCTCCGCTTTAAACTGGCGCGTGCTACAGATATCGCTGGTGAGGATTCGTCAGCGGGGATGGATTCTTTAGCTGCACGGTCAACGGGTTCGTCTGTGATATCGATGATGGGGTGCTGTACCTCGTCGTCATTCACGGTTCTGTGGAAGAAGAAAACAAAATATAAGGAGCAGCACTCAAAATTTGTAATATTTTGTAAATGGCCCACTTAGGGGTGTGACGTGTTAGAAATGGATTCTGTAGAAAAATTCAGGTTCACGAGCTACGTTTCATGTTAGTGGTAGAGTCAACAGACACAATGTGCATATTTGGGGATCGGAAAACCCACGTGCCGTAAGGGAGCATATTCGGGGAAGTCCGAAGATCAATGAATGTCTGGTGTGGACTAATGCATGACCGATAATTTGGTTCTTTCTTCTTCGCTGAGAACACTGTTTCTGCAACTGTGTACCTGGATATGCTCACCAATTACGCCATCCCCCAGCTGCAGGACAGGCAGCCAACTGTCATCTTCCACAAGATGGGCACCCCCTCATTGGCGGCATGTTGTTCGTGAAACTCTCGACCAACTTTCCAAATCGATGGATTGGCAGGGACGGGCCAATCCATGGCCCCCAAGATCACCAGACATTACCCGCTGCATTCTTTCTCTGGGTCATGTTAAAGATTTGGTTTATGCAACAGTTGTTCCAGATATCAGGACATTGCGAGAACGCATTACGGATGCAATTGCAACAGTTAACCCACAAATGTTGGAAAATGTGTGGCGTGAGTGTGATACCGTTTAGACATTTTGCGTGCCACTAGGGGTGCATATGTGAAAGCTTATTAAGTTCATTAACTCTGTATCAAAACTTTGTATGTTTATCTACTTATGATTAAAACTGTGTTGAATACGAGTGTTTATTTAAAAGTTATGGCATGCTTTAATCAGGGTAATCATTTATGGACACCCTATATATTTGAAAAGCACTAAGCAAAAAAACACACGAACTGAGGCTCTGAGATGAACTGCTCCCTTTTATAAAGGGGGCTTGTGACCAACCCAATCGTTAGCTTCCTATTGGCTAGCGGTGAATTTTGGGCGACAATTGACGCGTAGGCCTGCATAGCGGCCAAACAGAGGTCCTGGGATCCGCCCACAGGGCTGTGATTGGTTGCCCTGAAATCAGGGGCGTGTCAGATATCCCCATTCGTGAAGAGACGAGAAACGCTTTGTTTTTTGATCTTGTATTCGATCGAGAGAGAGAGAGTTGAGGTTGGAATGTGAAACGTTTTATGCCGCATGATGCTCGCCTGGATATTCTCGTTTGTCGGGAAAGGAAGGGTTTTCGTGATATTGGAAGATATATTCGGAACAATTTGTGTATGTTTAAGAGAAACGTTAAACTACGATTTATGGTGCCTTGAAACATAAAAGTGAAAGATATTTAATTACCCATGAAGGCTGCCGCTGTATAATCCTTATCTCGAATCTTGGAAACCAGAGAAGCGGAAATAAAGAATTAAACACACACACACATACAGGGTGGGGCACGGGAACCAAGTGTTTTTGGAATAATCAGGAAAATGATATTTATTTTTGTAAAGAAAATATATTGGTAGAACAACATTCGTAAGAACATAGCATTTCATGTCATAATACATGTACCGAAATTATATCTGGCATATGATGTCCTTGGCCGTCGACGCATTGTTGAAGGCGTTTACGAAAATTGGCCTCCACTCTTCCCAGCAGGTCTCTGTTGATTTGGATGATTTGTTGACGGATCGCTTCCTTCAATGCATCTAATGTACGGGGCTTGTCCTCGTAGACACGTGACTTGAGGTACCCCCATAGAAAGAAGTCACATGTGGACAAGTCAGGGGACCGAGGGGGCCATGCAATGTCACCAAATCTCGAAATGAGATGGTTGGGAAACAGGGGGCGAAGAACAGCCATTGACGCTCTGGCGGTGTGTGGCGTGGCCCCATCTTGCTGAAACCACAAATGTCGACGAGCAATACGCCTTCTTCGTAACTCAGGGATGAAAAAGGTGTTCACCATCTCAATGTAACGCCCAGATGTTATGGTAACGGTAACCCATTTTGTTCGAAGAAATAGGGACCGATGACGCCAAACTTTCCCACCGCGCACCAAACTGTAACCTAGGGCTATGCAGCGGTTTTTCATGGAGTTGTCGCGGATTTTCAGCAGCCCAATACCGACAGTTTTGATTGTTGACGGCCCCATTAAGTGGAAATGGGCTTCATCACTCATTACCACCATCATGTTTTCATTCTGCTCATAAAGTGCAAGCATTTCCTGTGCAAAATTCAGTCGTTGGGGGCAATCGTTTACATTCAATTCCTGCACCATCGCTAACTTGTATGGGTGAAAATGTAATTCTTCATGCAAAATCCGTCTAACAGTACGATTGCTGATTCCGAGTGCAGCTGAATGTCTCCGAGCAGAGCGGCCTGGGCTTTGCAACATCGCTTGTCTGACCCTTTCAACGTTCTCTGGAGTACGCACAGTGCGTTGCGGCCCTTCGGTTTTGTTTTCATTATTGAGCCTCCTGTTCGAAGATTGTTAACCCAACGTAAGATTGTGTCACGAGCGGGAACAGAGTCATTTCGATGAATGTTGAATCTGCGGCGAAACGCACGCTGAACTGCTGTCACTGACTCGCCACTCCTAACAAAATGATCATACGCGAACATGCGGTGTTCTAACGTCCACTGCTCCATGATGGCACCTGAAAGATAAAGGTGAGTGTTAGTTAAAGTTAAATGCTATGAACCCAGGAATGGAATGCTACCTACCGCACGCCCCTCCCATTCCTAATGGCCGATTACTAGCTATTCAAAAAACACTTGATTCCCGTGCCCCACCCTGTATATATATATATATATATATATGAGAAAAGTTCAGAATGGTAGGGTGTTTATAGTCCCGTAATGAAATTTTTTTTTTTTTGTAGAAAAACAAGAAAAACTATGATTAGCAGAGATATATTTGGTACAATTCGCGTATGTTTGAGAGATACACTAAACGACGAGTCAATTGCTGATAAAGTTTTAATCTTTAGGATCTCGAAATAAACTCCTGCGGAAAGAAGTTTATTTATTGGAATTTTAAATCGAAATTATCTATCGCTTCCGCCAATCTCCGCAATTTTCAGAATGATGTTTAATATATATATATATATATATATATTCCATAAATATTTGTCTTTCTATTGTTCAGCTAATTACATCGTTTAATTAGATGTTTGCTTATATCGCTTTCACCTTCCTTCATCTCCCTCCTTTATATAGGCACGCCTTTGCTTTCCGTCCGAATTGTTCATTCTGGTGAAGAGCAAGCTTTACACTCCACCTTAAACCTACTTTAAACGGGGAAGTGTATATATATATATATATATATATATATATATGTGTGAGTGTGAGAGATCCCTGCTAGGGCGCTCTGGGTACCCCTACCAACCGTGGAAAGATGTTTACACGAATTTTTAGATGAACGTTTTTTCCGAAATTGCACATATATATAGGCTCGCCTTTGCTTTCCGCCCGAATTGTTCATTCTGTTGAAATTCAAGCTTTACACCACCTTAGACCTATTTTTAAACGGGGAAATATACATATATATATAATATATATATATATATATATATATATATATATGAGAGAGAGAGAGGGAAATAAACAAACTGATAAACAACATGATATAATGTTGCAATAACGGGATCCCCTGGTTGCCCCTACGAACCGTGGAAGGATGTTTACACTCCACCTTAGACTTACGGTTTAACACGGAACATTAGGTCACCCTGGCTAGCAACCGCGGAAGGACGCGCCGCCGCCCGGTCTCGAGCCCACTTACACTCCACCTTAGATCTACAGTTTAACGCGGTCGCCCGAGCCCGACGCATATAATCGTAATATTTTATGGGCGTATAGACGGGTGTGTATGTGCCAAACGAAGTATACACTTTGCGAACTGGCTGATGATGCCTGGAGGCACTGGCTGATTAGGGGCCCTATAAGGCAACGGCCGCTCGGCTGAAGTCTTAATATGCGCTTGGCTCCTGTCAAGCGAACACCTCTCCTCTCTCTCTCTCTCTCTCCTCTCTTAGGTTAGGTATACCCTTTGGGGGGTGAGGCCGTCCCATCTTATCCCCCAAAGAGGTCTCCCCCAGCGGGGGTTCATTGCAACTTGGGGGATAACTCCGCCTCCAAGTTGTACAACCCTTTGTTGCTCTTGCAGCAACCCCCTCCCCCATTTAGGGGGTGCCTTGCAACAAGTGGGAAGGGGGGTTGGCACTATGGGTGCTTTGCAACAAAGGGGGATGGGGTTGGCGCTCTTGCAACATTGATCAACTTTTGCAATTGCATTGCACTCGTCCATTTTGCGCCCATGCTACTACTCCAAACAACTATTTTTAACAGTCGGATATGTTACAAGAACGTAACGCGATTATAGGCGCGGTCTGACGTTATTGTTTTTCAAACACTCTTGAGGGGGTGGAAAGCTTTACCTGTTCCAATAGGATAATAACGCATCCGCAGTTTAGCTCAAATCTCGGATATCATACATGTTGAGAGTCGTGTAGCCTCTCTACTCTCTAGTTTTTACATGATGGCCTACTTGTACTTGAGGTTATTTCAAAATTTTACTATTGTTTAACATTACATCATCTGATATTTTATAGAATTTTTAACTTCCAACAGTACTGCTTAGTGATTATTGCTTTATTGATTTGTTAATGGTATGCTCAGTGATACTGAATAAAATTGAAAATATCCAGATTTTTACCTTATATATTTGCTTTGCTAATCTCTTCGCGCCCTCCTTCAGTGGGTCTTTCGCTTCTCAAGGGTGGCGCGCTCCAGTTTCGGAAACGCTGATTTAGGGTAATAAAACAAACGAAATTATCTAAACTTTTAAGTCAAAAGAAATGTTAATGATTATACGATAATGTACGTAATAAAGAAATATACCCGCAGGATAATATATGCAAACGGAGGTTTAGCAAATGAGCTAAAGCATATATAATGTTAGCAATATCTCATTCATTGTAATATAGGCTTTAATTACAAAATAACTGCGAGACGTGAATACAAAGGCGGCGAGAAGAAAATTTCAGCATCTTCTATTACACAGTTATTTTTTCCGATTGTCCTTTCATCGTGATGGTTAAAACTAAATAGAGTTCCATATAAATAATTAAATATTCCCTGTTGCTGCACAGGACAAAAGTTGCCAGTTAGCCACTTAACGATCTGGAAGAATTTAGCGTGTTACTTACAAACCTTCAAACTACGAATGAAACCCTAATTACTAATGAAAAGCGAGTAATCTACATCTCCATTTATAGATAAAATTTAGATTCGATAATTCTTAAATATAGTACAGTATTTTTATAGTCCAAATCTATCACGACGTATCCCATATGCAAGGTAGAATATATGTATAATTATTGTTATATATATTGGTTTAAGTTCTTGGTAAAACTTCTATCGTCGACTGTATACGAATAAGCAACAACAAAAGGTATTTTTAATTTTTGAAGAAGTCACGAGCTTTCAATCTATTCTAGATCTTCATCAGGTACGAATGAAGGCGGCAAAGAAAAGTGTAGCTCATACTGGGGAAGAAGTGGATAAAAGCGAAGTAGAGAACAGGTTCGGTCACAAAGGGATAAACAAGGGCGCGCGAACTAGTATTAATAACAAAAAATCTAAATACAAAAATAGACCAATAAATATAAAAATAAAGTTCAATAAATATTTCTATAATAAGAATACATAATGATAAATAATATGCACACACACACACACACACACACAGCATATATATACATATACACACGCAATATATATATATATATATATATATATATATGAAAATGAAAATGAAAAGGTTTATTGGCAGACTATAGTCCATATGACAAACATTATTAATACAATGACAGTTCATACACTAAGGATAAAAATATATACAATTGATTAGAAATAATACTGCACTGTCGAAGTTAAGTGGAGCTACAGACAGACGTTTTCGTACCAAAAAGTCCATAGCTTAGAGGATAAATGGCAGGACTCATGGATAGCTTGGATGATCGGTTGGTTGATTTTTTAATTCTTTGCATTAGACTGTGTTGAGCACGTCTTGTTACCTCCGGGAAGCTCGGAACATTGCGGGTAGCAAACATTTGCGAAGCTGAGCATCTCGGGGGTAATTTATGTAAGAGTCTAAACGACCTGTTGTACAGCAAATTTAGGGTTCTGCCAGAACCTTTTTTATAATTCACCCAGAGTTGCTGACCGTATATATTACTGCAGAAAGTACGAAAGAGTGTGTCTTTAGCTTCACTTGTACAGAAACGAAAGTTCCTTATGGTCATATTCGCTTTAGCACACAGGCTTCGAGATTGTTTTCTTATATCCTAGTCATCACTCAAGGAGCTGGTAATAGTTTGACCCAAATACTTAAACTCTTGTACTTCCTCAATTACTTCACCATTCATTTTAAACCTTATATCAGCTGGCTGATTACAGCTTTTAGGATGAAATTGCATAAGCTTAGTTTTTGTCACATTAAAAAGAATATCATGTTTCTGCGAATACACTTCGCAGACTTTTAGTAGCCGATCCAGACCTTTAACAGAGGGACTTATTAACACCATATCATCGGCATAAACTAAGTTATTTATCCTTGTGTTATCTATACAACATCCTACTGTTGCCTCATTAAGTGAAGCAATTAATCCGTCAATATACACATTAACAGCATAGGGAGAGCAAGGAGCCTTGTCTCACCCCACAAGAGGAGCCAAAACACTCGGATAGTACATTGCCCCACCTAACAGTGAAAGATTGGTGGGAATACCAAAATTTCAATAAATTTAATATGTACATGGGAACCTTCTTGTCTTCTAGTTTTGCAAATAAAATATTGTGGTTCACCCTATCATATGCCTTACTTATATCAAGGAAACAGCTATAAATGGTTGAATTACTGTCAATGTATTTAGATATTGTTTCTTTAAGTACATAGCTACACAGGTCAGTTGAGTGGGACCTTTTAAAGCCAAACTGATTAGGAGATGTCCATCGGAAATCATTTGATCGGAGTAACAAGAGTTTTTCTAGTAGTTTCGAGAAGCAGGAAGCGACAGCAATAGGCCTGTAATTATTGCTGGACAGAATGTCTCCATACTTATTTTTGACCAGGGACAAGATATATACCCTCATGAACTCTGCAGGGATATAGCTATGAGCAAGCATGGCTGATAGGAGCAATGATATATGCAGACATACTACGTCATTTGCATATTTTAAGTGCTCATTCGATAAGTCATCTACCCCTGACGCAGAACCAGTCTTTAACTCTTTAATTAACCTCTTTACTTCAGAAAATATCAAAATATTTTCCCTTGTACCTCCCACAATCGTTTCGCTGCAATCTATCTTAAGATTATCCCTACTCACACTATTAAGAATGTTAGAGTAGTGGTTTTTCCACAGCTTTGCAATTTCATCCTCCCCCGACACCCCATCGATTGTCGGAGGGAGGACATTTTTGACACCCGTTTGATTCTTAACAAATTTCCAAAATTTGTTATTATCGTTATTTATGCGAGCTTCACAGGCTTTTGATGCTCGAATAGACTCTTCTTCCTGTTTACATCGCCTTATGGCCGCCTTATACAATATATACAATATATATAATGTTAAATACAGACCGTGCATGGAACAAGGAACTCTTCTGAGAAATTACATCCACTATAGTTCGAATAAGTAATGATAAATGACAAATACTATATTTTTCTTTTTCATTTTCCATCATGAAAAAGAAAAAAAACATATATACACATTTTCAACTGCAAAGAACACGCAGTATAATTAACGTAAAGAACGACGCTTGTATAGAAGACATTCCGCGCAAGATGAGGAGGGAGAACGAACAAATGAAAAAATGAGGAAACCACCCGGGAATCGAACCCGGGATCTTCCGATTGCCGGTCAGATAGGATAACCATTACACCATGGGCCTCACTCGATCAGAAGTTGTAATTTTTTCATTTGTTCGTTCTCCCTCCTCATCTTGCGCGGTATGTCTTCTATACAAGCGTCGTTCTTTACGTTAATTATACTGCGTGTTCTTTGCAGTTGAAAATGTATATATGTGCGGCATGAGGGAGGTGCCCCCCTCGGGGCATTGGTTTCTGCGCGTGTGTAGGAGAATTAAGACTTCTGATCGAGTGAGGCCCATGGTGTAATGGTTATCATATCTGACCGGAAATCGGAAATCCCGGGTTCGATTCCCGGGTGGTTACCTCATTTTTTCATTTGTTCGTTCTCCCTCCTCATCTTGCGCGGAATGTCTTATATACAAGCGTCGTTCTTTACGTTTATATATATATATATATATATATATATATATGTGTGTGTGTGTGTGTGTGTATATATATATAACACACACTGGTACCAAACCTAAAACTAAACCCAATCACCATTCAAACAACACTGGAAAATAGGAAAGGCAGAATGTGTAGTGTTCCCAAATTAAAAGCATGACAAGGAACCTCCTCAACCCTGAAGGAAAATAGCTTGGTTGTCAGGGGGCCAAGACTTTTCAACCAGCTTCCTAAGGACCTCAGAAACGTAACGGGGGTCAAAGTTGAAGTCTTCAAGAAAAGACTGGATGCCTGGCCCAGGACAGTACCAGATGAGCCGGGCGTGCCTGGCTATGTACGGTGGAGAGCGCAAGAAAGTAACTCGCTCCTCCACCAGGCCAGACCTAGAGGCGGGGCCACCAGCTTGACCTCCGTGTGAAGAGAGACCAACACACGAAACAACATAAGGTTCATAAGGTATATACACACACATACACATAGAGTGTATATATATATATATATATATATATATATACGGGGCTCCAATAAACCTTAGCCCCCCCCTCCCATGGCCTAAACCAGGGGTCCCCAACCCTGTGCCCGCCGACCCTTTTGCATGTGCCCGCCACTGACTGACTACGATTGATAAGTTTTTATTTAAATTTTTAATAAAATGTTATGTTACATATTTTATTTAGTTACTAAATATTTAAAATATGTAACATACTTAACATTTTATTAAATTTTAGTAGTTACAGAAACAGATGCTCATTTATTTGAAAATAATAATTTCTTTATAAATAAATTAAGTTATCGTTTTGATCATTTTTCTAAGATCTTAGTTAGCCTATCCTTGTTCATCGTACTGCCTTGAATTTGTCTTGGAAAAAGTAAATGGTGCTCACCGCACTTCCGGTAGCCTTGAATGTGCTCTTCGGCACAAAAAGGTTGGGGACTCCTGGCCTAAACCATTAGAGGTACAGTAAAACTAAACATACCTTACAAAAGAGAATTTAATCCTGCATTTAATGAGAAACAATTAAAACTTAGTGTTCCCGCCATTGGCTTCCAAAATAGCCTGAATTCGCTTTGGGTAGCTTGCCAAAAGTGACGTGAATAGATCTTGATCGTTACGCAAATTTGCTAAAACAGTTTCAATGTGTTGCGTCATTGTATCCTTCGAAAATCGATTTGCTGCAGGTTCTTGAAACAAGAGACATTCAACCTTGTCCTTTATAACTGATCCAATGTGTTCACAGACGTTCAGGTCAGGAGAATTTCCTGGCCATTCTTCATTTCCAAAGAAATCGATCTCATGGTTCCGCAACAACTGTTGAGTGGCTAATGCCTTAAAGCAGGGGGCCTTATCGTGCAGAAGTGTGACCTGATCGACATCCATAACATTGTTCGGGTTTCTTAAAAAGGAATGGCATGCTGGGATAGAATAATATCACGAAAATACTGTCCATCCCAACTCTGACCATTTGGCTTCAGCACACACATGAGCTTCTTTGCAGTGAACAAAACAAACCCACAAACACAGTCTGGACTTTTTAATAATTCGCGATAATGTTCATTGTCATCGATTTCATCTGGTGTTGTGGCCCACACTCGATCATTTTGGTAGTTAGGCCGACGTGTCACGTAAACAAAAAATTCGTCGGAGACAGCTAAATGCATGAAATCATCCACATCCCAATCTTCAAGATAATGGGCAAACCACATTCTGTCATCGATGTTAAGTTGAGTTTTTCTTGGCTTTGGAAATTCATGCCAAGGCTTTAAACCTTGCCTATGACGGTACAGTCGAATGATCTCACCACTAACGATCTTTCCTCTCAACACTTCGATTTCTCTAGAAAGTTAAGCACAGCTGTTTTTCCCCTTACGCGTACCGCTTTCAATGATGTCCTTTGTTTCCTGAGAGAGTGGCAAATTTGGGCGCCCAGATTTGGTTGTATCCACTTCACATTCATCCAAAGTTTTATTCCAATTTCTTTTGACGAAGTCCTCACTTCTTCGCAACTTTTTGGCAACCCATGAACGTGTTATAAAGGTGGTTCCAGCATCACGAGCTTCCCGAAATGTTATTGCTCGTATGCGATCTATCACACGTTGCCTCTCCGAATCATCAATTAATTGAGAAGCCATTATATTATCACTTTATCAGCTAGATTAA
Source organism: Bathynomus jamesi (assembly GCA_023014485.1). Taxonomy (NCBI): domain Eukaryota; kingdom Metazoa; phylum Arthropoda; class Malacostraca; order Isopoda; family Cirolanidae; genus Bathynomus; species Bathynomus jamesi. The sequence goes on along the minus strand of JAJOZX010002126.1, from coordinate 261,194 downwards.
TTTTAATACCTGCAATAAATAAAGAATTTTATATATTTTTATAATCACTAAAAACTATTTCGATATAAGTAAACATGTAAGCTGAAAATGGGGGTGGGCTAAGGTTTTTTGGAACCCCTTACATAGAGTATATATATATATATACATACAGTATATATATATATATATATATATATATATATATATACATACACACACACACACACACACAATATATTATATATATATATATATATGATGAATAAAACCACGAAGGAAAGGAAACACAGAATGGTGTTCAAGCGCTTTCGTCTAATGACATCCTCAGGAACACTGAAGTACATAAAGAGTTACAGCCTATATATAGGTTACAGAAAATATATATATATATATATATATATATATACAATAACGGAGAAATAAAATTAAAAATTAAAGGATTGTGGGAGGAGCATACAAATTTGTATGGTAAAACTATCGATTTTTAGCACAAGATCAAATGAATTGTTTCCAACCAATGTTATAAAAAAATTTAAAAAAATAAAAAAAATACAAATTTATACTGGAAATCTGCCCGGGTTTTAGCACTCTGCCCTTCTTGTATATAAAAATAAATTGAAAAATAAAAGTTATTAGAGTAGCATACAAGTTTACCAAAGATTTAGTGTTCTACCCTTCTTATCTAAATCTGTTCTGAAGGAATTCAAAACAACAGGATCGAGTTGAAAAAGACCTTTGCTTATGTTGAAGTTATTTGTAAGTTGGATAATGGCAGACTCAAGAATATTTCTATTAACAATGTTGCTAGAGTGAAATAAAACAAGCATTATTCCAATCAATACAGTGGGATAACTCTGGCAAATGGACAAAAAGGGCACTGGACGACTGTCCTGTTCAAACGGAATATTGATGCTGTTTTATACGTGTGTGCAAATCCTTTCCCGTCTGACCTATGTAAAAGGAATCACATTGTTTACAACTAATTTTATAGATAATGCCTGAATTATTGGTAGGGCTATTTTTTACTACGATATTTTTCACAATATTGTTATATGAAAATACTACATTAATATCCAAAAGTTTAAGTACATTAGCAATGCATAAAAAGCCCGGGAAAAATGGAAGTACTAAAATCTTTTTTGACAAAGTACGAGTGTTATTATTGACACGATAGAAAGTTCGTTTTGCCTTGTTGAGACAAGATTCCATAAACGCAGATGGATAACACAATCACTTCCAATACCGTTGATTTTTTCCAATTCGGCATCGATGTATTCCGGACTGGCGATCCTAAGGGCGCGGAGAAACATTGAAGAAAAAATGGCCTTCTTAGTGGGGTGTCATGTCCCGAGTAAAAGTGTACGTAGGAAAAATTGTTTTTTTTTCCGATAGATACTAAACTTAAAACCTGGGCTTTCCCTATGTACACGCACATCCAAAAACGGGATTGAATTGTCTTGTTCCACTTCTAAAGTAAACTTAATGGAGGGGACTTGATCATTTAACTGAAGGAGGAAGTTATCCAGGTCACGATTCATGGGCCAGATACACAAAATATCGTCAACGTACCGCAACCAAAGGATGCCAACCCCCAGGATTCTCGGAATGTAAGTAATTTCGAAAAACTCCATATAAATATTGGAGAGGAGGGGCGACAAGGGGTTGCCCATGGCCATCCCAAAAACTTGTTGATAATATTCGTTATTGAAAGTGAATTTACAGTCTTTGATGCAAAGCTTAATAAGTTCCAAAACAATGTGTGAAGGTAGTGGCAGGTCATACTTATGTAATTCTTGGGAGAGAAAGTCAAGCATATCGTCAATCGGCACTTTTGTAAACAATGAACAAACGTCAAAACTGATCAATCTATCATTAGTTTCAGTACGTGCATTATTCAATTTTTCAGTAAGATCCATGGAATTTTTTACATGTGAATCAGAGATAGTTCCGAGAATGGGGGACAAGACTTTGACAAGCCATTTGGAGAGTTTATAAGTAATAGAGCCCACCGAGCTAATAATAGGGCGCATAGGGTTGCCATTGTGGGTTTTAATAAGACCGTAAAGGTAGGGCAGAGAAGGTGAAGTGGACATGAAAAGCGGAATTAAGTCCTTATGATCTTTGAGAATGCGTTTCAAGCCACTATTAAATGATTTGGTGACGTCATCCTGCGGGTTCTTCCTAAGTTTGCTGTATGTGGCGGGGTCCTGGAGAAGCTCGTTCATCTTTCTGATGTAGTCCACTTTGTCCATAATAACTATGGTGTTAGCCTTGTCTGCTTTAGTAATATGGAGCTCCCCATCTTTTTTTAATTGTGAGAGGCTATTGCGAAAACGTTTAGGAAAGTTATCTTCGTAACTACTATTCGCCGCACTATAAACAAGGCCTTTAACTATGTTAAACAAATATTGAGGGAGATTACACTGTTTTTCAAAACAAGCGAGACTGTAACAAATTTGTAAAGCCGAAGGTTTTTTAACAATAAAAAAGGACATACCATATCCAAGGGCACTTTTTGCATCGTCACTAATGTTTTTCGAAGAAAGGTTCAAAACACACTTTGAACTTGCTTTTTTACTCCACTGACTATTTCGAATGAGACTTTTAATTTTTCGATCCAAAATGTTACGAAGTGAAGAAGTTCTCCGACGCAACTCGTTGTAAATTTCATCAAACAAAGGTTGGATCCACGGTCGGGGAATAACGGTTACAAAATTACGTTTGGCAATGTTTAAATTTTTGAAGGCGGACCACTCATTTTGTCTGGTGACTTCAATATGTTTCTTTAAAATTAATCTGCTAAAGTTGTTGAACGGATGGTCGTCAATTTGTCTGAGGCGAATCGGAATGAGGGATTTGGGAAGAACTTGCTCCTCTAGACAATTAGTAAGAAACTTTCGTCGGATACGAATTGCATGCCCCTTCATTAATGTAGAAGAAAAGACGGACACAAACGGAGACAAGAGAGGGAACAGCAAGCCGAAGGAACGCGTGGTGTTCATTATATGAAACACGTTAAAAATATTTATGATGAATAAAACCACGAAGGAAAGGAAACACAGAATGGTGCTCAAGCGCTTTCGTCTAATGACATCCTGAGGAACACTGAAGTACATAAAGTTACAGCCTATATATAGGTTACAGAAAAAAAAAATATATATATATATATAATAAACGGAGAAATAAAATTAAAAATTAAAGGATTGTGGGAGGAGCATACAAATTTGTAAGGAAAAACTATCGATTTTTAGCACGGGAAAGGATTTGCACACACGTATAAAACAGCATCAATATTCCGTTAGAACAGGACAGTCGTCCAGTGCCCTTTTTGTCCATTTGTCAGAGTTATCCCACTGTATTGATTGGAATAATGCTTCAGTTTTATTTCACTCTAGCAACATTGTTAATAGAAATAGTCTTGAGTCTGCCATTATCCAACTTACAAATAACTTCAACATAAGCAAAGGTCTTTTTCAACTCGATCCTGTTGTTTTGAATTCCTTCAGAACAGATTTAGATAAGAAGGGTAGAACGCTAAATCTTTGGTAAACTTGTATGCTACTCTAATAACTTTTATTTTTCAATTTATTTTTATATACAAGAAGGGCAGAGTGCTAAAACCCGGGCAGATTTCCAGTATAATTTTTTTTTTTTTTTTAACATTGGTTGGAAACAATTCATTTGATCTTGTGTGCTAAAAATCGGTAGTTTTTCGTGGTTTTATTCATCATAAATATTTTTCACGTGTTACTTTCGTGAAATAATTTTCATATATATATATACAGTATATATATATATATATATGTTATAATAATGTTATAATGTTATAATGTTTCAGACCAACAAAGACCCTAGGATCCACTCATGGCTGGTCTACCTAACTGTGTTTGTGTATTGTGTATGTCCTCCGTGGTGGCGGAGGGGACCTACAATTTTACGTGGGTTCCGAACCACAAGAACATAAGAAATTTATGTAAAAACTGCCGGTAAATTGGCAACGACCAATTTTTACGAAACTAAATAATTATCAATTTAAAACTAATTAATTATCGATTTAAAACTAAAGATAGAATCTCTGATCCAGAGGATCAAGTCATAATAGACTACTGTCCACAAATATGTTACACTCTATATCTATTTATAAAGGACATGCAAATATATCGGATCCAAAGAATCCAGTCAATTTCATTACGGTATCCATCAAGTCACGGTCCATATCGATAGCGGACCAAGTCAAAATTTACAATCATATACATTACAATATATACACTTACGAGAAAAAGAGTAGGTGTGGCTGTAAAGACTGTACAGTAATGTAGAAATGTGTGTGCACGCACCCATTTTGGGTCTCCCATTTAAAGGTGTTTGTGGGGCAAGTGAAGATCATAAGTTTTTCAATACCTCACAGTACTATGGGGGGCACCGCTCGGCAGAGGAATCTCTTTAAATGGGGTGTGTAAGGACAGAGAGTATCCCCTAACCCAAGACGCTGCCTCCCTATATCCCACAACACTTGTGTTGAGCTGTGGGATCTATCCCCAGAAAGCCTTAATTTTACTACCTTAAACTATACCCTTTCTATCAACATATGCGTCTAATCGATTTTTAAACATGTTTATAGACGTGCTACTAATTACTTCTACCGGCAAACTATTCCAGCTATTTACTATTCTATGCGTAAAAAAGTTTTTCGCAACTGCTGTCTCGAACCTTCTACTTGTCAACTTACACCCGTTATTTCTAGTCCTATTATATTGAGATATTTCGAAAAAGCTATCTCTATCTACGTTATCAAACCCATTCATAATTTTGAAAACCTGGATTAGATCACCCCTTAACCTCCTAGTCTCGAGTGTAGTCAATTTTAACTCCTTAAGCCTATCCTCGTACGACTTTGACCTAAGAGACGGAATCATCTTAGTTGCTCGTCTTTGAACTCTTTCGATTTTGTCTATATCTTTGCGCATATGCGGATTCCAAAATTGGACCGCGTACTCCAAATGGGGTCTAACTAATGATTTATAAAGAGGAACTATAATATCGCGCGATTTGTACTCAAAATTTCGAGCTATAAAACCTAACACTTTGTTCGCCTTATTGACCGCTGCTGTACTTTGTTTCGCTACTTTTAAATCACCAGTGACTATAACTCCTAAATCTTTTTCCTGCTCTACGCTTGTTAAATCTTTCCCTGACATACTATACGCAAAATTACCGTTACGCGAACCTATATGCAAATTTTGCACTTATCCACGTTAAATCTCATTTGCCATGTGACTGACCAATCAACGATTTTATTCAGATCTTCCTGAATTTTACCTCTATCTTCGTCATTAATCGCCCTACCACCCAGCTTCGTGTCATCCGCAAACTTTGAAACTGTACTGACTAGGCCGACATCTAAATCGTTAATATATATAAGAAAAAGCAAGGGGCCCAATACAGAACCCTGAGGAACGCCACTCGCTACATTAGCCCAACACGACTCCGCTCCATCAACGACCACCCTCTGTTTCCTGCCTCGCAACCACTCTTCTAGCCAATTTATTACTACACCCCTGATTCCATGAGCCTTAGTTTTTTCAATGAGTCTTTTGTGCGGCACGGTGTCAAACGCTTTTTGAAAATCTAAATACACTACATCAACCGCCCGATGTCTATCGTAAACGTCAACCACGCTTTGGAAAAATTCTAAAAGATTAGTTAAGCAAGATTTGTTTCGCCTAAAACCGTGCTGCGTATTTCTAACCAGATTATGCACTTCTAAGTGTTCGACTATACGATCCCTAATTATTGATTCCAGTAGCTTACCTACAACAGACGTTAAACTGATTGGCCTATAATTTCCCGCCGCACCTTTATCGCCTTTCTTAAAGATAGGTGTTACGTTTGCTAACTTGAAATTATCTGGTACGCACCCCTCAGAAATAGACGCATTAAAAATCTTTGTTAGCGGCACAACAATGCTATCTTTTAATTCTTTTAGTTGTATGGGATATATGGAATCCGGACCCGGTGATTTACGCGTTTTCATTTTATCAATATAGCGCATTACTTCCCCTTCACTAACGACAATATTATCCAAAATATTACCATTATCAAAAGGTATTATGTCTATGACCGTAGGGATATTCGTTACATCTTCTATAGTAAAAACTGACGTAAAAAATTCGTTTAGCAAGGTAGCCATTTCCTTGTTTTCAGAGACTAGATCTCCATTTACATTTTTTAATGGACCTAAGACACTTTTTACTGGATTTCTATTATTGACGTATTGAAAGAATCGCTTGGGGTTTTCTTTACCGTCACGAGCTATGGAGATTTCAAATTCGCGTTTTGACTTTTTTATTACACTTTTAGCTTCACGCCTTAGAGATATGTAGTTGTTTCGTAACAACAGATTATCTTTATCGCACTTATATAGCCTATAAGCCCTATCTCTACTCTTTATAATGTCTCCTACTCTAGAAGTAAACCACAAGGGCTTGTTGTTTACTTTCGCACGCTTAATTTTGTACGGTACACATTCCTCATTTATAGTCCTAAATACCGTTACGAACGATTCCCACATTAGTTTTGCGTTGGAGTTCCCCATTACGTTTTCCCAATTGACGTGTGAAAATTTATTTCGAAATTTACTAAAGTCTGCGTGCTGGAAGTTAGGAATTTTAGTCGAGTTAGTTGGTTTCGAGTGACTTACTGAGAGGACAAACTCTACCATATTGTGATCGCTATTGCTCAACGGTTCTATTACTTGAAGATCAGTAATTAGCCTATCATCCGTAGTTATTACTAAATCTAAAATACTGTCCAACCTCGTAGGTTCCCCAACCTTTTGAATAAGAAAGCTATCCTCGAGAAAATTAACTAAACGATTACCTTCCGCGTCTCCCTGCATTGTATCGTAATTCACGTTGGCGCAATTAAAGTCACCCATAACTAAAGCCTGCTCACTACCGATTATTCTCTTTAGTTCACGATATAACGCTTCGTCCGTAGCAGCTGTTTGATTTGGGGGCCTATATATAACCGCAACAAGAAGTTTGAAATCGTTCAATTTAAGTTCTGCTATAGTCGAATCTATCGGTTCTGGAATTGAGTGCTTTACTTCTATAACGTTCGCAATATTATCTTTGATATACAACATAACACCGCCTCCTCGCCTACCTATTCTGTTTTTAACAAAAAGTCTATAACCTTTAATTTGATACTCCCCTACAAAGTCACGTGTTTCAGTGCTAAGCCCGATTCATTTATCGCAATTAAATCATAGTCTTTACAAGCAATTAAAGAAAAAAATTCGTTTATTTTATTTCGTAGGCTACGAGCATTTAAGGATAGAACCTTCAAATTGTTTGTAATTGCGACACCTTCGCGAGCGCGGGGAAATTTTGGAATTTACGCTGGGACCGTTCGGGTTACGGCAGCCTGAAAAGAAGAGACAGTATTATGAAATAGTCTTCCTAAACGCGCAGCTCCAACTTCATTAAGATGAAGTCCATCTTCGAGGAAAAGTCCCTCCTGCCGTAGAAACTGTTCCAAAATTAGCAAAATGCACTCCTTCCTGTTGGCAAAGAGACTTTAGGTTATTGTTAATATAGGTCGCCTTGCTGTAGAAATCGCTTCGTTGGATAATTCGAGGAAGTATACCTGTTAAAACAATCTTATTAGTTTTCTCCTTTAATCGCTCTAATAAGTCCCTGTACCTAGCCAGCAGTTCTTCCGATCTAGAATTTAAAACGTTATTAGTACCGACATGAATAACATACGTTGTGTCCTCGGCGGTACTGTCTGTAAAATGGTCAACATTATTAGTTATATCCTCCACCCTTGCACCAGGGTAGCAGTAACGGCGCCTACGACGAGGGTTTCTCCCACAGAATTCCTCGAGCTGCCCTCGAACAATGGAATCACCAACGAGTCGTATTTCCGGTTCATCAGTATCTTCGAACCCTAAAACAGAAAACTTATTGCTTGTTATTACTGGTAGACAAGGCTTTGCTTTTCTCAATGGGGCTCCATTTCGCACTCGAACGAAGGGTTGGGAACTAGGGGAAGAGAGGGGGCTATTAGTACTATTTATATTACTAATAGAACTGAGGCAGGAGGGGTCGTAACTGGAGTCTCAAGGATTCTAATTTTGCCGTCAGGAGCATCACGCTTTCTTCAAGTCTCACCTGGCCTGCCTCTCACGGTCTAATTCGTTCCTCAGCACTTCCATGCTTGAGCACCACCTGCAAACTAACTGATCATTATTATTAGCCATTGTAAACGCGTAAGCAGCAAATTTCCCTTCACAGCGACTGCAAGTACTTGACGGGGGTGCCATGCTTTTAATTAGTTGAATAACAAAAAACAAAAGAAAAAACAAAAAACGAGCGTTTGGAAATTAATAAATTACAACGTAGGGCCACCGCGTTCTTGAAACGCAGAAACAGGATCTTGTAACACAAATTTATTACTAAATTAATATAGAATTAAGCTACCGACGAAAGAAATGTTAAAGAAAAAGTATTAAATGGAACTTATCTGGTCGCTGACTTAATCCTTTTTTTCCACGGTAGGTGACCCTTTTCGAGGTCAGGTAGTGTGTGAAGGAACTCTGAACCTTAAAAAAACACGTTTCTGATAGATTTGAAAAACAACAAAAACAAACCAAGGGAATTTGAACCTTATGACTGCACGTTTTCTGATTGATTTGAAAACGAAAGAAGG